>OX103974.1:32908304-32941325 GCA_944470395.2 Schistosoma turkestanicum
GACAGAGTTGGTTGGAGGGAACTGGTGGGCGTCCTATGCTCCATTGGGGGTAACAAGGGTAAGTAAGTAAGGCTCACAAAAAATTCTTAATTTACAGTCAAAGATATTCAATCACTAGATTTAATATTAGTCATAGTTGTTATGTTATTTAACGTTTTCGGTTCATGAATTTTACTGAATACACTTGTCTTGTTGGTTTGAATCTTGTTACTGATAGCACTACAAATGATCAGTCTCATTTGGTGTATGTGCATCCTGTTTAGATTGCCTAGATCTAGCCATTAGGTCACACGCATCATAAGTAGAGATGAATAGTGGCTTTCTGCGTAATCTAGGATATGCGTTTCGTCCTATTCAGTTTGGTGGACTTAATGGTTATCATCACATAATATTACGTCTAATCCTATCAAGAAGTGTCAAATTTTCGTATTTCACTAGTACAGTAAAGAATAATCATAAAATTATTAGAATGACATAATATATGCTTAGGAAAACATTACTTTTATCTACACGAATGTAGTAGTAAAAAGAATATTCAGTACAAAACATTATTATATATATATATATATATATGTACAAATTGATACATATAAGAGCATGTTATATTGCTTAAATATATAATCAACTATATTCAAGTAAAGAATTGTTCGTAGATATATATAAACATACAGTTTCTACTTTACATTTTACAATCTCTGAAACTATCCTTTGCAAATTCTCTGATTGATTGATTGATTTTAACAATTTGTTCCTATTTTTATTGAATATTAAAATGAAACTTGTTTCAATTAAGTTATTGTTTAAATAAAATTCTACTGGAGTATATTTTCAAATTAAATAAAAAAAATAATGATTTTTTAATTAACAATAAAATGATGTCCTTTTTCTGAAAAAAATAAATAAAACTTTAAAAAAACACAAACACACACACACACAACATCAACATACCTTTAATAGGAGGTGCTAACATGGAAACAATGTGTTCTTTCGATATTAATGGAAACATATTCAATATTGCAACATCTTGACATAAATTTGTATGAATAGAAAATGGTTTCGGTAATCCAGTTGGACGAAATATTAAATTATAATTCACTACAATTTCTGTGCCTAATTCTGCAATAGCTGGATAATTTGGTGATTCAAATGCATCGAAATTATTACTGGAACATTTTACTACTCGAGAACCACGAAATAACTAGATTTTTTTTTTAAAGAGAAAAAATATATATGGTTATTGTTAGGATATTCATCCAATATCTTAAGAGAATTATTGGTCAATTCCTATTGGTTAATTTTATGGTCGTCCTAGACATCAATGTCACGTATCCCAATGTTGTTTCTTATTGGTCGTCCTAACTGTCAATGTCATTTCAAATGTTGGTTCCTATTGGTCGTCTTAACTGTCAATGTCACAGACTTCGATACTTTCCTATTCGACCTAAATGTATAAATACTGTACTCAAAACACTAAACAACTTCGTCAAACGGTGTTGTGTTCTGATATGTAACAGATTCGGGAATAGTATTTAGGTCGTATTGGAATATTTGAATTCGGACATCGGTAGGACCGAATAGCTACGTATCAGCATTACAACAGTTATGATCAAATTAATTAATAATCGATTTCATGAATTATTTATGAAATTTTTTTTTTCAATGAATGTTATAAATTTAGGACTTCATTCACGAATGAAATTTTCTCAATTACATAATTTGGAATAGTTGTTTCATTCTATGCAATCAATATCACACAATACATATACAGAAATTCACGGAACCCAATAAATTTCAACAATAACAGCAAAAAGCAATTAGTTTACTTTTAAAAGTGACGAATGGAAATTATGAAATTAGAAAAAAAATATATATATATATATTTAGTCGGTCAATGAGTGTTTTCTTTGTGTTATTGATTAAAAACTTGATTTTTTTAGATAGAATTTGTAGAAATAATATAACTCTGATTGTAAGCTATATTTTCAATGATTGACTGATGAATGATGGATGGTTGCTTACTACTCACTAATGACGATTAGTTAAGCAATGAATTGATTAGTCAGTTTTATGTGAAACATTTTCCAATTATCTATATGTTATAAGCACCGTTTCTGACATTTTGTTTCATGGTATGTTAAAATACATAATTTCATTTAGTTTGTGTTGAAAACATACAATGTACATTGCAACTTTTCTGGTTTTCTGACTCGGTTTTTGGAAACTAGTACATTTGCACACGGCTATCAACTGTTAGTGTTTATAAGCTATCAGAGTTAGCGAACTCTCGCTTTTTCATGTAGTTGGAAAATCTAATCCAATTTACAGTGCTCTTCCTAATAAGATAGAGAAGATTTCCTTAGATTATCTTATAAATTCATAACCGTTACTAAACTACACTTAGCTGTAACTTATACGAAAAATCTTAACATTGTCAATTTTATGGCTGGTGCTGTTGACGATTTTCCGATTTGTATACTACTAATTTTTAGTTTTGTAAAGGTAAAGAGCAATCCTGTTTGCCACCAGACTATCCACTGTTTTACATGTTACATTCAACCTATCGGTCTAAAGTGTATGACAATAATACTACTATCATGCGTTAGTAAGATTATCTTTCAAGTTCTTTATTTAGTTTATTGTTCTATATACTGGCTTGTAGTTTTATCTTATCGAAACGATCTGAAATTCTAAATGTTATCAGTTTTTTTTTTAAAATATCGTATGTATTGAAGCTGGAAGTTATATGACTAGGTTTTAGATAGTAATCAGTAATGGAGACCGCAAATCGTTTTTCAACCTATTTGCGAATTGTCTGTTAGATCTACATGGGTGTTGATGTTCACAATGAAACTGGAATTTGATGATGATTTCATCAAATACTAAAGTTCTATCCATTAGGTTACTTAATTAAGACAGTTAACATCTTTTTCAATCAGAATAATATTTATTTTGAAACACATATTCAAGATTTCGTAGCTAACTATTATAGAAACAATTTGTATGCTCATAAAAGTGTGGAAATATTTAATCCGAACGTCGAGATGACAAGAAATATTGATCAAATCAATAATGAATATTTACTCGCTGAAATACTGACAAATATATATTAACGCACACATTTTAGTTATTTCCTTTTTCAAAAAAAATTCAAGAGGTTAGTGATTTTCTTAAAACATGGTTGTATTTTTTATTAATAACAGTATCATTGTTTTTCAGCATATATTCTTACAAACATATGGATAATAATAATTATATTTTTAAATATACAACAATACTGTTGTTAAACATAAGGTTTCATAATTTACATCACAAGATAATTGTTGTGACAATTACTAATCATGATCATGACACAATAGGTGAATAATAATTTAATATCAGCTAGATGATTAACCATAGAGGATTGTTATGTTTCCATCAGTTTGTTGAATACAAATAAATATATTGCATTATGAGGTTGTGGAGAATGTTAAGTCACTCATTGAAATCATGAATAGATCAACGTTAGACCACTATTAGGAACCTGGAAGCACTGGATGGCTGTTTTGTCCTGGTATGGAACTCATCGGCATTGCGCATCCAAGACTGCTGAACCTCGCAGGATCCTAACCCAAGATCTTCGGTCTTGCACGCGAACGCCTAACCTCTGGACCACTAAGCCGATATCTAACGGTGTTAATGTATAACTTCGATCAGTTACCTGTGCTCACTAGTAACTAGCTTCGTGAGGAATCTTCTCCCAGTTCTAGTGAAAAATCGTGACCAGTGAAGTTCAACCCTGTTTTGGTATAGACAGTAACTACCAAAGACAGTGAGTGTATAAGGATGCGCAAATCCGAGAATTGATCGAAGTTAGACATTAAGACTGTTAGATATCGGCGGTCAGTGGTACATAGGTTAGGTATTCAAACGCAAGACCGACAGTCTTTGGTTCGAATCCAGCGAAGTGCAGAAGTCTTAGATGTGCACTGTTGATGAGTCCCATTTCAGGATAAAACGGCAGTCTAGTGCTTTCCGATTTCTAATGGTAGTCTAACACTCTGATCGATGCATGATTTCGAATTTGTTTGTTTTGTAATAATGAATATTGTAGCATTTTCCGTTTTGAAAATAAATATCAACTTACTTTAGAATGAAATAATACAGTCACTTCACTAATTGCATATTTACCACCAGCAATCATTAATGCACCAATAAAATTATTCCATCCATCACTACGAAATTCAAAAACAGGCAATTGTGCACCAGTTATAATGACTGGTTTACTTAAATTCTCTAACATAAATGATAATGCTGATGCTGTATAAGCAAGTGTATCTGTACCATGTAATATAACAAATCCATCGAATTCATTATAAAATGCATAAATATCTTTTGCTATACGTTTCCATTCATTCATACTTAAATCAGATGAATCTAATAATGGCCAATATTCAACAATGGTATATAAAATACGATGTCCTGTATTATCAATTGGTAAAGCATATGTTTGTATATGATCTGATACAGTTATACTAGATTCACGTTTTGAAAATTTTGTATGTGGTGAATAAGATGAAGTAATGGTAGATTTTGATAATTTTCGATGTAAATGTTCAATATTGAATTGATTAATATGAATTTGAAAACTAAACAATAAAAAAATTAAATAACAACTATAATGATAATAAGAGAAAGTTAAGAGTGTAATAAGATAAAATTTATAATATATTGCTCTCTCTATGGTAAAACAATGAAATCTTCAAGTCAACTAATTTACATGATTTGATATGTATAACAAGTACACTTGAAGTTTCACTTAAATTAAAATACATTGGTTGGTATTTTCTTGAAATAATAAAAAAAACTCAACATAAAACGACTGATATCTGCGCACACAATAAGAAGCAACTTTAAATGTGGCCAAAATCTAAATCCTAAAAAAAAAAAACATATTCTGAAATTGCTGAAAATATTTTATACTGGAACTGTTATTAACATTATGTTTGATTGAAATTTGTTATTGTTTAACTTTCAGTCATATCAAGTTCACTTTAAAGTGGTTCCTTTTTAGATAATCATGATGATATCGATCATTGCATAAGACAATCAATAGGTCAAATATAGTAAATCATATTCTTCATTTATATAGTTCATTGTTTCAATGATATTCTATAGATGTAATTAGTTTATAATGACTGAATTTTTTACAACAGATTGCTTTAAGTTTACAAGAACTTATATCACTAATCATACAATTTAGCTAGTCAAAGAGAATTAAAATTATGATTAAAGATCAACTGCTAACATGAATAAAACAAAATGAATATGCTGATTTCCTGAACTAAATAATGATACTTGATTAGGAATATTTATATTTATATTGCATGTAAACAGTTGACATAAAGAATTTTGGTTGGAAAATATATCTCAGATATTTAATTCATAAAGAATCGTTTTTATTACTCAATATGATAGAAGTATTTGAAGTTAATGACTGATAAATGACAGATTATGCAAGTACACCCAAAAAAAATTACCTACATTCTTATATTCATTGATCAGTCGACTGAAATAATTCGTAATATACCGTTTAGACAGATGACAGATATTTTCTTAACAATAAAGAGTCTATAAACATTTCAATAATTCTACATTCTAACACATATTCATATTAAATATAACATAGATGAACAAATAATTTAGTATGATGAAGCTGGAAAAACTTTTCATTTCCAAAAAAGCCTTTCCATGTTCATTCTATTATTTACTGAGAAGATTGATGATTTAAAAAATAACTAAGAAAACTAAGCTGAAAGTATATATTATTGAGTTCAGATTATTGGACAGACTGTTTATTATTAATCCTTAAAATATAACATTGCTCACTTAACCTTTTAACTGTATTTAGACATAATATTGATTCGTTTGTCAACTAACCTGCATGCTGTCAAAATAAATTAACCAATATCACCTTCATTTTATCACCTGATATGACAGTTAGATAGTGGTTAGAAGATATTTAAATTATGTGTAGAATCGAGATGTGAGAGTTCAAAGTTTATATTCCGTAGGAGTGATATTCAAAAGATAATAAAACTGGTTTCAGACTAATGGATTTACCGTCCAGAATTATGGAGAATCAAATCAACCATCCATATTTTCTGGTTACTTACTATATCAGAAACACCAAACCTGTTGTTGTTGTTATGTTCTTCCGTAGATTTTAAGCTCCAAAGCTTCATAGTTTAGTTACTTTGATACAGTTGCCAACTTCAGTCGCGATATTAGTACAGAATCCGATTATTTGCAAGTATATGATATATCTTTTTATGTTTATGACTTACTAGACTTTTGTTTAAAACAGTTAATTATTAAAACAGTATCCAAAATTATATAAAATATCCTCTAATATAATGTATTTTGATTAGGGTTCCCTGAACAATCGACCAGCATTTCGGTTAGTATTAGGAATTTTAGGGATAATGTAAGCTCTCAATTGTTATCCTAAAAGTTGTGGCACATGCTATCCATTTATATAGTAACAACTATCTTAAGATAATATTTCCATACTATTAATTTGTTAAACAGAGATAACTTTCGTTCCATGTTAGGATTCTAGTTTGTGTAAAACTTTGTGCACAATATAACTTCATAAATCGAACAAGTGAACTAGTTTAAAATGTACACTAACCATATTTGAAATAACATCGTTTCGGTGGTTTTACTTCTAAATGAATTATCTAATATTATCTATGTGATATTAGGCACGGTGGTTTTTTGTCTTTTTATACATAATTTGCGAGATAACTGCAGAAATAACTGCCTTACAAAAAATATATTTTTGACTGATAAGTCTGCAGTTGAAACATAGTTACTTTGCTTTAATAATCATTCAAAGTATAAATTTAGCACAATAAAAACTATACTAAAACAAGTTTTGTCTCGAAAAAAAACAAACAATTTTCTTACTCTGGATCGCAAAAGGTAGGCATCTGATTTAAGGTAGGCAGAAAAAAATTCTCCACTGAACGATAAGCACCATTTACACATTTCATTCCAATGGTACCCCCAGTGTATAAAACCAGCACCCGAGACACTGATATACATTTTGGAGTTTTTAATGCAAGATCAACTAATGACTGATCTATGATTGGGCTTCCTAAAAAACTGGCCTGAAAAAAAGCGAAGAAATAAAGATAACACAAAATAATATACTAACAACAAAAGTATTTTGTATCAAACTGCAGATAATTGTGTGTACTATTTGATCTGAGTGGAATATATAATACTTGAGAATTAATGAGTGGAAAGATTAAATTTCACTTATTGTTCCAGGTGCAACTGGAGACTGTAGTGCTGGAGTATTTCTCGTGACCATAATTTTACTAATCTGAAGATGACATTCAACACAGAAGTTAGATAAGAGGTCCTTGTGTAATAATTAGAAGTCATATACAACTATTCATATAATTTCCTTGATCTTGACAACATAACCCATGATCTGTTTCAGTTTCAACTGATTTTGTATTGACTAATAAACTGTGGATGATATCTAATACAGTCTTTAAAAACAAGTCTTCTGTTGAAAAATTGAATGTATGAAAAACTTCTGAATATAATTATTTGAATGAGCCAATTTGATAATCATATCCCGTAGAACGATTGTTTACCCGGTTAAGCTATATTGAGTTACGTGTTGTACCGTGTAATAAAAATCACAACCATCTTTTCATTTAAATTAAATTAAATTTGTTTTCTATTAAACGAACACTTATTAGTTTCATTTCCATCTCTAGCAGTAACTATATTCAAAACATTTTGTAAATGATGTATAGAAAAAAAGGAGAAAATTAGAGACAACTTCTAGAAGTCCAGATTAAAAATTCTTAAAATCATAAAAAGTGAATTTCAGTAAAATAAAAAACTGCGGCATGTTGTCTAGGCCTTAAAAAGTAGTAATACAAATATTTTATAGCAAATACGCGTCTATTAACAGCTGCAAGACTACTACTATGTGGATTGGTTACCTTCCGATAAAGTACAAGTAGTGCATTACTATTTTTTTTAAGTAAACTGGTCTAATTTGACTACATATAAGCCTTGGCATATGAAATATCTTGGTTATTGCTTTGCATTTCTACCATCATAAAACCACTCTAGTTTGATCCTCATCTGACAACCGAGTGAGCAACGCTGTTATTAGGAAACGGGTACTAGGTAAGAATGGCAGACCAATCGATGAAGTGGTGAAACTTCATCAGTTTAGGTGGTTGGGACATGTGTTGCGTATGCCTAACCAGCGACTCACCCGTCGAGCTTTGTTTTGTAGTGTAGGAATAGGTTGGAAGAAAGCTAGGGGCGGCCAGACCAAAACATGGCAGAAATCCATGAAGTCATTGACTAGTGGACTGAGCCATGTCGGTAATTGTCGACTACCTGGTTGGGGTCCGCGAGATGATAATAATCGATGGCTAGAGACCTTGAATGACATGGCTCAAAATCGTTCGCAATGGCGGAGGTGCATTTATTCTTTGTGTTCTCTCAAATCCTAATCTTCTGGATTCTTCAACACCTTTAGTTTTTACTTTCTAAACTTATCTCATTTAATCATACTTCATGAATAATATCTTCTAATCCTAACCTCTCCGATTACTTCTAATACCTTTACTACCTCTTCTACTATTGGATTTGAATTGACAATTATATCTCTGTGTTGATGTGGTATGGCGACCTGAACTGATGTACTTACGTACGAAGTTCTACGTTGCATCCGACTGATCCTCATCTAGCGACTGTTCTTATGGTGAAAGTTATCTACCATGATAAGAAAGAATGAAAAATTATACAAGAAAAAGTGAACTCACCGCAAAATTATTATCTTCTTCCTGAGTTTTGTTTATTATGGAATCTTTTTTTGCATTTTGCAATGGGTTGCAAACTGGAACAAAGTTATGATTACAGTAGGTATAACTACGACTAAAGTAATATAAACTCATCCTTAATATATAAGGTAAATGTGGCTACATGATTTGGTTATCAGTCAATATATTTTACACAGATAATGAGTTGTGAATATATATTTTCTAATACAACTCGAAAAGCGAGATAAATTTGTAGCAGCATTCAGAAGATACAAGTATTTATTAACAGTCGTCTACTCAAAATACTTCAGATCTGTTCTCCAGACTCTATTAGCATCAACCTACTGTTGGAAAGAAAAAACCAAATTCCAGCGTATGAAAAAATCATAAAGAAGAGCTAGAAGTGGCTAGAACAAACGTTACTGAAAACACCCAACTGCGTCGCAAGACAGACCCTGGCTTGGAAACCTCAAAGTAAGAGGAAAAGAGGAAGGCCAAGGAACACATGGATAATCGGAGACAGACATGAGAGAAAGGAACAACAACTGACAGAACTAGAAAAGGATTCCCAGGACAGAGTAGGATGAGGCCTACGCTGGAGGCCTATGCTCCATTGGGGGTTACAGGCAAAAGCAAATATGTAATAGCTAGATTATTTTCATTAAATCGGAAAATTTTGGCAAGGATTCATGTTTAAAAATCTGATAAAAAATTAGCTCAGATTATGTAATCACTTTTCATAGTTTCTCAAGTTTTGTTAGGATATAGCCAGTTAATTTTAACTCCACATGATCTTGGACTAAACAGCTAGTAATTAATCCTTTACATATGGCCTATGTATCATTTTGCATATGGTCAACTAAGTATATTCCTGATCTAAACAGAATTTTAAGCAATCTATCAACTCAGTACCATTCAGACGTCATTCGTCGCACACTTTTTGGAATAATAGCATTCATGAGCATACTTAGACTCCTATAAGAAAGATGTAGTGATCTACATTTATTAAGAGGACGCAATCCGTTCAATAGAAATATTCATGATTATAACCAATCTTACTAACAATTGTTTTATTGTAATTTCTGTCTATCACACTCTGTACGCGCATGTTTTCTGTTAGTGTTACTGCCATTTTGGCCCCATAGCCTCTGTACTTTTGCCGCTCTTTCCTGGTACGATTTCGGTATTCTTTTGATACCACGAAATCGCCAGCAAATATGTTCTTTACTATGGAATAACTATTCTTTTCTGTGACGGAATCGTAATAAGTATTTAGGGGTGATCAAAGTCAATCTCGAATCGATCGCCACTAAAGAGACATCGTTCAAAAAAAAACTATGACTATTATTGCAAGATGTTAACTTTGAAGTCATATCAAAATCAAGGTTTGTGTTATAACTTTCATTAAATTCAAGTACAATATGATTTTTTAATTTCTGTTTACAACTGACTTTTTATGGATAATGATACTTTTTTTTATCTTGCTCAAAAGCTTTTCATTAGAAACCAAAGATTTAGATCAGTTACTAATTCAGCCGAGTGCAACAACACAAATAATCAAAATATCAACGAAAAATGCCTAAGAAAACCTGGAGGAAACAAAGCAAAAACAAATATTTGAAATCGCATACTACGGCTTGATACAGATGTTTTCTGTTAGATCACTTAAACTTGGTTTCGAAGTCATTAAGATAACCAACACATTACTTCTATTGTATATCTACGGAATTCTTGCAGATAAAAGCCACAGAACAACATCAGATTATGTACGTTATGTCTCACGAAAATAATAAAACGTTCTAACAATGAAATCTTATGTACCTAACATCTTGACGAAAAGGTAAATTACAACTTCTAGGCTAGTTAAGATGCGTATAAAGAATATATCGGTATCCATCCATCATTTAAATATATATGCAAATATATTTATACATATAACAAAATTAATGCATGCGGCTCTTACTCTTTTTTGGAGGTTTTTTGTCTTGAATAATTTCACCTTTTGCAGTTTGTTTGGAGGCTGTAGCCCACATATCCAAAACCACAAAACAAACTAACCACTGGTGAACGAAGTGAAAACGAACTAAATTACCGAATAACGCGCTCAACTGAGTACAACAAATATTATTTTAACAAATCAGAAAATGTGTAAGAAATGAAATAATGCAAAAATTAATCGTTTAACCATTCAAGCCGATTTGAACAAATTTGGCTTTAATTTATTAGTTCGGTTTTTAGATCTTAAATAAACTTAAAAAATACATTCAATATTATGAAAAAAATTTGTTAGTTGAAGTTTCACCATTACTTCATTAGTCTTCTTCTTAAGATTTTTTAATTCGGCGAATGAGGTTTTCTGGGAAGCTCAGATAATAGGCGAAGTAGATTAATTGAGTGATATGAGGAGATGGCAATGACAACAATTAGCAGATCTCAAGATATGCATCATGAACAGCTAGTCCAAGAGGGAAATGATAGTCCGAAAGTGAGAACGTGATTATAAAGTCTCTACTTAAAGCTGTCTGCTGAGGGGGCTGTGGTTACCTCGGCTGGGAGAGCATTCTAAGTTGCGACGACTCACAATGAGAAAAAGTGTGCACGAATTTGAGTATTCGCTCTTTGATGTGCAATATTTCGAGGATTGCCTCGCGGGGAATGGTGGTGATGCATCGGTAAAATGCTCACATTGGGATGGTTTGGCGTGTTTCATATGTTGCACGCCATAATCAGATCATCTCTGATTCTCCTTTAGCTCAGTGAAAATAATCCCAAGTACTATGGTCTGTCCTCGTAGGGTTTATTTTTCAACCCTATCACCCCTTTGGTTGCTCGTCTCTGCACTCGATCCAAGAGATTTATCTCTCTGTTAAGCAGAGGGGGTGCGATGAAATTGTAAACCTCCAGGTGCGGGCGCGTACGTCTTAAACAATGTCAAAAATAATTTCGGGGCGATAGCACAAAGTTGTCTTCGCATAAAGTGAAGAGTCGCATTTGTCTTGTGTCCCCTACATAGTTCGGAATCGTGTGAAGGCTTTCTGTGGTTCTTAAATTTGAAATCGCTTTCCGAGGAAATATTAGGGAGCGGACTTCCATTGAGTTTGTAAATCGTTTGCGTCTTATGGTGCAGAATGTACATGATGTGACACTTCGGTTGTTTGAGTAATAAACCGTTTTTCACTGCCTGTTCCTCAATTGATGTAAGGTCATTTTGAAGTTCAGTCGAATCCTCTTCACTTCTACTGGACCTCCAGATCTTTGCATCGTCTGCGTAGATCAATGCCGGCGAGTTAACTGCTCCTAAGAGGTCGTTAATAAATATCTGGAAGAGAAGAGGACCTAAGATAGTCCCATGTGAAACTTCCGATGCTGAGACTCGCCAACTCGTGTGCGCTCTATTCACATTGTTACGAAACTTTTTGTTCTCAAGATAGTTTCTAGGCCGTCAACTAGCACTGGGTTTTTGTGGTACTCGGAATATGTGGATGCCTGTTTTTGCTAATCGGCGAAGTTTGTGTTGAAGATATCGGCCATTTCTAGGTTGGTGACGTCTTCCTCATTCGGACATTTGAGAGTACACGTAGCCAGATTTGTAGGTTTTCTTCTTGTAATGAACCTCAGCAGATGCTTGTTGTTTGACTGTATTTGAACAGCTAGCTTAATTTGAAAGCATCTCCTATCACTTCGAACATAGGCATTGCATCTCTTTCCCTATGCCAAGTAAGAACTACGAAAAGAATCCTTCAGGAAAACCTTCCACTTGTGACAGGCTCTCCTCTTCGCCTGTAGCCATTTTCTTCCATTTTTGGGTGTGTGGTGTGACTGAAGTACGTTGTTAAGGACAGCATTCTGGATGATGGCTCTCACTGTTTACCAATGATAATCTACTGTCAGCCATCACCACTCCCGTCGCTATGGGGCATGCAGGAGGATCTCTCTTATAAGCGTATAATTTGCCCTACTGTAGCAGAGATAGGGCTCGTTTTCTTCCTGAGCTAGTGTTTTGTATATGACCCTGTTAAATAAGACTGTTCCATGGTAACTACTTCCTACTGGTGTATGGACGTGAACATCCTCGAACAGGAGCTGATCATTTGTTAACGATTAATCCGGGTTTGATTACTTCCCTTTCTTGGTCCATCTAGTGGCATAGCATACGTGCTCAGTAAGCCTAGAGCTTCTAATGGCTGCGCCATTCACCGTTGAAACCAACCAATGGGAGTTGTACCTTGATTGCTGAGATTTAGAGATGGGGTTTTGGAATCTCCAGTTAAGAGTATTTGATCAAACTCAAGGAGTGGCAGTTGCCGTATTGTCTCAGTCAGGTTGTCTTCCTGGGCCTTAGGACCTGGGGAAAGTCAGTAAATCCCTCGAATAAAGTATTTCGTTCCATTTGTGTGGAAACAACACCAACATGATTCTGTCACCTCAGTTAGTTGGGTGTCGTATAGCCTCCTGACTTTTAGGTGGCTGTTTATATTTATAACCACTACGCCTCATGTTTGGTGTACCCTATCGCTTCACAAGAGTGTCATGCCATGTCATCTCCGCAGTGTCAGGGGATATTCTTGTTTCTATTAGGATTATGATGTTCAGATCCATCTGAGAGCATATATTCTTGATTTCTAAAAGCCTAACCCCAAGTCCTATTATGTTGCTATAGAGGCACTTGGTGGTTCGTCTCAGCATCTGGTGCACCTCTTCAGTAACAGCCTTTGTCGGATTCTCAAACAAGCTGTTCAAACCGAATTGGCCAGTACTGTGGGAACTGGCCTCTGCAGGTTTTTCGCCTGTGCAGTAAGTTCAATCACCGATGTTTAGGTCTTGGTAGGGAATCTAAATAAAACCTTTCTCTACGTAATTCAACATGTATGGAAGTACCTTGTAGTGCGCGCTACTTATAATTAATATATGACGCGAGTAAAAACGTAATGTCTGGCAGCAGAAGATGGGGAAAGATCAAGAAAGGAAGAGCGGTAACGCAATGGGATTTGTATGAAGCGCATGAACAGCGAAATGTCAGACAATTGATTGACGTTTGCAACAGGAACAGTCCAGTTCGATATGATGGATTGATATTTTGCAAATTAACGATTTACGATATGGTTTTCCTATTTTACTAATTAACTCTGTAATTTGAGATAGATACAATTTGGTTGCCCTCATCTGTGTTCTCCTTCACTACACCCTCATACATACATTTCTTGATATTGCATTTTCTTATTTCCCTCACTTCTATTGCTCTCTGAATTTAGACATAAAATTCTCATCCTCTTTGGTTTGCTTGCAACTACTTCCTTAAAATATATACAGCTTTCGAAATTGGCCAACTATATTTTTTCTTGGATTTTTTAATAAATTTTTGATCTTAGTTTTACCTAGCATTGCTGTTCTGGTGGTTGCTGTAATAGATCTTTAGGTGTATTCATGGATAACACTCATATACCTAGTATCATGCCGCTTCTTATTTAAATGTAGCGGAAATATTCTCTTATAGTTTAAAGCTATACATATACATATGCTCACCGGCCACTAATCATACTATTACGTAACACATGTTATAGACATCTATTCACTTATTTAGTGGATAACTGGCGATAAAACATATTTCATATTCAATATCACAAACACTTCGACCCAATTCAAAGTGTACGAACCCCGTTCGCGCTTTTATTTCTTCCATACTCTATTGGTGTGAAATAAATTATTTGCGAGACCATTTAAAAAAGTTTGCTATTTTCATGCAAACTTTCATTGAAAAATGAACGGATAATAGTTGTGTGTTGAGCGTAATGAAGATATTAGAAAAATTGTTTATAAAAGTTACAGCTACTAAAATTATTAATAACTCCGAATTTCAATTTTCAATCTGATCCGAATTTCCCCAGTGAAATCATCAAAATTATTGAATGTAAATAGGATTCACTGACTAATTGTGCGAAGTCAATTATTTGCTCATGTTCATATATCGAACATGAAATTGTTGCGAGCGAATCCAGATACCAGATTGACTATGCTCACCACTAAATGTAACATACGGTCGCTTCAGGAAAAGCAGAACAAAATAAATCCATATTCCAGTTGTTTATTGAAGGAGAACTTTGGCATTACATGGGGAGCAGCAAGTTAAGAGAAATGGCAGCAACGCGAAGAGAACGTTGCGCCCAAGAAGTGTTTCTTGGTACAGTTAAACAAAACGAGTACAATAATGTTTATTTTTCACAAATCGTATTTTCTTCGTAGAAGCGTTCCACTACAAAATTACTAAGTTTTACACATGAGTCGTTTTCTGGTAAGTATTCTGACATTGAAGTCATTATCAGAAGAGTTTGATCACCAAGGAATTAAGTGAATAAAAAGAACGAATATAGAGGAAAAATACTCATTTGGAACTGATTTTTCATATTTTAGCGTCAACATACACATGTTTGTTGTGATGTGTTAGATAATAGTTTAATTTCAAATGTTTACGGAAATAACTGTGAATACTTTATGAAATAATTAGTTTAAAGGTGGTTAACGTGAGATGCAGAAGGTCCTGGATCTAATTTCTAAATGTATGGTCACGGATAAGCAGTGTTGAAGAGTTCCATACTAGGAAGAAATGGCTATCGAGTGCTTCTTAGTTTTCAACAGTTATTCAACTTAAATTAGTTTGTGATCTCGATAAAGTAACTTGAAAATTAAGTGGATAGATGATAAATATTGAAAGATATTGATTAATAAGTGAACTGGATGGAATATGTAGTTTAAAGCTTGATAATAGTACAGCTGATAAAATGTTTAGTTAGAAGTTCAATATTAATAATAAAAGATGGAATATGTAATTGAAGAACTGATAATAATAATAATAGGATTCATTAATGATAAGGAAACAGATATTAAAATTATATGAGGACATCTAAACAGAAAAAAATTTGGAAAGAGTCTGGTCAATCGCAGTCTCTAACATCAACAACCAGGAGCCACAAATAAATTACTATCACATCAAAATATTCAGTGTCACAAATAACGTGATGGGATCCACTCAGGTTTCCCAGTCTTAACATTCCTTCCACTAGGTGTCGAGGAGGAACTTACCAAGGTGTAGTTTTTTGATACAAACTAGGACACTAACTCCAATATCTATATTTGCAATAAAAACCAATGACTGTTTATTTTACTCAGTGAAAAAATCACAATAGACGCCCATGAGTATTAAGGTGAGCAAACATAGTAAACCACTTAGTAACTAACGGTTAGTCATTTCGGTAAAATTTAATAAGTAGCAAACAACAGGTATCTTACTGAAACAATATAAATATGCGGATGGTGTCGAACAAGCTTGATAACTGGATCTTTATTTTGTTAGCCTATAGGTGTTTCAGTTAAATTTTAATCACATTTACTGGTATTTGATAAAATTGCGAAAACATGTTAGTTTATTGGATAAAAATTCATCCTATTAGGCATCTATCTTTTAAGATTAGTTAGTTGTGTATTCCGACCACGCGATCATCCATCCGTATCACTGCGTTGCATCTATTGGTGTTAGATTCATTCACTTAACTATCTCTAAACACCTTTTAATTTATATCTGAAAATCCTCCGTCTCAAGTTTATCTGTACTGACTGAATAGCTATTAAAACTAATTCCCACTCACTTTTCCACGACAATTTCTTACATTTAATGCATTAATCTTTCTTCTACAACTGTGCACAATTGTTATGTCAACAAGCTAACACCTCCTGTATCGAATTTTAGTTCGTGAAAGCTTAACCTAAAAGACCTAATACGATGTTGATGTAACCAAACATATATCTTCTATTCATATTGAACTAGTTTGTTACTTCTATTGATACCTAAGACGATATAATACTTGGTTGGTGACATAAAAACTAGTTAGAATATAAGCGTGATTTATTAATCTTTTACAATCTAATAATCATTTTTAAATATTAAAAAAATAATTTAAGATTTATAATGAGATAGATGTCAAATTACTAATTAAAAGCCACAGAGATATAAATAAATGAAGGAAAAAAACTGGTGTTGACGGGAAAAGAAATAATTAAATACTTGATTGTTAGAATGATCAAGTAGTAGTTATCGATACAAACTTCAAGGAATGTCATAAATCACGCTATACGCACATTTGCATGTAAAGATCGTAACCGTTTTGTACGTGATAGACCAAGACGAAGGCCAGTAGACGGAGTGATAGGAAAAGAGGCTTTACTTGAAGGTGGTGGTGTAGTCACATTACTGACTAGTGGATTTGAATGAACAGGAGTAGAAGGAACGGATTTTGACATAGTTTTGGGGCTAGAAACTGTTATAGAGGCAGATGTCTCACAACGGGGAACAGAAGGACATGTAGTCTGTTTTGCTGCATTATTGATTCTTTCAGGTGATTTTTCCTTTTGTATTTGGATTGTTTCACACTGTTTCATAGGTGCATCTCCAGCTATTTTCTTAATCTTAGCAGGTTTACTAATTGACTTGGCCTCTTTATCATTATTCTTCTTGAGTTTAATGGGTTCGTCATCCTCAAAGAATTCATTGTCACTGTCAACTAACAGAGCATAATTGGGAACTTTCCGTACGCGTGAGGACCGTTTTTCTGACATCTAAATTTGATAACTAGCCTTCAGATTGTAACCTGTATTTATTGAAACAAAAAATAGTTTGCAATATCTACATATATATATATATATATATATATATATATATATATATTGTAGAAATAAAAAGGTTTTAATTCAACTCAGTTAGCAGGTAAAGGTCCTCATGATAGATATTCTTTGAATTGCATTGACAAGAATAAATGACACCACTAGGCTCTCTAAAAGCAAGTACTGTGAGAAATTGTAAAAATTTACTCAGACTGTCTTCTCTTTCATTCTGAGTTTTAAAATTATCTTTTTCATCCCACTAATTTATATTTTCTCGAAGCAGATATTCCTAAGCCTACACTTTCACGAACACACTTCAAGTAGATAACCACCAGAAATAGTTTTAAGCCTAATAGATCTACATACTGATTTCCACCTTTAGAGATTGACAGCTTATTTCATTTCACACTGATATACGCGGTGCTTTCAAGAAGGATCCAATATGTAAACAACTAACGAATTCTATTGACCCGGAACGTGATGGAGCTTTTGAAACTCGAATTTGTGAGTGAATAGGACATTATTCTTCCGGATGGCTCTTGGGTAAGCGTCCACTTAAACTGAGCATTTGAAAATCTGTTTATCCTACAAAGAATGTGGCCCTGGATGATACACAAACATGTCAATAAAAGCGATCGAACAGTTACATTTTGTAATGATATGCAATAAACAAAACTGTCAAAGGACCGAAGCAAAACGAAACTGACTATCCGCACACCTTAGAGCGGTAAGATGTTTTAGAATAGATGCTGGTTTTTTCCACTCTAGTATCCACGTTTAATTTTTTTGATGGACAACCAAAGTCAGGTAGTTATTAATTTAATAAGTTATTAGCATACACAACTAACTTATCGAAGTTAGAGTAAGCCAAATTACAGATTATCATGAACAAGTTTTATCAACACTTATCTTCGTATTTGCTGTATAACGGTTAGAACGCGAGTGAATACCTAAATTATGTCGACCACGAAAGAATTATCAGACCGATTAAATAGAGAGAAGACAAAAAATGGATACATCTGCTCTATTACAAACGATTTCGAGTCATATCATTCAAAGTCTCTAAATATCGGTTACTATCATCTCGCGGGCCCCAACCAGTTAGTCTAAACCTACCTATATGGCTCAGCCCACTTGTTAGTGACTTCATGTGCCAGGCAACATCGCTCGCCGAGGTAGTTGGTGGTTGGGCATCTGTAAAACATGTCCCGACTACTCCAACTGATGAACATTCACTATTTGATATACTGATCAGCCATCTTTACCTAATACCCTTTTCTTAACAACAGCAGTGCTTACTCGGTTGTCCTAGGATATGCGAGCAATGCTTTGGAGACACTTATGGTCAAAAACCAGCAACATACGAATACTTTCTGCTCTGACTAGCCATGTCTCGCAGCCATAGAGTAAGGACGGAGCGAACTGCTATACATTACACTCGTCCTTCGGTTAGCAGACGGATATCTCGCCTACACCATGGGTGACGCAAGTTGGCAAAAGCCAGACGAGAACAAAAATTACGTTCTAAAAACTCAAGTAGTTTGCATCAGCGGTGCATGGTGGCAAGGGAATGAAAGATTTGTTCGTGGAGATGAGAGAGTAATTAAGAGGTGTGACAAGGATTTCATTGTGACTGGACTAGTCTCGTTTGTCGTTACGGGTATAAATGCGGATGTCACTTTCCAGCTGTCAACACCGTGGGTATTTCTCTAAGAACCTGAAAAAAAGGTAGATTAGCGTTGGTCTTAGAGACCTGGGAGCGTAACTGCAGAGCTCAAGGGAAAACTGCTTGAGGCCGGTCACGCGCGGCCTTTTTATGAGTTTTTAAAGTATTAGCTGCGCTCTTTAAAAGGCCTTACTGCCGGAGTCAGTCAGTCAGTTCCAACGCAGAACTTCGTACGTATGTACATAAGTTCAGGTTGCCATACCACATCATCACAGAGACGCAACTGTCAAATCGAATCCCATAGTGATAGAGATAGTAGAGGTATTAATGGTGATGAAGAAGACTAGGGTTTGAAGATATTATTCAAGAAGTATAATTCAGTGAGATAAGGTTAGAAAGACAAAGGTAGAAGTGCAGACGAATCCAGAAGATTAAAATTTGGGAGAACACAACGAATGGATGCACTTGCGCCATTACAAACGATTTTGAGCCATGCCGTTCAAGGTCTCTAACCATCGGTTACTATCGTCTCGCTGACCCCAACCAGGTAGCCTACATCTATCAACATGACTCAGTCCACTTGTCAGTGACTTCATGGATTTGTGCCATGTTTTGTTTTGGCCGCCCCTAGCTTTTTTCTAGTCTACCCCTACACCAGGCAACATCGCTCGCCGAGGTAGTTGGTGGTTAGGTATTCGTAACACATGTCCCAACCACCTCAACTGATGAAGTTTCACTGCTTCATCTATTGATCTGCTATCCTTACCTAGTACTCATTTCCTAACAACAGCATTGCTTACGCAGTTGTCCCACGACATACGAGCAATGCTTCGAAGACATCTATGATTGAATACTGCCGGAGACGGAAATCAGTGGTGTGAAATTTTTAGGGTCGAAATTTTCTAACTTCTTCTTTCCGTTGTGGGAAGGTAGCACTGCTGCAGATGCTGGTTGTCTGAGGGGAATGCCTTAGTGTTGTCACACCTCTCTACAGTCAGAAGTTCGACTTCAGCCTCAGACCTTAAGTTGCTACTTTCAGTCTTACTGCTGTCCAGTCGACTTGTCTGGAATGATACGAACTAAAGGAACATATGTTCTAGCCAATATATTGCGGTTTGGTTATCACGATAAGCAAGCCTGACTACCACGCCAAGGTAGCAGCTACGGTCGGGATTAGCTTACGTTTTGTCACGGTAACTAGTTATCCATTATATACTGAAAGGCACAAAAACCAATCAGTATAATTAATTATTGAACGATTTGCAGTAAGCCATATTAATAACAAACATTGATTAGATATTTTATGTCCCTAATTAAGAAGTCAGTCGATGAGAACGACATAAGAAAATGTATTCCGTACGCCAAGTTTACTTACATGATGTAAAATGTGAAGTACATAGGAGTAAAACAAAAAAATCTAAGCACAAATCATTTAAAATAATGGTTTATGTACATATTGGTTACACTTGAGTTGATAGGTTAATATAAAAAATATAAAAAACTTCATTGATAATTTTCAGTAGGCTTCTCATGTACTGGATGACTCCGAATTCATGTAGGTAAGTTACTAAAGCTTATGTCAGTTTTCTCTAACTATATACTATATTTTTCAAGATTATATATATTGACTTCTCATAGGTATTAACTCCTACATTCATTTTTTTTTTTACTTTGTTTCAGCATACAATTGACGTAACCGGGACAAAATGATAATCCTTCAGATAACTCTTCGAACTTAAACCTGTATATGTACAGAACGATTTCCTTATTGTACAAATTATTTGTCTATCTTCCTAAATATTCCAGTTGATAATACGTTAGTCTTCTGATTACGAACGTACATAATTAAAATGTAAGACGTGAAAAGTATTTAGAAAAAAAACTTCTTGTAGTACGTTTATTAACTCGTTAGTTATAGTTTGGAAGGTAGTACTAAGCAAAAGTGAATAATTTTCACTGGAGCAACCAAACAACAATAAAGTTTCTACAAAGACGGAAGTTGTTAGAAAACGAGATTGTTGGTCAGATAGCCAGCCGATTGTCAGCGTTAATTGGCCACAAATTCTCTAGTAATTATGAATGAAAATCTGAGGCGGTTGATATTCCTCGACTTCATCTAAGAAAACCTCATTTAACCAAGTGGGTGGGGATTTCGCGCAAATTAGGCATTTACTTTGGGAAATATTGCAGATCTGAGTCAATATTAGGATCCTGTGCTGTATTGCCGCCAAATCCTTAATGGGATGGTCTCAAGACTCACCAAAATTGATTAGTTTTGTCCTATTGCAAGAAGTTCGGAATGGATGTGGGTTTCCAAATGTTTACATTATAAGCATACATATCATGTGTGTTTGATCTAGTTATAAGTCACCAATTCAGATTACTAGCAGACCCTGAATTTACTGCAAATTTCTTAACGACAAACTCAAGACGAGAGAAACATTACAACATAACATGCGAAATAAAGGATAAGGCAGTGCTTTTCCTGGGATTCCTCTGTACTCTACTTTATCCAATCACATGCCTATGCATGAAGATTTTCATGGCGACAATAACATCAAATTTCTTAACTTGTTTCCGTATTCAGGACAACTCATGATTATTTATATCAACGGTAGACTAAGGATATAGATGATTATTAAAACATCCATACGAAACATTTAAATTTCACTTGAATCCAAGTTTAAATACATACGATTCTCATGACTAGGTCACTACTAAGATGTCTGAAGCAAAATATAGTAAAATTTACCCTACTGATGCAGGTCTGAGTGTCCTAAATTTTTACTCAAAATAATCCCAGAGCAGATAGGTCAGGAGATAAGATAACAAACGATTACGATCATTTCCATTAAAGAATCAGACAAAAGTCTAAAGAGCGAATAAAATAGCCCTGACTTACGTGAAGTGTGCGACGGAAATATACACGAAATATCCTGTAAGTTTCTTAGACTAAGCCGATTAATATTAAAAAACGGCGCATTGGTTTCGAATTAGCCTGATGGTGATTCCGGTACAAGAGGACTGAAGAACAGAGCACGTGAAGGAAACTGGAAAAGAGAAAAAGAGAACATGTGAACTGATGACTCGTAAAAGATCGTTTGCCTCAACAAGTGCACAACACTCACCTTAAAGAAGTGTAACAACCGATTAGGACAATCTAACAGACAATAATTGTTTGGATTCAGTGTTGGGTAATTTTGCGTCCAGCCAGAAGGTACCTTGTGTGTTGCGGGTTATCTAGAAGAGAAAAGAAAATGAGGTCATCCGACGGCTTCGTAAGCCCATGTAACGCACTTACATGTGATAGAGAAAGCAACTGAAAACGACCTGGAATAACACAAACATGAAATTACGACAAACAGAAACTACACTAGAAAAGTCTAAACTAGCGCCAAAAACAAGTGTCATTAAAACTCGTGTGGCGCAGTTGCAATTTGTTAACACCTTACCCAACAAATTTTTGCGTTTGGAACATGGAGTTCCTTTTATTGTCTGAAAGTCTAATAAAGTTAAGATAGAAGTTTTAATTTGTTTCTTTTAGAGGAAATTGTGATTTCTCACTATTTCGGTTTCAGATTTCTTTGTTTAGTAACTGTCCGGACTGCTTTAGGAAAGTTTATCTCTGGATGGAATCGACTGTCGAATATTTACAAGCATTTTACTTAATTCTCACTAGGCTTATTAGATTTATCTGGTATAATGCCGCGTCAAATTTGCAATTTGCGTATTAAATCGTTGATATTGTTCAGTACCCACTGAATATTGGGTAAAACTCGTTCCGAATTCAGCTCATTAAAGGTCCGGCAGTAATTCGTGAAAAATTTCTAGTATTCGTAATCAGTAAGTTGTAGATTTTCCAGCTAGAAGAGTACTGCGACTAGCTACAGATGAATATTTCACCTGAAGCCTCAGTACTCACACTCTCTCATTAGCTATTTAAAGAGATTCCCGCTGGATACCAAACGGATATCCTCCCAAACTAAACTGCATTATCGTCCACCAAGTTGTGTCATTTACTAACACATTAGTCTTGAGGAACCTTGGACAGTGTGATCCTGTCTCTACATCATTCTGACTCATCATGACTGTATTACCAGATTACCATACCTTTTACAACACTTTTTGCAAGTCTGATTACATTGCTGTTAGAGCTCGCCTTGAAACCCTACTCTGGCTGTGCCAACAGGGTGCTTTCGGCGTGGACGATCGATGAGTTTTTCTGACAGATATATATATATTTCTGACATAGCAGTTACATGCCATTTTTTATGGTTGTGATCGATAATTCACAAGATGTGTTTGCAAATAAGATAATTACCAAATAGGGTCATACAAATAGTAAGTTCGAAAAAAATTTATATTTCGATGTAGATATAACAAAAAGCTAATAACTACCTCTGTGTGTCGTTACTGTTACCCAGGTCTGCTGCTGTTTTAATCTGTACAAAGTCAAGATCAAGTCAAAATATTTCAGATCAATTACGTCTTCTCACTGTTCTATCAAATCTCCGCCTGTAAAATCTTCGAGGCTATTGCCGGTCCCATTCCCGGATAAAGGAGGAGGGTTGGGCATCGGGTTGGCGACCCATCCCGTCGCCGAAAGGACGCTAACCAGAAAAACTAATTCAAACCATTTTAACTCTGCCCTGGGAGTTGGAATAAGAATTATGACGTCGCGTGATGAAAGCCGAGTTTCCTCAGAAGTCACGGGGCCAATGCCTCTTCTCACAACCAGAGCAACCATTTTTTTGGTACATGGAACGTTCGTACACTGTGGGAGACTGGAAGACTATTTCAAGTTGCGGCAGAAATGAAAAGATACAACCTCGAGGTGCTCGGCATCAGTGAAACACATTGGACGCAGGTAGGACTATTGAGACTAGCTCCCGAGGAACTGCTGTTATACTCGGGTCATGAAGAGGAAAATGCTTCACGTACACAAGGAGTTGCACTGATGCCGTCCAAACATGCCCAAAAAGCACTGATAGGATGGGAATCTCATGGAGCGAGGACCAATAAAGCATCCTTCAAAACAAGGAAACAGGACATAACAATGAACGTCATCCAATGTTATGCACCTACCAATGACTACAATGATGATGTTAAAGATCAATTCTACGAAAGGCTGCAGTCAATCGTCGACAGATGCTCACCAAAGGATTTGACGATTCTTATGGGAGACCTGAATGCCCAGGTTGCCATGGACAACACTGGATATGAAGACATCATGGGACGACATGGACTGGGAGAAAGGAACGAAAACGGTGAGAGGTTTGCAAACCTATGTGCCTTCAACAAACAGGTCATCGGTGGCACAATATTCCCGCACAAACGCATTCACAAAGCCACATGGATTTCACCCAATCACACTACTCAAAACCAAATCGACCATATCTGTATCAATAAAAAGGATCTGTCATAGCCCCAGATCACCAATTGCTGATCGCCAAAACGAAACTGAAACTAACGAAGAAAAAAACAAAGGGGCAGACGACATCAGAGAAGTTTAATACAGCCTTTCTTCGGGATACCGTAAAACTCAACGAATTCAAGATAGCCCTCACCAATGGGTTCCAGGCCCTGCACGATATACTCAACGGAGAGGAAGCAACATTGGAGAACAATTGGAAAGGGATTAAGGAGGCAATCACTTCAACATGTCAGGAGGTCCTTGGTCGCAAGAAGCAGCATCACAAGGAATGGATCATTGCTGGTACTGTTGAAAAAATTCAAGAAAGAAGGAACAAGAGAGCAGCGGTCAGTGTCAGCCGAACAAGAGCAGAGAAGGTCAAGGCACAAGCTGCATACACAGAAGCAAACAGGGAAGTGAAGAAGAGCATCAGAGCTGACAAAGGAAAATATGTGGAATATCTAGCAACGACAGCGGAGAAGCAAGGAAGGCAATGTAATCAGCAACACTGAAGAACAGCGAAGTAGGTAGGCAGATCACTTTAAGGAACTCTTGAATCGACCAGCTCCACTGAACACAACCAACATTGAAGCAGCATCTACAGACCTCCCAATCGATGTTGACGCACCTACAGTTGAAGAGATCAGCATGGCCATCAGACAAATCAACAGCGGCAAAGCAACAAGACCAGACAACATTCCAGCAGAGGCAATGAAAGCAGATGTGGAAGCAACTGCTCAAATACTCTACATTCTCTTCGACAAGGTTTTGACTGAGGGACAAGTACCATCAGATAGGAAAGAAGGATACCTGATCAAAATACTAAAGAAAGGAGATCTCAGCAAGTGTGAGAACCACAGAGGTATCACTCTTCTTTCAATACCAGGCAAAGTCTTCAACAGAGTATTGTTAAACAGAATGAAAAAATTCGTAGACGCCCAGCTTTGAGATCAACAGGCCGGAATTCGTGAGGGTCGATCGTGTACTGACCAAATGGCAACATTACGGATCATTGTGGAACAGTCGATTGAATGGAACTCACCACTCTACATCAACTTCATCGACTACGAGAAAGCATTCGATAACGTGCGTGGATAGGAAAACACTGTGGAGGCTTTTTTCTACACTACGGTGTGCCTGAGAAAATAGTCGACAACATACGGAATTCTTATGATGGATTCAACTGCGAAATCTTACACGAAGGACAGATGACAGACTCGTTTGAGGTGAGGTCCGGTGTCAGGAGAGGTCGCTTACTCTTACACTTTCTCTTCCTCCTGGTCATCGACTGGATTATGAAAACGTCGACATCTGGAGGGAAGCACGGTATCAACTGGACAGTTAGGATGCAGCTGGAGGATCTGGACTTCGCAGATGACATGGCTTTTCTACCACACAAGCATCAGTAAATGCGAGAGAAGACGACCAGTGTAGCAGCAGGCTCTGCAGCAGTAGGTCTCAACATACATTAAGGAAAGAGCGAAAATTCTCCGATGCAACACAACATGCACCAACCAAGTCACTCTTGATGGAGATTCTTCGGAAGACGTTAACACCTTTACATATCTGGGCAGCATCATCCACAACCAAGGTGGATCCGATGCAGATGTGAAGGAGCTGATTGACAAAGCGAGGACTGCATTTCTACAGTTGAAAAATATCTGGAACTCCAAAGAACTTTCAAACAAAACCAAAATCAGGATTTTCAATACAAATGTCAAGACAGTTCTACTGTATGGAGCGGAAACATGGAGAACTACCAAAGCCATCATCCAGAAGATACAAGTGTTTATTAACAGTTGTCTACGCAAAATACTTCGTATTCGTTGGCCAGACACCATCAGCAACAACGAACTGTGGGAAAGAACAAACCAGATTCCAGTGGAGGAGAAAATCAAAAAGAAGTGGTGGAAGTGGATAGGACACACATTGAGTAAAGCGTCTAACTGAGCCACAAGACAAGCCTTCACATGGAATCCTCAAGGCCAAAGGAAAAGAGGAAGGTCAAGGAACACGTTATGCCGAGAAATAGGGAAAGATATGAGAAGAATGAACAAAAGTTGGACAGAACTGTAAAGGGAAGCTCAGGACAGAGTTGGTTGGAGAATACTGATCGGCGGCCTATGCTCCTTTAAGGATAACAGGCTTAAGTAAGTAAATAAGTAACTGTGCTATCAAAACTGAAATTAAAGTAAATTAAAGGAATATAACCCACAAATGAAGGAGTACAGCAATGAAGATACTCGTAGATGTTCGTGTTTTATAATTTAACTGTACTCGAATCCTTCCTATATATTCGGCGGACAGTTTATTTTTATATTAAGTCACCACACTAAAAGACCATGAAATAAAGTTTTCCATGATTTAAAGAAAATCTGTTGTAATGCTGCAGCTGATGTTGACTGTCTGTAGACCAGTATTAACGTTACTTTGTAAGGAATTAAGTTAAGATTAACTGATCACAAGTGATATCCGGAATAGAAAAGTGTGCACGGGTTGCGAAATCGTATCTTGAATGTAGTTGGGAAGAGGATTGCTTCAACTACTAATGATGTGTTCTTTCTAATTTTCAATCGATAGTCCTTTGGAATTACACTCATTCGAATATTCATTCACCACACTCGGTTGACAGGGACCGAGTACATACTATGCTAGTAAGTGCCTGAAGATTGTAAATGTACTTTCTCAATGAACTAAAATGAAATCCAAAAACAGATGACTATTAAAAATTACGGGACTAAAACATCTTAAGGTACGGGTGTCTATAAGCAAAAATGGACTGTCATCATCATCTCCCAAAATAGTTGCGTTTGTGCACTCTACTGTTTAGCTAAAAAAGACTATACACATCATCTTAGGAGTGTATAAAACTGTGATATTCAAGTAGTTTAGTAACAAATTAAACCATTAGAATTTCTTCATCACAACTTTATATAACGGGTGAGCATTTATTAGGTTTTTAATATCTGATTTATGACCTACAATTAAGTATTGATTTGGATTGAACAAAGTCCTCCATGACGCTCAACACGTGTGTCGGAAAAGCAGGTCTTGCGTATCTAATCTTCTCGTAGAATGAGCCAGTGGTACAACCTGCTGGGACAAAAAAATATCGGTTCGTATTATATTTATTGACTTCGCAAAAGCCTTCTACACTGTACCCCATACACCGCTAATTTCCAAGGTTAAGGAAATGGGCTTCACTTGCACACTACTATTTTGGATCAGAAACTGCCTTGGAAATAAGAAGTTTCGCATCAAGTTAAATAGAGTTTACGCTAGTTGGCGGGCCTCAATATATGCACAGGGGATCGTCATAGGTTCACTCCTCTTCCTCATATTCATAAATGATAGTTTATACAAAGCTCAGCGACAATGACCTGCGAAGATGATGCAAAGATCTGTGGGTCCATGATAAGCAAAGAAGATCTAAGTGAACTTCAGCATATACATATATTTTGAGGAATGGACAATCAAAAACGATGTAAAACAAAACCAGTCGAAATGTCGCGTTATGAACATTTTGCCCGACGTCGCACAAACGACTTACATCCCCAATGTTAGTCCGCTTTCTGTTGTCTCCTCAGAGCGCGATCTCGGTTTAATAACTACTCAAAGCCTGGACACCAGTTTGAACTGTATAAGGGGACACATCCAAGGCAAACGTAACTCTTCACCTATTGCGACGACAAACTGGTGCTATCATAAATGAATTACTCTTATCGTTGTCTAAGACACGCTCATCCACACGAGGAACACATTGACGTCGCACCCCCTCCCCCTAAAAGAGACATAAGTCTCCTGGATCAAGTGCAGAGACTAGCAGCTAAATAGGTGATAAGTTTGAAGAATAAAACTTACGAACAAAGATTTGGGATTATTCTGAGTTATAGGACAATCTGAGGTGATTTGATAATGGCGTGAATATATTAAGCACGCCAACTTATCCCATCGTGAGCATCTTACTGACGCATCACTTCCATGTTCCTCGTGTTAATCCTGGAAAAATTGAGCGTCAGAAAGCCATCATTCAGGTTTGTGCATGTTTCTTGTCATTATTGGTCATTGATTTTTCGAACGCTTTCTCATCCGACGTTACCATAGATCCATCAGTGGACAGATCAAGAAGAGACTCGATAAACACGTACTCACATATAGATTATCTTATCATCCTTGGACCAGCTGTTCCTCATGCATGTCTCGAAACTTGCTAGCTATTATAATTTCCATCTCCTCAGACCACTGACTTAATCCATCTCGCTTAATAACTCTTTTCTCGTTCCTTGCTTACACTTCAGTCCTCTCGTAGAATCTTCACTGCCAATTAATCAACCCAATTATGTATCATTTCCTTCGTTCTGAAATCCTTACTCTTATAAGTATTAGATTTTTATCCTTACTATTCTCCATACTGCAACTAACTGATCTCCCTGAAACAAACAAATTCATCCAAATCATGGGACAGACAAACTCAAAACCAACGGCCAACTGACTAGAATTGGACAGTCGACTGGTTATTGGACACGACCAAACACCTGGAACCTTTCCGAGAGAACAAGAATCGAGTACAAAGAAATAAGTTGGTTTATACTAGCTCGTCAGAAAGATATTGGACATTAGAGATTGCAATGTGTTTTAACTCATCTAAATACAGGTTACTATAACCTCTCAGTTTATAAAATTATCAAAATTAATGTCTCTTTCTAATGATCCTTATTATTGTCACGAGCAGATTCAGATACCACCCGCTCTGCCAGACATTTTAAAGCAATTTACCAAAGCAGCTATTAGAACGCAACCTAAAGACGTTCTCAAATGGTCACATGCGTAAGTATTTTCAAATTGGACTTTACATTTCTGTAGATATTTTAAAGCAATTGCACAGAATGAAGTACCACCAGTCAAAATGAGACTTGAGCTTCCAATAAGTACACAAAAGACAGATACGGGTTTAACGCCTGGACTTCTAAGAATTTTAAATAACCAGGTAGGTGCTAGTTTGCAATGATCTACTATTTTTCGGCCTATATAGTGCTCAATAATAGGTTATTACCACTTTTATCAAATTCGAACTTAGTTAATCTTTCCTAATCGGTCAATAAGTTTGTCACAAAAAATCACATTAATTGGCGTATTCAGTCTGTCATGTATAAATGTTTGCAAGATAAACTTATTAACACTGAACCATTTTTAAAATGCATTTTTGAGACCATTTTGTTTGTAAACTGTTCTAAGCTGATAGCGATATCTTTTGTGATGTGTTCACCCACTTAGCTACAGTAATTCTGTTAGGTTTTGTGGATATTTTAAAATTTCATCGTCAGGTATTAATGTTAGTAAGTTGTTTTTGCGAAAGTAAAGAAGCTGGCTATATTTTTGTAAAGTGGATTTACAGTGTAATTAAAGGGTAGAAGTGAACATAAATACTAACTGACTAGATTAAGACAGTCGATTGAATAGACCCTTATCCATTGAACTCTACCAAACACCTGGAACCGTTCCGAAAGAAATAGAATGGAGCGCAAAAAAATCAATTGGCGTATACTAGCTCGTGAAAAGGACATTCGATGTTGGTGTGTATCATGGGATAACAAAGTCTCGTTACATTTATATCATCTGTGTCCTGAGTAGATCAAAGCAGTTAACGTTTGTATGCGTATATATATCTAGCTATTTTTGTATAGTTGTACGCGAATAAAAATATAGCTTCCTATGTAATAGATGTCTTTATGATCCACTGATTTGTATTTCAGACTCGATCTCGAAAATTGAAAATTAATGAGCCCCTAGTCTTCTATCTAATTTTCAGTTTTACAATTGTTCTCTTACTTTTTTATTATACACTCATATATTCCTTTATTATTCTGTAATTTGTGGCTAACATTTTCCAGTAAGATCGATACTTGTACTGCATTTGTATGAACCTTAGTAATTTTGCCTTGTTGTCTTGGTTCAAAGTTGATTACATCTGACTTAGTCATATCGAGAAAAACTGTACTGGCACATGAGTGTTCGCTCTTTCACCGGTAGTTCGTCATAAGTTTCTTTGCAGGGCCACTTTTTAGAGGTGATCTTGGTTGCGTAATATTTATTAAGCCGTGACAAGGCCGCTCCACTTTAACTTTAGAATACAATATTAGCTTACAAGCTGATTTTAAGACCTATTACTGAAACATAAAAATATCTGTCTTGCAATTTATCCTCGTAATTCGTATTAAATTTTGGTGAGTGATATGAGGTATTGTGCGTTGTGAACTGAGATGAGTTATAAAATTAAGTGTAAAAAATAGTTAGTAAGCCAACTCACTTAGCTGCTTACAAACGAGATGAAACATAAGGAAGGCTATCGTGAATATCTTAAGCAGTAGGTGGTGGCCCAAAGATTTTCATAAAAAGGATAAGCTACGCTATGTGAAGACATCCAAGTCAACTTTTATCAGTTACGATAACAAATTTTAGAATTTCCGAACGCCATATGTACGGACTTTGCTTAAAACAAAATTTCTTTGTATTTCACTAGATTAGGTGTCTCAAGTTTATCGAATATGTTTTCAAAGTAGAAAAACCACTCCAGTCACACGATTTTATCTAATTACTTATCACTCTGATTTATTTAGTAGTAAACAGTAGTGTATGCAGTGGTTGTAATACACATAGTTAGAATAGGACTTAATTGTACTGATTCGGATTTTCTAATTTTTCTGAAACCAGAATGAATTTGCTAATACTTGATGTAATTAAATTTAGGTGATTCAGCAACATTGTGTACGATATGATCTTGTCATTTTATCAGCTTGCATGGATGAAAGTTTACCATTATCTGTCATTGAAAGAAAAATGGAAGGATTTATCGTTACCGGTGAACGATTTCAAGAAATTTGTCGCATAGGTAATTTTGTGGATACTTGTGAATGGCGGTGGTTTTTAGCACTAGCTGCTTCTGACTTATGCTCTGTAAGTCTTTTAACAAATTTCAACAGAGATTGTTGTGAATTTGCTTTGTTTGATTGCCTCTAGTTCTGATAGATTACTGTAAAAGAATCTTAGGTTGTAAGTAAAGTAAGAAAGTAAAGAATACCGTTTGTAAACTGGTCCCATTCCAGTTTATGAATAAAATTTTTCAATCCATCACTGGTTTCGTTCTAAATGCCTCATATGTTAGTCCTACATAACCAACCAATCGATGACGAATCTACCGTGATATTTTAAGGGCATTTTTGGTTGATGATTCAAAATCACAAAGGCAGAATATTGATTCTTAGGGAGTATGACTTTGACCAAAGCATAACAATTGCTGTAGTTATTACTTTTCTCAGTCTATAACACAATTTCGAAAAGCCACTTAAATTCAACTACTTTATACATGATCTACACATTACGCGTGATCATTCAATGCTGTATGTAGGATTTTAATAACACCTCAATAAATACCTCAAATAAGTGATAAATAAGCTTTGAATTACATGTTACTCATTATAACTGTCGCATAAATAGAAAATCAAAGCCCTTAGTGCAATCTCACTCAACTGTGATCTTAGAAATAGACTTTCAAGTACCTGATAAAACATTACTAGTTCATAAATGCATGTTAATTAGGCCTAAAACTTGATTTAATTTCTAAAGGTTTTATTTGATCGCGAAACTAGTGACATGATTTTATCATGACCACCTACGTTACACAGTGGTTTATTGTTTCTAAAAAACAGGTAACAACAAACAAGACAAGCTAGCTCGATTTCTTCCTTATTCAATATAATTTACAATTGTCCTTTAAACATAACAGATTCACTAGGTTTTTTCAAAATCAAATCAAAAGGAACATCTACATTCATGTAAGCAGGTATTAACTAAATCAAAGCGAATGTCGAAAATTTTTAAGGTGAATATAACTCGTATTTATGACTATACATATTCGCTCTTTCTCCTATCATTGCATGGATTGTCCAGTACGTAGTAAACTTATTTCACACTGTCTGACATCTAGTTCTGAATCTAGTCAATCAAACCAAAGTTGCGACGTGGGTGCTAAGCTAGTTACCTCAAGAGACTATAACTTAAACACTTCACATGTTTTACCTATATAATCTCACTGATTATAAATACGCTTCATGCATAAGAGATAACAACCAAAAACTCAAATGGCAGTAAAAGCTTGTAGCTAAAGTAGATGATTATAGTGGGGCTTTACTTTCTGCGCTGGACGGTTTAGTCGTCTAGCTTTCATTGTTCTTCGGAAGAACACTGAAAGCTCCATGACCAAGCCATCTAGTTCAGATAATAAAACTCCTTAACAAACTAAAATTCATGGGTTTTTGTCGATTACTCTAAATATACATTTATTAGAGTATAGAACTAATAACTAATAACTTGCATAATCTCAAGTTTTTGAAACCAAATGATATGTCTAATCTCCATTCAAGTAATTTTTCATTTTAAAAACAATTCTCTAT
>OX103974.1:32941812-32966690 GCA_944470395.2 Schistosoma turkestanicum
CCGTCAGCGATAGAATGATCAAGTGGCGGCTGAGGAAAACATGGTGATCGCATCTCTGTCAGTAGAAGACCACACAGAATGTTATCTGACATCCGCAGTTCGCGCATTACCGGTGTCTGCAACAGACATACAAAATGCTTCTAGAAACGACCCCATCATCAAGATGACGATGACTCTTTTCCTTTCACCTTGGGGGTTCCATGTGAGGGCTTGACTTGTAACGTAGTTAGGTGCTTTTCGTAGTGTGTATCCTATCCACCAACTCCACAGCTTCTTCCTGATTTCCTCCTCCACTGGAATCTGGTTTGTTCTTTACCACAGTACGTTGTTGCTGATGGTGTCTGGTCAACGAATCCTCACTATCTTGCGTAGACAACTGTTCATAAACACTTGTATCTCCTGGATGATGGCTTTGGTAGTTCTCCAAGTTTCCGCTCCATACAGTAGAACTGTCTTGACATTTGTATTGAAAATCCTGATTTTGATATTGGTTGAAAGTTTTTTGGAGTTCCAAATATTTTTCAATTGTAGAAATGCATCCCTTGCTTTGCCAATCCGCGCCCTCACATCTGCATCTAATCCACCTTGCTTGTCGATCATGATGCTGCCAAGATATGTCAAGGTGTTAACGTCCTCCAAGGCATCTCCATCAAGAGTGATTTGGTTGACGCATGTTGTGTTATATCGTAGAATCTTACTGTTTATGGGAAATATTAAAATGTGGAGATAAACTAATAGTTCACAGATACACACTAACACACACATACTCAATACGGTTGAGCCTCACTCATCATGTCTCTTCAATAGAACCCTCAGGATTATTTGACAAAGTTAGTCACTAGTGAGTTTCGAATTCCTATAGCGACTGTGATCACATGCTTACTAGCGATCAACTTGATGAGTGAGTTCCTAAAAGTCTTAGTAAGGAATCATGACCAGTGAGGTCCACAGAAGACAATGGATGATGGTTATTCAATATCTTAGATTGATTTAAGTTCGATATTATCCCTACCGGATGCCGATTCAATGGTCAAGACGTTGAACATTCATGCCCTAGTCCAGAGGTCCTGGGTTCAACTACCTCGATCAGCTGTCATGAGTGTTGTACACTGCCACTGATTTATCTCATACCAGCAGGATCTACATGGCTATTAAATGTGCTTTCAAGTTTACAATAGTGATCTCTCAATGATCATATTATAACTGAATTGAAAAATTTCATAAAACATGCAACAACACATACTACTCACACACACACATGGACACACACACATCGGCCGCCGACCAGTTTACTCCAACCAACTCTGTCCTGGGCTTCCATGGCCAGTTTTGTCCAATTTTTGTTCATTCGTCTCATGTCTTGTAATGTGTTCCTTGGCCTTCCTCTTTTCCTTTTGCCTTGAGGCTTTCACATGAGGGCTTGTATTGTGACGCAGTTAGGTGCTATTCGTAGTGTGTCCTATCCATTTCCACCGCTTCTTCCTGATCTCCTCCTCCACTGGAATCAGGTTTGTTCTCTCCCAAAGTTCGTTGTTGCTGATCGTGTCTGGCCAACGAATACGAAGTATTTTGCGTAGACAATTGTTAATAAACACTTGTATCTTCTGGATGATGGCTTTCGTAGTTCTTCAAGTTTCCGCTCCATACAGTAGAACTGTCTTGACATTTGTATTGAAAATCCTGATTATGGTGTTGATTGATATTTGTTTGGAGTTGCAGATATTATTCAATTGTAGAAATGCAGCCCTTGCTTTGCCGATCCGCGCCCCCCCCCCACATCTGCATCACATTCACCTTGATTGTCAATGATGCTGCCGAGATATGTAAAGGTGTTAATGTCCCCCATTAATTGGGGAAATACACAGTTATATACAAACTAGGTAACTGAGATTCAACTCGATTATCACTAATCCATAGTTGGAGTCATTGAATAATGTCATTGCTCAAAATCCATTCCATATACGCCGATTGCATTCAGTCGTAATCTTCTACGCTATTGTTAGCTTCAAAATTATTCTACACCTTTATAACTTCATATTTTCATCTCAACTCATATTGTCTATATTAGAAAGTTTTTATTACAACAGATAGTGATACTACGCTAAATTCACGGTGTTAATATGGCTGGAGAAAAGAAATGAGAATTTCACTTTTATAAAAAAATAACTCCTCTCCCAACATATATATATATATATATATATATATATATATATATATATATATAGAGAGAGAGAGAGAGAGAGCTGAAAATTTCCTTGTCAAAACCAGTGGTTTGTCACAATGAACATTGTGGATAGGTTGACATCACTGTAGTAAGTTTTGATCATAGTGTGGTGTGAGCTACTTATAAGTAGTATATAACGTGAGTGTCAGTCAACGTAATGTCTGGCAGCAGAACATGGGGGAAGATCAAGAAAGGAAGAAGAGTGGGAACACAATGGAATTTGTATGAAACGCATGAATAGTGAGTGACAATGGATTGATGTTGTTTGCAACAGGAATAGTCCAGTTCGATATGATGAACTGATATTTTGCAAATGAACGATTTACGATATGGTTTTCCAATTTTACTGAGTAACTCTGTATTTTTGGTTAAATACAATTCGGTTGCCCTCATCTGTGTTCTCGTTCACTACAATAGTTCATAAACGAATCAGATTGTCTAGGAAACCGATTTCATTGATACTATTGGTCATTGGTTTGTAGAAATCATCCTTGACCTTCCTCTTTTCCTTTCACCTTGAGGATTCCATATGAGGGTTTGCCTTGTGCGCAGTTGGGTGCTCTTCGTAGTGTGTGTCCTATTCCCTTTCATCGCTTCTTCTTCATTTCCTCTTCCACTGGGATCTCGTTTGTTCTCTCCCACAAAGTAAGTTGTGGCTGATAGTGTCTGGCCAACGAATCCTCGCTATTTTGCGTAGACAACTGTTCATAAATACTTATATCTTCTGGATGATGGCTTTGGTAGTTCTTCAAATTTTCAACCCATACAGTAGTAGAATTGTTTTAACATTTGTATTGAACATTCTATCTTTGGCGTTGATTGACAGTAGATGTGGGTTCGAGATGGTGTTGTTCACTTATAGAAATGCTACTCGTACTTTGCCTAACAACTCCTTCATTTATGCATCTGACCCATCGAATTCACCAATAATCCTACCCAAATATACAAAAGCTCTTTACATCTCTTCCAAAGTCTCACTGTCAAGTGTTAATTTCGTCGATACATGAAATGTTAACTCTACTCATACTGAAAATGCAAAAAACGCTTCTCCTTTTATAAACACAAAATAAACACACTATTATTTTTGTTTTTTTAAAAATAAAAAAGAGTCTATAAATCAGTTCATATAAACACACATCCATCAATGACAAGTAAATAATGAATTTGTATTTTTAAACAATTATTATATCCTACCCTATGTGAACATATTGAATCATTGAACATTGACAGTTACTTTCAAAAATTCAAAAAAAATTGCATATATAAACGCCTTCATTTGTTTGTTTATTTTCAATCAAATGTCTCATTATTATTATTATTATTATTATTATTATTATTATTATTATTATTATTATCATAATTAGTGTTGATTTGACAACAGAATACAACAATCAAATGAACAAAAATCCTTTCTAGTTTTTCAAATAAATTGAACATTTAACATGAAAAAAAAAATTGAATTCTTACTGTAAACATGATTGTTATTATTCACAACGAATGAATAAAATAAAAATATATATATAATGAAACTTGAAAAAACATGTATTTTTTTTAAAGGTTGAAAAAAAGCATGTTTGTTTGTTTGCTCGTCTTTTTTCTGAAGAAATTCAATTAGTTTTTTTTGTGTGTGTACGTACATTCAATGTTCAATTGTTTAGGGTGTTTTTTTTTTCAGATGAAAAAAAAATAATAACAACAACAGTTAAATATCCTCATGTATATTTAATGATCTTATAAATTGTTTCTGATCAACTCTAATTAATTGTCACGCCTTTACTAATACTACTCATTATTGCTTATCTCTGTCTGCTCTTTTACTTTTTATATTCATGTCGAATTGGTGGTATATCTATTGTGAACAATAATGATTAGATTTCATCGCTTAAGACACACACAAAAACATAGACATCTACTGACAGACACACACTGTCACACAGACACACACACACAAAGATATCTCTCCATTTGTAATTTACATTTTCATATATATATATACGCATTTATGTATGTATATATAGAGAGATGGATGAATACATACGTACTGACTGACTGATTGGACAGACTGTATTAAAAATGGTTCATTATTTTCTTTTGAAAAAGTAAAAAAATTTATTGTTTAAATTGAATTGCATTCAATTGAATTGAATTGAATATTGACAATAAATGAGAATACGTACACATACATACACACAAACACACGTTGTATTGTAAATTGTATTCAACTTACAATTTTTCTGTTTAATTTGATTTGATTTGAGTTTGAGTTTTAGTTTGATTGTTATTGTTGTTGTTTCGTTTGAGGATGAAACGTTTGTTTAAACGTATACATACATATTTGGTGTGTGTGTGTGTGTGTGTGCATGTGTGTGTGTGAGTAGTATGTGTTGTTGCATGTTTTATGAAACTTTTCAATTCAGTTATAATTTGATCATTGAGAGATCACTATTGTAAACTTGAAAGCACATTTAATAGCCATGTTGATCTTGCTGGTATGAGATGAATCAGTGGCAGTGTACAACACTCATGACAGCTGATCGAGGTAGTTGAACCCAGGACCTCTGGACTAGGGCATGAATGTTCAACGTCTTGACCATTGAATCGGCATCCGGTAGGGATAATATGTAACTTGAATCAGTCTACGATATTGAATAACCATCATCCATTGTCTTCTGTGGACCTCATTGGTCATGATTCCTTACTAAGACTTTTAGGAACTCACTTATAAAGCTGATCGCTGGTAAGCACGTGATCACAGTCGCTATAGGAATGTAAAACTCACTAGTGACTTACTTCGTCAAGTAATACTGGGGGTTCTATTGAAGAGCCATGATGAGTGTGGCCCAACTGTATTGAGTGAGTGTGTATGTGTGTCTATGTAATATTAGTCGACTTCCACATTTTATTATTTCCCATATATAGTATGTTCAACATAATACATAAAGGGAAAAGTAAGATTCTACGATACAACACAACATGTATCAACCAAATGACGCTTGATGGAGATGCTTTGGAGGACGTTAACACCTTTACATATCTCGGCAGCAACATCAACGAGAAAGATGGATCCGATGCAGATGTGGGGGGGGGCGCGGATCGGCAAAGCAAGGGCTGCATTTCTACAATTGAATAATATCTGCAACTCCAAACAAATATCAATCAACACCAAAATCAGGATTTCCAATACAAATGTCAAGACAGTTCTACTACTGTATGGAGCGGAAACGTGGAGAACTACCAAAGCCATCATCCACAAGATACAAGTATTTATGAACAATTAGTTGTCTTCGAAAAATACTTCGGATTCGTTGGCCAGACACTATCAGCAACAACGAACTGTGGAAGAGAACAAGGCAGATTCCAGTGGAGGAAGAAGTCAGGAAGAAGCGGAGGAAGTCGATAGGACACATACTGCGAGAAGCATCTAACTACGTCTCAAGACAAGCCCTCACATGGAACCCTCAAGGCAAAAGGAAAAGAGGAAGGCCAAGGAACACATTACGCCGAGAATTAGAGAAAGACATGACAAGAGTAATGAACAAAAACTGAGCAGAACTAGAAAAGGAAGCCGAGGACAGAGTCTGTTGGAGATAACTGGTCGGCGGCCTATGCTCGAATGGCTGTAACAGGCGTAAGTAAGTAAGTAAGTAATATATAGTATGTATGGACCATCGGTTTAGAGCATGACTGCTTAACCTCTGTCTGTATCACTGAACCGGTTGTCATCCAATGGTTTACATGTGTAACTTTAATCATTTCACAATACTGCGTAACCTCACACATTGTCTTCGTGTTACGTAATTGCCTTAACCTAACAGGGTTGAATGTTTTGAAATTGTATTACTTACTCATCGAAAAATTCTAACACCATGTTACTATAACTAGTGAAAATTGAATTTATGAACAGTTGAAACTAAGATGTGATCAGTAGAGTTTAACCATGTCGAGTGTAGATAGTAACTATCAAAGATAATGAATGCGGGGTTGCACAAAATCCTTAGATTGATCAGAGTTAGACATTAACATTGTTGAATGTCAGCTGGCTTAGTGGTCCAGAGGTTAGGCAATCACGCGCAAAAAACCGAAGGTCTTAGGTTCGATAGCTGTGAATAGCAGGAGTCATGGATGCGCATTGAGGATGAGTTCCAGTACATTTACTTCCAGGTTCATGAAAGCATAAATCAATCATTGTTAGATGACCACTGGAATCCAACAAACACTGGACGTCTGTCTCATCCTAACATGGGATGTATCAGTGGCAGTAAACATCCACAAATACCTCTACTTGCAGGATTCGAACAAACGATCTTCGGTCCCTTGTGTTGTGTTCGTCAACTGGTATGCTTGAATACTATTGAGAAGACTGAGGCAGGCGAGGAAGATTGTAATATGCAAATTTGCACTCTTACTCAATTAAAAACGGCAACATTACATTGAACACTCTATTTGCACACCATCTTCTTGAGTCGTGACTTCTAACACTCCATCCTTCTTCCATTCCTGCTGTTGCTTTCTTTACTTCCTGTTGGTGCTCCATTTACTTCTTGCTTTTGCTCCATTTGCTTTCCGTTTTCCTCTTCTGACCGTGAGACTTCTTCTTCTTTCACGTCCCTTCTTATACTACTACTTATATCGTTCGTATAAGTAGCACACACCACACTATTACGAGTTCACCTTAATCGATAAACGTGAATGAGACAATAACCCAGGGACACAGTAGGCTATCTTATTCATTACCCCGTTTAACTGAAGAAGGACACTTGATATGGCGTAGAAAGTGTATTCTACTAGTACCCAAGGAAATATCATGATCTCAGGCACACAAATCGAGTTTATTTATACACCACTGAAACATCCTTGACAGAACCACAAAAACAGCGCCTACTAAAATAACCCATCAACCAAATGATAGTCAAGGATTTTCTTGATGCGAAATGAAAATCTCACTGTCAACTGTGATCAGCTGATGAATAAAATACAAAATCCACGACCTTTATCAATTGATTTCTAAGGATCTAATGCCCCCAAACACCTCAAGTGAAAGTGCTTAACCTCTGTATCACTGAACCAATATCCAATAATGACAATATCTAACTTGAATCAGTCAATCAGTCAATCAATGAATACTTACATTTGAAATCAATTAGTCAAGAATTGTTGCGGATGTTAGATCCCCCAGAACTCGCTTGATAAATGCCTTATTTTGGTTTTCACGTTTGCCAGCATATGCTGATCAGTTGAGCTTGAGATTTCATTTCCTACCCCAGGAAAATCCATGGCTGTGATTGGCTGCTGTGTATTTTAGTGTGCTATTTTCTCAACTGTCCCAAGGATGTTTCTATGATGTATAAATAAACGAGATTTGTATGTGCTTGATTGTACTGTGATTGCTGGGTGTTTGTAGAATATACTTTCTACGCTTACAAAGCCTTTTTTCTTGAGCTTGGGATTCAAGGTAATTGTCACATTCGCGTTTATCGACTAAGGTGAACTCGTAATAGCCTCAAGCATACCTAGTGACGAATCCTACACTAATAACCATAGAAACATGTGTGTGTGTATTTTCGTTTGGGGTCAGGGGAACAGACAAGTAGATAACATAAAGTGAACATGAGAAATTTTAGATTTGAATGAGGTTGTACAAAATGCTTGAGATATTAAAACACCTTTTGGATGCCAGCTGGTTCAGTGGTTAATAAGCATTCATGCGCTAAACCAAAAGTTCATACATATTTTACATCGGAAATATTATGATGTGGATATAGACGAACATTACACAGATACACACTCACACATGAACTCGACACATTTCAACTACACTCGTCATAGCTTCACAGTAGAATCTTGAGGATTCCTTGACGAAGCTAGTTACTAGTGAGATCCACAACCCTATAATGACAGTGATCACAGGTTCACTAGTGATTAACTTAATGAATGAATTCTCAAAGTTGTAGTAAGGAATCATGACCAGTGGAGTTCAAGCGCGTGTCAAGTGGGAGACACGATTAGGTATGGAAGACAATGGATGGTGGCACTTCCATATCGTAGATTGATTAAAGTTAGATATTACCACTAGTGGATGCCTGTCCAATGGTCAAGACATTAAGCGTTTATGCACAAGATCAGAAGTCTTGGGTTCGATTTGAGTGAGTGGTAATTGTGGATGCGTACTGTGATTGATGAATCCTATACTAAAATGAAATAACAGTTCAGATTAGAGTAGCCTATCGTATCACTGCATCATTTATCTTCGCTCTCGTTTACCGACTAAGGTGAACTCGTAATACTGGTTTCAAGCATATCAACTGACGAGCATAACACCAGTGCTTGTAAGTTTCTAATGCTGATCTATGAAAATTTCAATTTCATGACTGATATCGTGGTATGAGCGGTGGAAGTGAATAGGACACACACTACGGAAAGCACCTAATTGCATCACAAGAAAAGCCATCACGTGGAACCCTCAAGGTGAAAGTAAACGAGTAAGGTCAAGGAACACATTACACCGAGAAATAGAGAAAGACATAAGAATAATGAACAAAAACTGGGCAGGACTCGAAAGGGAAGCTGAGGACAGAGTTGGTTGGAGAAAACTTGTTGGCGGCCTATGCTTCTTTTGGGGTAACAGGCGTAAGTAATTAAGTAAGTAAGTATATTTTGGATAGAATTTAGTAAACGATGTTTTTATCAAATGTACATATTGATACTATACCTGGTGACGAATTTAAATAAACGGCTAAAATGTTTTGTTTTAAATAACATGCGAACATGATTCATCGAATTCATGAATCGATAAATGTTACAAACTTGCAAGCAGTGGACGGCCGTTTTGTCTTAGTGTTGGATTCATCAGTAGTGTGCATTGATGATATCACAAGCGGAAATCGAACACAGGACCTTCAGTCTCGCTGATGGACGTTTGTATTTTATCTACTGACATCTTGGTAATTATAAGTAATATGTCGCTCAGAAGTTGCTATCGACAAGAAGAATGTCGTATTAAAATACATGATTCAGTCAAATTATTTTGAAGATTAGAAGACAGTCAATAGTCTGTTTGAAATTATCAATCAATCATTGTTAGAGTACACCATTAGAAACCTGGAAGCACTGTAAGACGGCCATTTCGTCCTGGTATGGGACTCATCAGAGGCAGTGCGCATCCAAGATTAGGCGTTCGCGCACAATAACGAAGATCCCGGGTTCGAATCCTGCGAGGTGTAGGAGTCGTGGATGCTCACTGCTTCCAGGTTTCTAATGGGGGTCTAACAATGATTGATTGATGATTTTAAATGTGTAAAAACACTAATCTCCGTTACTCTAATCGAAAATAGTCTGTTTGTTTTACGAATGGATGCTTGAAGATGAGGAGTTACAAATTTCGTTAGTAAATTGTGTCTTTTTAAGAATAAATCTCTAATCCATCTGATTTTAACGTCTTAATTTATTAGACGCTTCACCTCTAGACCAGTGAGCCGGCAACTAACAATGTTAATGTCTAACTATAGTTAGTCCCCGATATTGTACGACTTCATCCATTGTCTTTAATGAATAACTGCTTCACATTGGTTCTCATCGGGTTGTGGACGCGCACTACTGATGAGTCCCATACTAGGACGATACCTCTATCAATGTTTACAGGTTCATAATAGTCAGTTAACAACAACTTACAACTTCATACGTACGTACATCAGTTCAAAGAGATGCAGTTGTCATTTCAAATCTCATAGTAGTAGAGGTAGCAGAAGTATTAGCAGTAATCGGAAAGATTAGGGCTCAACGATATTATTCAAGAAGTAGAATCTAGTCAAATAAACTTAAAAAGAAAAAGATGAAGGTGATGAGGAATTCAGAAGTGTAGGATTTGAGAGGACACAAAGAATGAATGCACCTGCTACATTGCTAACGATTTTCAGCTACGTCATTCAGGATGTTTACCCATCGGTTACTATGATCTGGCGGACCCCAACCAGGTAGTCTACCCTAACCAACATGACTCAATCCACTTGTCAGTGACTTAATGGATTTATGCCATATTTTGGTTTAGCCGCCCGTATCTTTCGTCCACTCTACTCCTATACTACAAAACATAACTCAACAAGGCAGTCGGTGGTTAGGCATACACATAATAGGGTATAAAATTGATCGATTCACGATATGAGTAAATGAATGATCATTTAATTCAATCTGAAATGGACTCAGAAGCTATGTGGATCATGTGACGACTGAGTTCGAGTTGCGGATTGAATATCAACTTCGAAGTGTAGGTACATAACGCTGAAAATTCCGAAATAGGATGGAACACGCACTTTAGACTCCAACACTAGCCAAATACTATCTGTTCTACTTAATGGTAATGTTTTAAAGTATAAAGCTGTATAACTAGGATTTGGACACTACAGCGGAGTAACATTTCCCCTCTTAAGATGGTAGTTACGCCTTAGTGGTAAAGAATACCAACGAGTATTAAACCAAAATAAAACAGGATTTCCTTTCACCTACTTCTAACCACCGAAAAGAAACTGACATTTCTTCATACAAACATTATTATTAATTTCACTCTGATTCTAACTGTAAGCAACGAACATTTTCTTTAGTATAATGGATAATACTACTTACTATTTTAATGAGTAGTCAAATTTGAAAATGAAAATATATTTTCACTGGAAATTAATCTCGAAAAAAAAATTTTTTTATATTGCTAAATTTATCCCCTGTTTTATGAATAATCTGATTACTGGTTTGAAGCATTATTTAGAATGTTGCCTAGTTAGTCGCACTTATAAATAAAGTTTCCAAGCTCTATAGATTCGTGACATTTTCATATCTAATAAATTTTTAAACAACTGACGAAGAACTTGTTAACTCGGACAGACAATCTATAGTTGTACATTTCTCGTTAAACGATTTGCCTTTCAGTGGTTATAGTAAGTTGATGATGGAGCTTGTTTTGCATGAATTCCATACATGTTGCTTCAGGATCGACTTGCGTCGGCACCTGAACTAGTGGTAGGGAGTGAAGTAGTCGAACGTTTAGACCGATTCACTGATCTGGGGAGTCTCATCAGTGCTGATGGCCTGGCGACTGACTAAACATCAGCTTGGATACAGAAGGCTCAATTGGCTTTTGCCAACCTGTGTCACTTATGGCGTAAGCGAGATATCCGTTTGCTAACCAAAGGACGAGTGTACTGTGCAACAGTTCACTCCGTCCCTCTGTACGGATGCGAAACATGGCCGTTAAGAGTAGAGGACTTTCGTAGGTTACTAGTCTTCGATCATGGATGTCTCCATAGCATGGCTCGTGTATCCTGGGACAACCGTATAAATAATGCCGTCGTTAGGAAACGAGTTCTAGGTAAGGATGGCAAATCAATATATGGAGTAGTGAAACTTCATCAGTTGGGGTGGTTGGGACATGTGTTACCTATGCCTAACCACCGACTGCCTCGACAAGCTGTTTTGTGAAGTCACTGACAAGTGGACTGAGTCATGTTGGTAGATGTAGGCTATCTGGTTGGGGTCCGGGAGACGAAAGTCACCGATGGTTAGAAACCTTGAACGACATGGCTCAGAATCATTTGCAATGGCACAGGTGCATCCACTCTTTGCGTTCTCTCTAATTCTAACCTTCGGAATTCCTCATCATCTCCATCTTTCTCCTTCTAAATTTATCTTACTGAATTATACTTCTCGAATCATATCTTTGCTCCCTAATCTTCTCCATTACTGATAATATTTCTACTATCGCTATCACTGTTGGATTTGAACTGACAGTTGAGTCTCTGTGCTAATGTGGTATGGCAACCTGAAGTGATGTCCTTTTGTACGAAGTTCTGCGTTGTAACTGTCTGTCTGTCTATTGGCTCATGGCAATAAGATGTGTCTTCAATTTGAAGGGAACTAGTATTACATCGCGGGTTCAAACCCGATCATAGTAAAGGGATATTTCTATGTTCATTTTGATGCTTGACTCTGATTGAATTTGTGTTAATCAGATTACAACATAGTTATTATTCTAAGTGACTTGAATTACTTGTTTGAATGAAACCATCATACCAACTAATGTAGGTGATATAATACAACATATTTACTTACTTATGCACTTACTTACTTACTTACTTAAAGCCTGTTACCCCCTTATGGAGGATAGGCCGCCGACTAGCGAATTGAATTTCTACGGGACGGGTTTGCTAACCTCATGCTTAACCCACCTCCCTTCTCCGGCTTTGATACCGGCCGTTAGCCTAGAAGAGCTTCATGTGGAGTTCATATTTTAACTTGATTCATCAAATTCTGTCAAAATTATGATGAATTTCAAATTGATTACTATTCAATGGTCGATCAGAATAAGTTAATCATTTTATCATGAATATTCATCACAAACTGATATCAATTAGAGGAAACATTGAATGTGAAAACGATTATCAGCTAACTAACTATTCAATGATGTTTACAATAAGAAAGAGTTCATATGAAATTTATGAAAATATTCGATACTTTAGTTTTTAAATGAGGATGAATATTTTTAGACTACTGAATTAATTTCCAATAGTTTATAATTTAACTTGTAAATAATTTAGAAATCATGAATTAATCAAATGTTAGACTACTATTAGATACCCATAAGCACTGGAACATGGATGTGTCATCCTGATGTATGGGACTCATCATTTGCAATAAGTATCCACAACTTCAGCTACTAGCAGGATTCGAATCTAGGACCTTAGGGAACGCCTAACCTATGGACAGCTGAGCCTACATTCAGCGGTGTTACTGTGTAACTGGAATCAATCCAAGATATTGTGCAAACTCACCCATCATCTTCTGTGAGCACGGTTTCACATGGTAACATTTGTGAACTTCATTGGTCAAAACGTCTTATTACAACTTGGAGAAACTTCCTCTTCGGTCTAGTCACCAGTGAACAGATTACAATTCACATTACTAGGACAAAACGAAAGTCCAGTGCTTCTAGGTTTCTAAAAAAAAACAATATACAAACAGACAAAGTTACACCTTTTTGAAACTATGAATCCATCAACGTTAGACCACCATTGGAAACCTGGAAGCACTGGACGGCCGCTTCATCCTGGTATGGGACTCCTCAGCAGTGCGCATCCACGACTACTGCAACCCGCAGGATTCGAATCCAGGACCATCGGTATTGTAGGCGGACGCCTAACCATCGGACCACCGAGCCGGTATCCAACGGTGTTAATGTCTAACTTGATCAGTTCACGGAGTTGCGCAATCTCATACACTGACTTCGGTAGACACTGTCTACCGAATAAATAAATAAGGAAATTATAATTATCACGTAAGACGAGCAAACGTACCGACCAATATAGCGTGTCTTATGGAAATGAATAAAGTCACATCAATAATAATAAGATAATAATGTCCTTCAATTAATAGGTTATTTACAACAAAGAAAGTTTAACAGGCACGTCAGATCAGATCACGTGATGGGCGCTTTAAAAACAATTTTTATTGGTTAGTTATGACATAATCACAATTAGTTATGAACATAACTAACAGTCATCATATATTGATTATTGAATATAATCTATAAACATTTTCAAATATTAATTAAGATATATTTTTTTAGAAACTTGGAGATTCACTGTTTTTTTGAAGTTTAGTCATAGAAATTAAACCAATACTACTACTACCACTACTACTACTGTGGTGCGCGCTACTTATAAGTAGTATATGACGTGAGTGTAAACGTAATGTCTGGCAGCAGAAGATGGGAGAAGATCAAGAAAGGAAGAAGAGTGGGAACACAATGGAATTTGTATGAAACGCATGAATTGTGACAATGGATTGATGTTTAGCAACAGGAACAGTCCAGTTCCGTAGGATGAACTGATCTTTTGCAAATGAACTATTAACAATATTTTTTCCGATTTTACTGAGTGAGTAACTCTGTCATTTTCGTTAAATACAATTCGGTTGCCCCACCTGTGTTCTCATTCACTACATTTGGTGTCGCTGCCTACACAAAGGATGAAGATTCCATGGCCGAAGGAGTTTGAGACCGTGGTGGAGCTGGTGGGGGGGTGAAGGAACCGAAGGCGGTCATTGAGCGGCTGATGACCGAGTTCGACAGTCCGGTGGACAGGGAGGAGGCGTTGCGGAAGTTCCGGTTGGCGAGGCTGTCGGCTGATGGTGACCCGCTGGTGCTTGCTGTGGAACTCACAAGGTTGCTGCGCCGTGCGTTGCCGAATATCGATGAGGAGTCGGAGCCACAGTTGTTGGCGTCGCAATTTATTGAGAGTGTGCCTGCCGCTGTGTCCCAGAAGCTGAGATTAGTAAATGCAGCACAACCTATGGACATCGGTGAACTGGCGAAGGTGACTCGTCAGCTGATGACACGAACAGTAGCTCCGGTCTGGTGCGAAAAGCAGGAGATAAATACTTTCGAGAAGAAGATTGAGGAGTTAGAGCGTGAGATAGCAGCATTACGAGTAAATCATAAAAGGAACGATAAATGTTACGCTTGTGGAGAGGCAGGACATTGGAAGATAAACTGTCCAAGAAGACGATGAAGATATTTTAAACATTATAACGTGTCTTCTTTCCACCCTAGGAATCGGGAGGTTCTTGCACTAGTAGATAGAGGGGCAATTTATGCCAGAGTGTACATAAATGAACAGGAGTTAGTGTGTTTGATCGATACAGGGGCAGCTATATCGTTAATAAGCAAAGATCAATGTAAGACAATTAAACCATGTACATTAGCTGTCCACACCATAGGAGGGCATATGCTAGAGGTGTTGGGGGTATCTAACAGTATTGTAAAAATGAGTGGAGCTGAGATAAATTTTCCGTTCGTGGTAACCACAAGCTTATCGAGACCGATATTAGGAGCAGATTTCCTAAGAGAGGTAAAAGCGATAATTGACTTGAGAAGCGGGAAAATGGTCACAAAGTACGGTTCATTGCCAATACATGAAAGTAGCGAAGTGGCTGAAATAAGGATGGCAACGAACGTCTCGACCAAGAAACCAAACATTAACGAAACGACCAAGTAAATATATTTACAACACGTCGTGTCCCGGTGCATTTAGAGGCCGAGGTAAATCGACAGGTCCAGAAAATGTTGAAGGAAGGTATAATTGAGGAAGCAGACAGCCCGTATAGCTCACCGGTACTCTTGGTAAAGAAACCCGATGGAAAGTATAGACTTAACGTTGACACTCACGTCATATACTACTTATAAGTAGTTCACACCACAGCACCACACTACTACTACTACTAGTACTACTACTCACACTACTACTACTCACACTACTACTACTACTACTACTACTACTAATAATAATAATAATAATAATAAAAACTATTTGTGTCTAGCATAAAACAAATATAAATAGTAATTATGAATCATAATAGAACAATATTTTATGAATTGAATAAAAGTTCATTATGTAGGCTAACGATGACCTACTTTGTAGTAAACAAAAAAAAACAATTCGTATGTCTGTTTCAAGATCTTTGGTATACTGGATTGATGAGAGCTAGGGTTAGAGATTTACATCGTTGGATACCGGCTAGCTGAGTGGTCTGAAGGTGCTGGGTTTGAATCCTGTGAGTAGCAAGAGTTGCCTACTGCCACTGTTTAGTCTCCTACCAGGAGGAAACGGTCATCTTTCAATGCCTTCAGATTTCTTATGGTTGTCTAACAATGATTGATTGATGATTTCATTGCGTAAAAACACTAACCTCCATAACTAATTGCAAGAAATCCAATTGTCAAGACAAAAGAATAATTTAAAAGTCTCAGATAATCAGTTTTCATCCAGTCATAGATGGTATAAGATTTCGAGCGTTAGGATAGATATTCTAATAATTTAGAAAGAAGTTACTAGTGAAAAACATCAAAATGATTGTTCTTGGTTATAAACAATTATGGTGTCCGTTAGGATTTATATTCTTTTAAATTTGAAATTTTCTTTTTGTTAAAACTACTGCAATTGATATTTCCAATTATAATATTTTACTACTTATAAGTAGTCACACTTTTATCGATTCATTTTTTTGAGGGCATGTGAAAAAATGTAAGCTAGCTGTTGTATGACTTTTTTTAGTGAAGTTCTTTTTAATGAGTTAATGTGACTTATCAGCTGGTAAAATAATTGATGAAAATTATCAAAAATAATTTAAAATTATAATAATCACTAAAACAGATGATAAGAATCATGCTAATAGTTAATGATTAAGTTATTTTTTGTTCGATTAATATGTCAACAAACTTTTATCAAGTTTTATTTTTTAAAATAGAGTTTCGGTTATATTACTCATTTAGGAAACTGAAAAATAAGCACATCAACTCTGTTGATGTAATTCATCGGATACGTGACTGACGAACAGGTAAGTTTGATGAATAACTCCGCCTGTAGGACTTCTCGGGTTATTGCCAGTCTGAAACCTAAATAATGTAGGAGGGATGAGCATGAAGTTAATGACCTCATCCAGTAGGAAATCAACTCCCTAAAAAAACATTAGCCAACAGAAGTAATTCAAGCTATTTAAACTCTATCTTGAAAGGTCTTCGTTTAGACGAGATATGACTCCTCGTGATAAAGGTCAAGTTCCTTCGGAAGTCACTAGGTTGATGCCTGTTGTGACAACCAGAGTAACTGTTAATATAGGTACATGTTACATACTATCAGTAATCATAAAATATCCAATACTACTACTACTATACTACTCATATGGATTTGTTATATTCTGCAATTCACTACAATTATTATACACTTTCTTAATACATAACCAACTAGCTAATTAATGGAAAAAATGTAGTGTGATTACAAAATGTTTTTTCCTTAAACTCGAAAATACTCATCTTTATAATTTATACTCATATTTTTCATTTAGTGTTGTGGAGATAGTAATTTTAACTTGAAATTATGGATCAGTCGTTAGTAGCTCATCCGAAGAAACCTGTGAGCTCTGAAGGACGAACGTCTCGTTATGGTATGAGACTGATTAGCAGCAGTGCGCATCCACAAATCCTGCTACGCACAGGATTCGAAGCCAGGAACTTCAGTCTTGTCCGCGAACAACCAATGCACCTCTATAACTCTGATTAATCTAGGGATATTCATATTTTTAAATAGATAAATCATTCATTTTCCTCATAGCATCTTATTCATTAATATTTCACAAAATTGTATGATCTTAATTTTATGCTCGCCACTTCATATACTTGAATGCTATTACGAGTTCACCTTAGTCGATAAACAAGAACAAGACAATGAACCAGTATCCAGGTAGGCTATTCTGATTCATTGACCCCAAGGATCTAATGAAAAAGACTTGATATAGCGTAGAAAGTATATTCTACAAACACCCAGCAAACACAATAATCTCAGGCACACAAGTCACGTCCTTGGGACAGTCACAAAAATAGCACAGTAAAATAACGCATCAACCAATCAAAACTAACGATTTTCCTGGTGGGAAATGTGATTCAGGGTCAACTGATCAGCCGATGAATAAAATCCAAAATTAGGACATTTATCTAGCGAGTTCTGGGGATTTAACGTCCCCAACAATTCTACACATCTAAATATGTGTCATTTTAATTACAATCGCTTACTAATTGATATGATTCAGAATTCAACAAATAAGGTCACAATCCATTGTCTGACATTCCATTGTCTGACATTATTTCACTATTCATGCGTTTCATACAAATTCCATTGTGTTCTAACTCTTCTTCCTTTCTTGATCTTCCCCCATCTTCTGCCTGCCAGACATTACGTTGACGCTCACGTCATATACTACTTATAAGTAGCTCGCACCACACACTAACTAACTAACTAGCTAACTTAATCCATAAATGAGTATCTCAAAGTTGAATTATCGTTTTATTGAAATTAGTCCTTTCAATCAGGCGCCATACACCGGAAATTATCTCAAATTGAACATTGATCATTTACACGTGTTAACCGGCGTCAATTGATTGAATAAAATTAAATCAGAATCATATAACACCACATGATAAAATTATTTGTTTTTTTGTGTAACAAAAATTTAATTTCATCTTATTGATACTTTTTATAGTTATTTGTAAGGAATAAGTTTTCTAGATTAACGGAATCAAGGTCAATACGTGAATTACTATGATTAAATATCAGATAGCTACATAATTAATTAATTCAATATGAGGATAATCAGTTAGTTTTTGATTTGTTTAATATTTAAGATCCTGTGGGAGAGAACAAACCAGATTCCATTGGAGGAGGAAATCAGGAAGAAGCCTTGGAGTTGGTGGATAGGACACACACTACGAAAAGCACCGAACTGCGTCACAAGACAAGTCCTCACATGGAACCCTCAAGGCGAAAGGAAAAGAGGAAGGCCAAGGAACACATTACGCCGAGAAACAGAGAAAGATATGAGAAGAATGAACAAACATTGGACAGAATTGGAGAGGGAAGCCGAGGACAAAGTTGGTTGGAGAAAACTGGTGGGCGGCCTATGCTCGATTGGGGGTAACAGGCGTAAGTAAGTAAGTAAGTTAATATTTGAGAAAACTGAGATAACTTTTTTTTAAAGTATTTTTGAAACTTCTTTTTCTATTATTCAGTAAATATATGTTAATGATGTATATTTTGGATTGATTTAAGGGATTGCATTTCAGTAATCACCATTAGAAAGAGGGATATTTCTTTCTAGTATGAGACTGATTAACAGCAGTGCGCATCTACAACTCGTGCTACTTACAGAATTTGAACCAAGGACCTACGGTCTTGCGCGCGAACGCCTAATGCACTTCTGGATCACTGAGGAAGCCGGCATCCAACAGTGTTAATGTCTAACTCCGATCAATCTAGGGATATTTAGGCGACATCACTCATTGTTTTTAAGAGTTTGTTGGGGATGTTAGATCCCCAGAAATCGCTTGATAAATGCCTTATTTTGGATTTCACGTTTGCCAGCATGGATTGATCAGTTGACTTTGAGATTTCATTTCCCACCAGGAAAATCCTTGGCTGTGATTGGCTGCTGTGTATTTTAGTGTGCTATTTTTGTAACTGTCCCAAGGATGTTTCTATGATGTATAAATAAACGAGATTTGTGTGTGCTTGATTGTATTGTGTGATTGCTGGGTGTTTGTAGAATATACTTTCTACTCTTACAAAGCCTTCTATCTTCAGCTTGGGATTCAAGGTAGTCTACCTGGACGCTGGTTGATTGTCTCGTTCGCGTTTATCGACTAAGATGAACTCGTAATAGCTTCAAGCTTACCAAGTGACGAACATAAAAGAGTTACTGATTACATCTGACAGGGTTGAACTCCACTGATCATATCTCACTATAAATCCGAGAATTTCCTTACGAAGTTTGTCTACTAATGATCTCACTTGGTTTTACATTATAGCATTATAAAGATCGTTGTTTTATGAATCATGAATGACTATATCAATATATGTTTTTTGCAAGCATATCAAAATATCATAGGAATTAAATCAAACAAAATAAAAGATAGAACTTGAAATGTTTTGATGAACGTGCTTTGCTTGAAACAATTACGAGTTCGTCTTAGTCGATAAAAGAGAACAAGACAATCAACCAGTGACACGGTAGGCTACTCTAATCTGTTGCCACAACTAACTGACGGAAAAGTCTTGATATGGCATAGAAACTGTATTCTACAAGTACCCAGTTAATACAATGATCACAAGTACACAAATCGCGTTTATTTATATATCATAGTAACATCCTTAGGAGAGTCACGAAAATAGCGTACTATAATAACACATCAACCAATCACAGTCAAGGTTTTTCTGTTGGGAAATGTAATCTCAAGGTCAACTGATCATCCCATGAATCAAATCCAAAATTAGGACCTCTATCGAGTGAGTTCTGGGGATCTAACCTCCCCAACAAAAAGTACTGTTTTTCTCGACGTAAATAAATGGAAAACTGTTATCTTTTGATGGAGTTTCATTTTGTAATAGATGGGTATTTCAATTGTGTAGCGTTCTTCATGAGCAACAAACATGATCAGTACCAAATTACAGATCGATAAATGAAATATACCGATTCGTTCCACATGTATTGTAGTGAACGAGAACACAGGTGGGGCAACCGAATTGTATTTAACGAAAATTACACAGTTACTCAGTAAAATCGGAAAACCATATCGTAAATCGTTCATTTGCAAAATATCAGTCCATCATATCGAACTGGACTGTTCCTGTTGCAAAACATCAATCCATTGTCACTATTCATGCGTTTCATACAAATTCCATTGTTTTGTAACTCTTCCTTTCTTGATCTTCCTCCATCTTCTGCTGACAGACATTACGTTGACACTCACGTCATATACTACTTATAAGTAGCTCGCACTACAGTATGACTAATCGTAAATTGTTTTGTTTTAACTTCCATCTGGATTAGTTGTTGTTATTGACCTTGAACATTTGTTATTGTCTACCTTGTTCGTCCTTATGATCTATCTGTTTGTTTGTTGATCCTTTCTCTATAGTTGTCTACAATATTTTTGTCTGATTGGTAAATAAATTAGGTCAATTAGGTCCATGTGTTTTTTGATTACTGGTTGATTTGAGTGCCAAATTTCTAAAAAAACCAAAAATAATAATTCCCTAGTGTTCCTTAGTGTTTGGTTAAATAAACTTATAAGTAGTATCTGACGCGCGAGTGAAAACGTAATGTTTGGCAGCAGAAGATGGGGGAAGATCAAGAAAGGAAGAGTGGAAACACAATGGGATTTGTATGAAACGCATGAACAGTGAAATGAATGTCAGACAATGGATTGATGATGGATTGAAGATTTGCAAATTAACCGTTTGCGATATGGTTTTCCTATTTTACTGAGTAACTCTGTAATTTTCGTTAAATACAATTCGGTTGTCCTCACCTGTGTTCTCCTTCACTACAGCCCTTTTATTCTATCACATATTATGTATATTTCAGTATCATTTCAAAATTTTTCACGGGAAATCATGAAACGAAGAAATTCAATAGAAAAGAAACTTGACAATAGAATTTTTTTTAGAAAAATTACGTTTGTTTGTCTGTTTTTTATTTATAAATTTAATTAAATATTGAATAAATAATTGAATATTTTTGTGTAGGATACAAATTGAGGTTTGGAATGAGAGGAATAACAACTCTTAAGGAAGTTTAGATAAGCGCTATTGCCCAAGATGAAATCCAAAACAAGGTGATTTGGGTAAATAACGGTTCTAATATTCATCATAACCATACATGTATATCATTACCTAAACAAATATTACCACTTAGTTATTCTACGAACAATTGTTCAGTTAATCGAATCAACAGCAACGAATAAATGATATTCTATCCTTTCTCGATAGATCAGATTCATTCGACAGATAATATTTGGTTGCTTTATGTTACGCCTGCACATAAACACGTCAACTTGATATGCTTGAACTATTACGAGTTTACCTAGTCGGAAAACGAGAGCGAGGATTGAGGATCCGGTGATACGACATGCTGCTCAAATCCGATTAGTCCAACCCCCATATTGAGTGAAAATAAAACAAGACTTGATATGAAGTAGAACATGTATTTTACAAGCATCTAGAAAATATGAGGTCTGAGTCCATCAGAGAATCAGGACCGCAGACTAGGGATTCGGGACCGGGTCCTGGTCCTGGTCATAAAACGTTACACATAATGCGTATTTATACATTTTGGTCGAATAGGAAACAGAATCGAAATCTGTGACATTGACAGTTAAGACGATCAATAGGAAGCAACATTTGAAGTGACAGTGATAGTCAGGACAACCAATAAGAAACAGCATTGGAGCACATGACATCGATATCTAGGACGACCATAAAATTGACCAGTAGGAATTAACCAGTAGGGATTGACCAATAATTCACTTAGGATATTAGGTAAATATCCTAACACTTTATAACACAGAGCATTTCCAATTCTGAAAGAGTGCTCCAATTCACAATCAAAATGCACAATTCCAGTCAAAGCAAGCAACCGACATAATCAAAAGAGGAACAAATCAATATGGCTGTCGCCATGATTAAGTATCAGCTTAAACAACATAAATGCAGTTCAGAAAGCAGCATAGAAACTCAGTGAAGGCAAAAGAACTAGAAACTATAATACAATACAAATATTATCATCTCACAAAATGGAATCGAACAGATTAACAAAATGCACAACTGGAGGAATGATCAATAAGGACATATTACAAATGTATACAACATGGAGAGATTTTCACAAAACAAAGCCTTCCAAAAAACGGATCTTACATATTTCGTAGGGACAATGAATTGATTTATTCAAAGTTTGATAAATTTTTTAAATTATAATAAATTACAGATTGAAATGATAATTTTCAGTAGAAAAAAATTCAGTTTAACTTAACAAAAATGACTACGAATTCAATTGAGATGGATTTTAAAGAATTTTTGTTATGCTCGTCAACAGTTGATATGCTTGAATGCTATTACGAGTTCACCTTAGTCCAGTGAACGACAGCGAAGATAAATGATTGCAGTGATACAATAGACTACTCTAATCCGAGCGTTCCAAGGACCTACTAAGTAGAGGAAGAAGTCTGGACAAGATATAGAAAGTGTATTCTACGAGCACCACCCAGAAAATATGAGGTTAACAAGCACATAAATCGAGTTTATTTATACATGATAGAAACGTCCTTTGGAGAGTCACAAAAATAGCGTCTAAGGGTTAGGGCGTTCGCGCACAATACCGAAGGTCCTGGGTTCGAATGCTGCGGGATACGCACTGCTGAAGTCCCATACCAGGACGAAACTGCCGTCTTACAGTGCTTCCAGGTTTCTAATGGTGGTCTAACATTGATCGATTCATGCTTTCAAAAATGTACTTAAATAACATATCAACTAATGAAAGTCAAGGATTTGCCGGGTGGGAAATGAAATCTCATGCGGGAAAGTAAAAAAATCCAAAATCAGGCCCTTATCCAAGTGAGTTCTGCGGGTTCTAACGTCCCCAACAATATTTTACTTACTTAGTTACTTACGCCTGACCGGTGAATCAATCTTCTGGTTAGGATTTCTATTTTTGATAGTTGGATTTCTATGGGATGGGGTCTTCCTAACCCTCCTCCTTTATCTGGGCTTGGGACCGGCAGTAAGTCCTAGAACGGCTCCATGTGGATTCACACAAAATTTATATTTAGTTTAAAAAATAAATTAGGTGAAGGTTTTGCAGAATTAAATAAAATGCTTAAATTGAATCTCAATCGACTTATCATTGAAACAAAGATTAAGATTTGACAGATATCTAATGGTTAGTGTGAAACTCTACACCAATGCACACATTCAACAATTACAGTCAAGAATTGGACCAAAGAAACATTTTCGTCTTACAACACAAATGCTAACCCATTCGAATTATTATGTTAACATCTAATCGATTCAATTCGATAGAGCGGTACAACTGTTTGTTACCATTGATGAGGAAAAAATTCAACCAATCAGTCTTAATTAACTCCTTCAACTAGACTATAAAAACTGATTTACTTCTTTCATATCACACACAACCTGGTTCGATCTGTGTCAAGTGCATGAAGCAGTTGTCCGGTGTATTTTATCTTCAACTTTAAATAGGTAAGTTTTATTTATTATCAAAGTATCTGCATTGGACCAAACAACTTACTACTCTATGCTACTAATTATTGTAAGTAGTATTTTGATTACTATTTGGTTGATTTCAATGCAAAAAACAAAAAAATCCTTGAGAGAGCCACAAAATAATAGCGTACGAAAACAATCCATCCCTCCAATGATAGTCAAGGATTTTCCGAGGGGGGAAATGTAAGCTGAAGGTCAACTAAGCAATTTATGCGCAGAAACATAAAAATAATCCAAAAATTAGGACCTATTCCAAGTGAGTTCTGAGGATCTAATGTCCCCAACAGAGAAGGAAATTAAACAATACATATCCTATGTATTCAAATTCAAGCAAGACTTTTTAATTTTATGACTCTATGATTAGTGTAATTTTAGTTGATAAAAGTGTATTTAAAGATGAAGTGTTGTAATAGATGAATCAAGCAATCTAAAAATTGTACGGAATTTGACATTCGATCAGTCAGTTAGTTATATCGTAGAACTTCGTATGTACGTACATAAGTTCATGTTGGCATAACACATTAGCACACATGGAGACGCAATTTTGTCAGTTCAAATCCCAAAGTGGTAGATAATTGAACACTTGGTAGCTTAAAATCACTGACTAATCTAAATTAAACATGGAGACAGTGGAAAAACTGTTTCATTACTGATGTGGAATCTCTCATTAAGTGGGCATACATTCACGGCCTCGTCGACATTTATTTAATTTGAACCAACGATTTACGATTAAAAACAAAACCAAGATTTAAACGATCGATTTGAAAGTAGTCGAGATCAGATTTAACTGAATATATATTTCTTCAGAGTATTGGATATTTTCAAGAGATAGAACTCAAGATAATCATCATCATCATCGTCTCATCAGTTATTGTAATGATTGCATTATTTTGAGGTTTTGATTTGAACACTATACAAAGTTCCAAATGTGTTTGTTGATTGCTGATTGGCCTGAATGCCAAGCTTCTGAAGTTTGTGCTGATGATATTGTTCAGAAAACAGTGAAA
>OX103974.1:32966742-32989863 GCA_944470395.2 Schistosoma turkestanicum
AGTAAGTAAGTAACTGTGCTATCAAAACTGAAATTAAAGTAAATTATAGGAATATAACCCACAAATGAAGGAGTACAGCAATGAAGATACTCGTAGATGCTCGTGTTTTATAATTTAACTGTACTCGAATCCTTCCTATATATTCGGCGGACATTTATTTTATATTAAGTCACCACACTAAAAGACCATGAAATAAAGTTTTCCATGATTTAAAGAAAATCCGTTGTAATGCTGCAGCTGATGTTGACTGTCTGTAGACCAGTATTAACGGTACATTGTAAGGAATTAATTTAAGATTAACTGATCACAATTGATGTCCGGAATAGAAAAGAGTGCATGTGTTGCGAAATCGTATCTTGAATGTAGTTGGGAAGAGGATTACTTCAACTACTAATGATGTGTTCTTTCTAATTTACAATCGATAGTCTTTTGGAATTACACTCATTCGAATATTTATTTACCACACTAGGTTGACAGGGACCGAGTACATAATATGCTAGTAAGTGCCTGAAGATTGTAAATGTACTTTCTCAATGAACTAAAATGAAATCCGAAAACAGATGACTATTAAAAATAACGGGACTAAAAACATCTTAAGGTACGGGTGTCTATAAGCAAAAATGGACTGTAATCATCATCTCCCAAAATAGTTGCGTTTGCGCACTCTACTGTTTAGCTAAAAAAGACTATACACATCATCTTAGGAGTGCATAAAACTGTGATATTTAAGTAGTTTAGTAACAAATTAAACCATTAGAATTTATTCATCACAACTTTATACAACGGGTGAGCATTTATTAGGTTTTTAATATCTGATTAATGACCTACAATTAAGTATTGATTTAGATTGAACAAAGTCCTCCATGACGCTCAACACGTGTTTCGGAAAAGCAGATCTTGCGTATCTAATCTTCTCGTAGAATGAGCCAGTGGTACAACCAGCTGGGACAAAAAATATCGGTTTGTATTATATTTATTGACTTCGCAAAAGCCTTTTGCACAGTACCCCATACACCGCTAATTCCCAAGGTTATGGAAATGGGCTTCACTTGCACACTACTATTTTGGATCAGAAACTGCCTTGGAAATAAGAAGTTTCGCATCAAGTTAAATAGAGTTTACGCTAGTTGGCGCGCCTCAATATATGCACAGGGGATCGTCATAGGTTCACTCCTCTTCCTCATATTCATAAATGATGTTTTAGACAAAGCTCAGCGACAATGACCTGCGAAGATGATGCAAAGATCTGTGGGTCCATGATAAGTAAAGAAGATCCAAGTGAACTTCAGTATATACATATATTTTGAGGAATGGACAATCAAAAACGGTGTAAAACAAAACCAGTTGAAATGTCGCGTTATGAACATTTTGCCCGACGTCGCACAAACGACTTACATCCCCAGTGTTCGTCCGCTTTTTGTTGTCTCCTCAGAGCGCGATCTCGGTTTAATAACTACTCAAAGCCTGGACACCAGTTTGAACTGTATAGGGGGACACATCCAAGGTAAACGTAACTCTTCACCTATTGCGACGACAAACTGGTGCTATCATAAATGAATTACTCTTATCGTTGTCTAAGACACGCTCATTCACACGAGGAACACATTGTCGTCGCACCCCCTCCCCCTAAAAGAGACATAAGTCTCCTGGATCAAGTGCAGAGACTAGCAGCTAAATAGGTGATAAGTTTGAAGAATAAAACTTACGAACATAAATTTGGGATTATTCTGAGTTACGGGACAATCTGAGGTGATCTGATAATGGCGTGAATATATTAAGCACGCCAACTTATCCCATCGTGATCATCTTACTGACGCATCACTACCACGTTTCTCGTGTTAATCCTGGAAAAATTGCGCATCAAAGAGCCATCATTCAGCTTTGTGCATGTTTCTGGTCATTATTGGTCATTGCTTTTTCGAACGCTTTCTCATCCGACGTTACCATAGATCCATCAGTGAACAGATCAAGAAGAGACTTGATAAACACGTACTCATATATATATTATCATCTCCTCCTTGGACCAGCTGTGCCTGATGCTTGCGTCGAAACTTGCTAGCTATTATAATTTCCATCTCCTCAGATCACTGACTTAATCCATCTCGCTTAATAACTCTTTTCTCGTTCCTTGCTTACACTTCAGTCCCCTCGTAGAATCTTCACTGCCAATTAATCAACCCAATTATGTATCATTTCCTTCGTTCTGAAATCCTTACTCTTATAAGTATTAGATTTTTATCCTTACTATTCTCCATACTGCAACTAACTGATCTCCCTGAAACAAACAAATTCATCCAAATCATGGGACAGACAAACTCAAAACCAACGGCCAACTGACTAGAATTGGACAGTCGACTGGTTATTGGACACGACCAAACACCTGGAACCTTTCCGAGAGAACAAGAATCGAGTACAAAGAAATAAGTTGGTTTATACTAGCTCGTCAGAAAGATATTGGACATTAGAGATTGCAATGTGTTTTAACTCATCTAAATACAGGTTACTATAACCTCTCAGTTTATAAAATTATCAAAATTAATGTCTCTTTCTAATGATCCTTATTATTGTCACGAGCAGATTCAGATACCACCCGCTCTGCCAGACATTTTAAAGCAATTTACCAAAGCAGCTATTAGAACGCAACCTAAAGACGTTCTCAAATGGTCACATGCGTAAGTATTTTCAAATTGGACTTTACATTTCTGTAGATATTTTAAAGCAATTGCACAGAATGAAGTACCACCAGTCAAAATGAGACTTGAGCTTCCAATAAGTACACAAAAGACAGATACGGGTTTAACGCCTGGACTTCTAAGAATTTTAAATAACCAGGTAGGTGCTAGTTTGCAATGATCTACTATTTTTCGGCCTATATAGTGCTCAATAATAGGTTATTACCACTTTTATCAAATTCGAACTTAGTTAATCTTTCCTAATCGGTCAATAAGTTTGTCACAAAAAATCACATTAATTGGCGTATTCAGTCTGTCATGTATAAATGTTTGCAAGATAAACTTATTAACACTGAACCATTTTTAAAATGCATTTTTGAGACCATTTTGTTTGTAAACTGTTCTAAGCTGATAGCGATATCTTTTGTGATGTGTTCACCCACTTAGCTACAGTAATTCTGTTAGGTTTTGTGGATATTTTAAAATTTCATCGTCAGGTATTAATGTTAGTAAGTTGTTTTTGCGAAAGTAAAGAAGCTGGCTATATTTTTGTAAAGTGGATTTACAGTGTAATTAAAAGGTAGAAGTGAACATAAATACTTACTGACTAGATTAAGACAGTCGATTGAATAGACCCTTATCCATTGAACTCTACCAAACACCTGGAACCGTTCCGAAAGAACTAGAATGGAGCGCAAAAAAATCAATTGGCGTATACTAGCTCGTGAAAAGGACATTCGATGTTGGTGTGTATCATGGGATAACGAAGTCTCGTTACATTTATATAATCTGTGTCCTGAGTAGATCAAAGCAGTTAACGTTTGTATGCGTATATATGTCTAGCTATTTTTGTATAGTTGTACGCGAATAAAAATATAGCTTCCTATGTACTAGACGTCTTTATAATCCACTGATTTGTAGTTCAGACTCGATCTCGAAAAGTGAAAATTATTGAGCCCCTAGTCTTCTATCTAATTTTCAGTTTTACAATTGTTCTCTTACTTTTTTATTATACACATATATTCCTTTATTATTCTGTATTTTATGGCTAACATTTTTCAGTAAGATCGATACTTGTACTGTATTTGTATGAACCTTAGTAATTTGCCTTGTTGTCTTGGTTCGAAGTTGAGTACATCTGATTTAGTCATATCGATAAAAACTGTACTGGCACATGAGTGTTCGCTCTTTCACCGGTAGTTCGTCATAAGTTTCTTTGCTGGGTCACTTTTTAGAGGTGATCTTGGTTACGTAATATTTATTAAGCCGTGACAAGACCGCTCTACTTTAACTTTAGAATACAATATTAGCTTACAAGCTGATTTTAAGACCTATTTCTGAAACATAAAAATATCTGTCTTGCAATTTATCCTCGTAATTCGTATTAAAGATTGGTGGGTGATATGAGGTATTGTGCGTTGTGAATTGAGTTTAGTTATAAAAATAAGTTTGAAAAAATAGTTAGTAAGGCAACTCACTTAGCTGCTTACAAACGAGATGAAACATAAGGAAGGCTATCGTGAATATCTTAAGCAGTAGGTGGCGGCCCAAACATTTTCATAAAAAGGATAAGCTATGCTATGTGAAGACATCCAAGTCAAGTTTTATCAGTTACTATAACGAATTTTAGAATTTCCCAACGTCATATACACGGATTTTGCTTAAAACAAAATTTCTTTGTATTTCACTAGATTAGGTGTCTAAAGTTTATCGAATATGTTTTCAAAGTAGAAACCACTCCAGTCACACGATTTTATCTAATTACTTATCACTCTGATTTATTTAGTAGTAAACAGTAGTGTATGCAGTGGTGTAATACACATAGTTAGAATAGGACTTAATTGTACTGATTCGGATTTTCTAATTTTTCTGAAACCAGAATGAATTTGCTAATACTTGATGTAATTAAATTTAGGTGATTCAGCAACATTGTGTACGATATGATCTTGTCATTTTATAGCTTGCATCGATGAAAGTTTTACCATTATCTGTCATTGAAGAAAAATGGAAGGATTTATCGTTACCGGTGGAACGATTTCAAGAAATTTGTCGCATAGGTAATTTTGTGGATACTTGTGAATGGCGGTGGTTTTTAGCACTAGCTGCTTCTGACTTATGCTCTGTAAGTCTTTTAACCACATTTCAACCAGAGATTGTTGTGAATTTTGCTTTGTTTGATTGCCTTAGTTCTGATAGATTACTGTAAAAGAATCTTTAGGTTGTAAGTAAAGTAAGAAAGTATAGAATACCGTTTGTAAACTGGTCCCATTCCAGTTTTATGAATAAAATTTTTCAATCCATCACTGGTTTCGTTCTAAATGCTCATGTGTTTAGTCCTACATAACCAACAATCGATGACGAATCTACCGTTGATAGTTTAAGGCATTTTGGTTGATGATTCAAAAATCACAAAGGCAGAATATTGATTCTTAGGGAGTATGACTTTGACCAAGCATACAATTGCTGTAGTTATTACTTTTCTCAGTCTATAACACAAATTTCGAAAAGCCACTTAAATTCAAACTACTTTATACATGATCTACACATTACGCGTGATCATTCAATGCTGTATGTAGGATTTTAATAACACCTCAATAAATACCTCAAATAAGTGATAAAAAGCTTTGAATTACATGTTACTCATTATAACTGTCGCATAAAATAGAAAATCAAGCCCTTAGTGCATCTCACTCAACTGTGATCTTAGAAATAGACTTTCAAGTACCTGATAAAAAATTACTAGTTCATAAATGCATGTTAATCAGGCCTAAAACTTGATTTAATTTTTAAAGGTTTTATTTGATCGCGAAACTAGTGACATGATTTTATCATGACACCTACGTTACACAGTGGTTTATTGTTTCTAAAAAACAGGAACAATAAACAAGACAATCTAGCTCAATTTCTCTCTTTATTCAATATAATTTACAATTATGTCTTTAAACATAACAGATTCACTAGGTTTTTTCACAATCAAATCAAAGGAACATCTACATTCATGTAAGCGGGTATTAAACTAAAATCAAAGCGAATGTCGAAAATTTTTAAGGTGAATATAACTCGTATTTTGACTATATATATATTCTCTCTCTTTTTCTCCTATCATTGCATAGATTGTCCAGTACGTAGTAACTTATTTCATACTGTCTGACATCTAGTTCTGAATCTAGTCAATCAACCAAAGTCGCGACGTGGGTGCTAAGCTAGTTACCTCAAAGAGACCAATAACTTAAACACTTCACATGTTTTACCTATATAATCTCACTGATTATAAATACGCTTCATGCATAAGAGATAACAACCAAAAACTCAAATGGCAGTAAAAGCTTGTAGCTAAAGTAGATGATTATAGTGGGGCTTTACTTTCTGCGCTGGACGGTTTAGTCGTCTAGCTTTCATTGTTCTTCGGAAGAACACTGAAAGCTCCATGACCAAGCCATCTAGTTCAGATAATAAAACTCCTTAACAAACTAAAATTCATGGGTTTTTGTCGATTACTCTAAATATACATTTATTAGAGTATAGAACTAATAACTAATAACTTGCATAATCTCAAGTTTTTGAAACCAAATGATATGTCTAATCTCCATTCAAGTAATTTTTCATTTTAAAAACAATTCTCTATAATTTTCTAGGTGTTTGATTAGGCGAAATGAGGCAAAACAGAACATCAGTGCTCAGTCGAACCCATATAATTTGTTGTTCGTACATGAATGTGCTGTTTTTATGTCTGTTGTCCGAGATTTGAACGTGATACACACTAACCCACTAAACTGACTACTTGAACGAGAAGACAAGCGTCATACACTGTCTTTTTGACCGATCTGCATAAAGTTAGAATCACTGTATTTGGCTCATTAAAAATAACCTAACGGCAGTCTCATTTCGTGTGCAAACGTTTGATGGTAAATACGCTAAGGGATCAATTTCTGCAAAGTTAAATACTCAGAGCATTTATCGTAAATTCAGTACTTTTCAAATTTCGAAAGCATTAACTTGATACCCTAAATCCAGAAAGTATTACGCAATTCAAAAATGAACTATCTTCCACTTATTAATAATTACTGCCGTTAAAGTATAGCTATTAATTCCAGTCAAGTTGCACTTAGACTCGTTTACTTAGATCATGTATCAAGCTCACTCCATGAGTTTCAGTAATGTTACCTGGTTGCTCAAAATCCGATAGATGTGATGGAGTTGGATTCTATTGTTCCTCGGCGTTCTACATAATTAACCATGAACTACCTATCCTGAGCTTAGAATAACAGGATTAATGATGTTTTCAAAAGTCTATAGTCTCGTTTACATCGTTTTCCTATCATTTCAGACATTATCTGATACTTTGAAATTGATATGTGAAGTTTTAACAGCAGATCCTGAAGGTGGAGCAGCTAGATTACCATTTGAACAATGGACGGAATTCTATCGTTATCTTGCCAAAATTGACGATATACCAGATGAACATATTAATAAAGTATTGGCCTACTTAAATTTTGATATGTAAGTTCATTTTGTTTACTATGTTTCGGTAGATTAGAATTAGTTTGTAGAGATAACTTTTGCAAAGATTGACCTCTTGATGATAGATTTTCTCTCCTTATTGAAGTATACCTGAATGGCTTCAGCGATGAAAGAGTAGGTATTTTTTAAAAGATGATGGAGAAATAAACTTACATCACCAGAGTCATTTTCATCGGGAAAATTTGCCTGACCAGCGGTATGCGAGAGATGACTGTGACTTCACTGAAGTCAAAAAGGTTAGATAATTATATCAAGACTATTTTTGACCACTTGAACTCTTAGATAAGAATTTTGTCAAGTAGCCTGTATTGGTTGAATAAATTTACTCTCTTTAGTTAACATATGTTTGAAATAAACTTCTGTCAATAAAATAAAAGTGTTACATTTTAGCCATGATAAGTCACTGTTATTACATCAGTTGATGGTAGTTGAAGTGGAATTAGATTGTTCAAAGCTCATGGAATCTAGGTCAAAACAGAGTATTTAACAATAAGGTTACTGATACGTGATAGTGAAATGAAAATAACGATTGGTCATCAAGTGTGAATAAACAAGTACAATCTACTGACTATTAAACATGTGATTTCTTTTCATCTTATTTATGTTTACTCCGGTCTTACTGAGTGTGACTGACTATCTTCTGCTTACTCTGGTTTTCTATGTTAGTCGTAAACCGTGTGTTGAGTTTAACATGATCCAATCACTGCATAGTGCACCGTTCAAGTATCCTATCCAGTAGTAGTATAAACTCGGTCACCCATTTAGTCTCTGTATTTAAAACACTGGATAGTGAATAAATTAAAACTACCTTCTATAGTACTTATATATAGTCGGTTAACGTTGTATAGATAGTTGGAGGATTTTCAAGTAAGACCATCATAAATTTATGTAAGGGACTCTATTTGACAAATAGCATACAATGCTGGGTATACAATTTTTTTCCACTAAATCCTAAGTAGAGTTTTACTGTGTTTAAATTGTTGACACATATTTTTCTTGTTCGTTATATCCAATCGTGTTTCTCCGCATAATTTATCTTTTCTTAACTATTTCAAAATTGCTATGTTTATTCAAAAAAGGTTGCTTGATGGTCTATCACTTTGTACATAATCAGAATAATAAATTATTTTTTTTCCTAAGATCTGAATCAATTTGAATAAACAGTTGAAAAATCTGTATCAAAATAAACGAAAACGCTCTCCTTGAATGTATATTGATTTGAATGATTTTTTAAAAGTATTATTTATTTGTTTCAAAGTTTATTTTTTGGTTTTCCATTTTAACTTTTCTTTTAATAGTGCAACTCAAAATGGTGCAATCGCACCTCGTAATTTTATGCATAAAAATTGTCCAAAATTAAATCCAAGTGAAGAAGCAAATGTAATTGTTTTTACAGAATCGATTGCTGAAAATTAACATTTTCTTTGTTTCAATGGAACATTTTATACATGAATGTACATCAATGAGAAGGATATTCCAAGCATTTTACAATTGTATTACGACTTGTTAATTGTTTTCTGTCAGTTCAATTGTGAAAGAAACTCAGGACAAATTGAAGTTGACTAAATCATCAGCAAATTAAGTGGAATTATGTAAATTTTGAGGGTTTCAATATTTTTTTTTCTTTATTTTGAATAATATTATAGTTGACACACGTCACTTTTAGTGGAAATCACTTCTAAATAACTACGAATACTCTAAGCATATTTATTATGTATCTGAAGTATGTTTGACCGTGTGACCTTGATACATTACATATAGAATTTAAAGAAACCCAATTTTTTATCTTCTAGCTTCTGATAGTTCCTTAATTAATGATAGAAGTTAACTTCGGAATATATATACATTGGAAAAATCTCAAAAATAAATAATCATTGTGTTTTCACTAGTGATTTATGGATTCCATAGAGTTTCAATGTGAAGCCATAACCTGCAGCATCAGTCAGGTTTGGGGAAGGCAGTAGTTTACCTATTATTTTAAGTAACAATTAAACTAGCTTATAGTGTTCAACGTGCAAACCATTCCACAGTGTGGGCAGCCGGGAAGTGACAACCGCCCTCATACCCGTAACAGCACGCGAGACCATAGGTCAACAATCTAATCCTTCAAACGCCCCCTAGCATCCCTCAAATAAGGTAACAGGTTTCCTTATCTAGGACATTAGAATCTCGCGCAAAATAAAGCACCAACTCGATTTACTATTCACGTAGCCCTGATGCTGCTTCCCGGGGTCTCGCAGGCGTGGGTGTAGCATTGAGTCGTAGAGCGGAACTAGCTCTCTTAGACTGGATCCCGGTAGACAGTCGCATGTATGCTGTCCGACTGAACGGGACAATAAAGACCCAGAAAGATACGAACACTCCGTTGTCTCAGCCTACACTCCCACTGACTGCAGTTCAGACGATGTAAAAGATGAGTTTCACAGAAAGCTTTCGGAACTCCTCCAAAAGGTTAGGCACTCTTATATAGTTATAACAGCTGGCGACTTTAATGCACAAGTAGGTAGATTAAGTGAAAAGACACCCGGATGGATCATATGCTGTCGCGGGTAATCGTACAGATAATGGCGACCGTCCGTTGCAACAGTGCGCAGATAACGGTCTATTTCTAGAAAACACTAACCTTAAGCAAAAGGAAAAACATCTGACCTTGCGACCCCGAAAGTCGTCTCAACGTTGGACCCAACTAGATCACATCGCCATCAGCCATCGATGGAGAGGTTCGATAGAGGACTGTCACTCGTTTTGGGGAACATGCCTAGATTCAGAACATACTCTAGTGCGAGCGCGTATTTGTTTGAGGCTAACTGAACGTAGGAAAGGCACCTCAAGGAAATCTCCTAGGATTCTAATTAGTGATACCATAGCGAAGAATATATTTCAGAAGCAACTAGAAAAACAGTTAGGCGACCATGTAAGTGATTCCAATCAGTAGGTTTCTTGGAATGATATCAAGAAGGCTGTGGAAACAGCAGCGATATCTACTAGTAGGATGAATCATAAGGCTAGAATGAAGCCGTGGATCTCAGTAGCATCCACCGAACTGATAGAGGCTCGAAAACGCATCCCACATGACTCTGAACATGAGAGAAGTAAGCCTAAGCGCAGGCTGATAAACTGCCTACGCAACGACCGTGAAGTGTTGAGTGGCGAAAGCAAAAGCGATGGAAAAGGCAGCGGCAATAGGCAACAACAGACAGTTGTACCGACTTATCAAGCAAACCGAATGTGAGACTATCTCGGAAACGGATGGGACCGTTATTCATTCACAATGCAGGAGATTTGATCGATTGGCAGAACACTTTAGGGATCAGTTCAACTGGTCTTCAGCCACATTTCGGTTGCCCACAATCCCCAGTCATCCTGAATGGCAAATCGACTCAAGTCCTCCTAGTCTACATGAAGTTGAGAAAGCTGTAGGAAATCTGAAGCGAGGGTGAGCTGCAAGTCCCGATAGACTGACCCCTGAGAATTTTAAGGATGATGGTCCAGTTTTAACAGTTAGATTGATCGAGATCTTAGGTAGAATCTGGGAACTGGACGTAATCCCATCTGACTGGTCTCAGTCGCTAATTGTCTCAGGTTACGAGGAAGCGTAAGATTCCTGTTGTGACAAACACAGGGGGAACAAGTCTAACTAATATAGTTTCTAAATTGTTAGCCTCGATTATACTTACACGCCTAACCAGAGCTCGTGAAGAGCAGACTAGAGAAAACCAGGCTGGTTTTCGACCTGGACGTGGTTGTATAGAGCACTTTTTCACACTACGTCAGGTCCCAGAACAAAGACACACGTTCAGACGCCCCTACAATCGTATTTCTCGACCTGAAAGCGGCATTCGACCCTCTCGACCGTGAGGTTCTGTGGCAGTGTCTGTCATTGAAAAGTGTACCAAAGTACAGTAACCTTATTCAAGCTTTCTACTCGAACACCACTATCGGGTGAGAGCTAATAGCGAACTCATCAGAATTCTTTACTTCAAGTGGTGTCCGTCAGGACTGTCCACTCTCCCCATCCTTGTCCATCTTTTCCGTAGATATCCTGATTTGATGATGACATAGTTCTATTCGGTGAAGACGCTGACAAAATACAGTCTTCTGAATACCCTAAGCAACAATGCATGTTCGAGATGCGGTTTTCCCCCTCGGAATGCAAAAACGAACAGCAAGTGTTTATTCAAACTCTCTATAAGGGTCTCTAAGCAATGAAATAAACAGATAGCTAATTCGCAGACTGCCAAGTTTCACATGACGAACATTACCATAGGTATGGTTTATTTCTACTATACAATCCTGCCATTTCTTACAGTAAGGTATAATTTTAGATATGAAACTGAGATTGAATTTACAACTTTCGAGTCTAGGGAATCAAATGACTTGATATTCCGAACTCATATCACCATGCCATCCATAACCAAAGTTTACACGTAACATCCAGAACATTTAGATTCCCATCCGTCAGCATTCCAGCCGGAGACATTGCCACTGATTTAATAGTCACCAATTAGACAGAATACTTATATGATAAAACTCGATCACGAACAACCAAACTATGTAACAGCGAGCATTCGCGGGTGAAATCTATGTAGGGAGAAATTCCAGTTAGTTGGAACTCAACAGCCCACTAAACACAAATATTATAAGTAATTCATGGGCTTATTCCCTAAAGCTCAATTAGTATATTTTCAGTACTCAATATTCGGTAAAGTATCAAAAGGAGATTGTCATTCATAATGTAGAAGCTGACAGGTACTACCATTCGTTTTGTCACGCCAGAGAAATTATCAAGAGACCATACGGTTGCATTAATAACAATCAGGTTACGGCACCATAATTTTTTACACGTTAACAAATATTTGGCTTCAAGGCATTAGTCTACGACAAGCAACACTAAGTCTAATCTGAAAATGGACTCATAGATTCTGACGTACGAAACTTAGATTTCCCATCAAAATTGTTTTACGTTTTACGGCGTACTTTGTGTTCAGAAAAACCCCACCTGTGATGAACACACGTCACAAGCACTACATTGTACAGCAGTGTCATCGTACTACAATCAACCGATGACCTACATTTTTTGATAGGCCTCAAAGTGCAGTCACTGATTATCAAACTACCCGGAGTTTTCGATACTGCTTGCTTTTACAGACAATCTAGATCAGCTGAACACTGCTTACCAAGGACCACAATTTAATCCGGAAGTCTACCCATTAAGAACCACGTCATACCAAAATACTATTGTTATGCTTGGTGTAACTCAATCTCACGATTTTTAAAGCTCATTAATACTAAGTGATAGGCAATCCAATATCCTGCGCAACATACAATACTATGAACAGAGTTGACCGACTGGCAAATACAAACAGCATCAATGCAATATCAGACAACCATCTATGAATTCAGAATATGATGCCATCATCACAATTGTATTTTTAAACATTATTTTACTTCCACAGATTTAACCTTCTTTGAAGGAGCCTCGTCAACTTTGTTAGCAGCTTTTCGTTTAAGTTTTCCGTTCTTAATAGCACGTGCAAGGGCCATTTTGAAATGCTTTTCTCCAAGAGCAAACGGATTCAGTTTCAGTAAGGCCTGGAAAAGATTAAGAATTTATTGGCATTAGAGTTGAATGGTTGAGGAATCGATACAGGCTGTGATTAAATTTGATAACTTACTTGCTGGTTCTTTAACGGGTTCTTCTTAACTTTAGGACCTGGACGTTGCATATGCATACGTCTAGATTTCAGGACAGAAGAGACTTCACGACAATGTAGAAGTCTACCAAGGTCTGCATTGGTCATCTTTGCCATAGGGAGATGGAAACCAGACTTCTTAACACTGCCTGTTTTACGCGTGCCATAAAGCTTGTCCAATTGACGGAATGCTGCATCTGACCAAATGGCCAGACGTCCCATGTGGCCACCGGGAGCTAGCTTGAGAAGATTGAGAGCCCTGACATTAATCAAAGTGATACCTGAGTTACGTTAGATTTGTGAATAGAAATTACCCGGGATGTTTCTGAAGGCGCGAGATATTCCATCATCCTTTTTATAAATTATTATTGGGCCGCGCTTTTGAATTCGTCTCCGATTTCGCATTTTACCTTTTCCAGCACGGAATCTCTGAGAATTGTAAACTTTTTGGATATCTGGCCAGGCTCGGATTGCTTTAAGCACCTTAACTGCATCTTTTGTCTTCTTTAGCGATTCAACCTCTTTCGACAGAACAAGGGGCAGCTCGGGAACACGATCAACGCGATGTCCACGAGCCATGACTAGCGATGGTACTCCAGTGGCAGCGATAGCAGAGCATATAGCGTATCGTCGCTGCTGAATATTTATCTTTCTATGCCACCGTCTCATCGTCTTTGTAGGGGCATACATATGACCACCGCGACACATATTTCCATATGCACCTTGACCTGATCTATGTGTACCACCACCTCTTACTCTAGGTATACGAGCAACTGCTCTGCCTGTACCCCAAGACTCAGCAGATGTCTGGTGGCCAGCCTTTGAACTGACTGCATACGGTTGTCTTGAGTTTTTACGCATTTGGTCATGGACGAAGTTTAGGATGTCCAAGCGAAGCGGAGTAGTGAAGACGGCCGGCATCTTTATGGTAGAACCTGAAGGTGTCCCGTTAACTCCATAGACGTTGACAATAGGCCTTGTGACAGCCTATAAAATCAAAAGAAACCGCTATCCAGGTAAGAATATCAAACAATGAAACTTAGTATGGAACCAGCTACGGATGCTTACTACAGGCTTGTAATTTAAGAAGCCTCGGAAGTTCATGGCAGAAGATAGCTAACCACATTATTTCCAAAATGTGGCAGCCCAGGCTAGTGTCGTCTTTATAGAAAGTTGGAGGAAATTCTCTTGGCATCTAACTAGTCTAACGGTTTGACGAATCAGTCGAGAGTTGCACGAATTGCTTAGAGCTTTGACTTCCTAACACACATAATCAGCTGAACCAGGCTTGAAGTCCTCAGCAAGCAGTTGTGATGCCGAAGCTGAATTGGGCATAGCCATAAAAACAACACTACTTACCGTGTAGCAAACTTCAAGACAGTTAAAAACCAATTTCCCTGACACCTACACTAATTGAGGAAAGTTATTTACTATCAAGTTGTCTTTACACTGGCAAATATGGTATAAATTTGTCACATGTCAAACACAAAGCAGCATGATAAGTACTTGAAACTTAATTTATAATAATTAACAAACAAACAATAGAGTAAGTCAACGTTAATACTAAGACAGAAAACGTACCATGTTAGCGTGAGCAGAAACACTAAGTGCGCCACCTGTCAGTTCAGCACTAAAACAACAGACTAACGGTCATTAGGTACAAAGCACAGTCTAGTGTTTCCGTAGATTTTAGGTGTTTTATGGTATTCGCCAGAAGATTTATGAATAAGGGGTCGCTTCATATTCATATTCACTGGAATATGAATATCGACAGATCAACTGTTTAATATAACCTTTTCTACAGCAAATTACTGGACTAAACAGTCGAATGACGTTATTGTCAAAGGAATGTTTATCTGGCGAACGACGACTGTTTTCCAGTTTTTTGACAGAAGTATACGGTTTTTCACAACTGACAAGTTAGTTTCGGACAGTATCACTCTTAATAACCAAAGTTACTATCAATTTGCTATCTGAAAAACGACTCCACCATGTACTGACGAAACTAATCGTTATAATAGCATCTTATGTCAATATCGTTTTGCTTCTAATATCTGTAACAGCAGTTATCTACAATACTAAAAATATTCTGACGTTGTTTGTGACCTCATTCTAAATGACACCGAGTCTTACATAAGTAATTTTCCGCTTCCTTCAGAAGCATAACAACTAATAAAACCAAGTTCGGATTAAATGAGACATGAAGATGCATTGGTTATCTAAAATTTGTGTCTTTCCGTACGAAGACTAGCAGTTAGGACACCTTAAACGTTCGGTTTACTTCTTCCAGTTGATGCGCACCCTTTCTATGGGGGGCTATCGTATTGAATCCACTTCTATGGAAAGAACGCGACCGATTTGTTAGAAACACTCATTATTATAACCAACTGTACCAGTGATTGTTTTACTGAACCTATTTGTTCATTAGTACCTATGTAGGCGAAAACGTCCGGCTTGTGTTAATGCCATTTTGCCTCCACTGTCCCTGTAATTTCGCCCATCTTTTCTGGCATAATTTCGGCATTCTTTCGATTACATGAAGTCACCAGCTAATATATTCACTTCCATGGATTATGTTATCTTCTCTGTAACGGGCATGTACTTGTTTTGGTGGAGGTAATCACGGTCAATTTTGATTTGTCGCGCCACTGAAATACATACATGAAAGTTTATGAAGTGTAAATAAGGACTGTTAAGGATTGTTAAATGCGAAATACTCAGCTAGCGAATTCCGCCTGATACTAGTTAAATAATGACCACTAATTATTCCTTGATGTTAGTTTCAGAATTTAAGTTTCAAGTGGACTGATTGATGAAGTGAAGTAGGTAGGTTAAATTTTTTTCACGCTGATTATTTACATGGTAAATAGATAAGTGTTTAGTAATTAGTGGATTATGGAGTACCAATGAAGGTCTTTCAGTATGAGCTGTTCAAAAAAGCTGAACTGTAAACATGTAGATCAAGGTTGAACCGGGGTAGTTATTTTACGATATGCAACCACCTTGCCACGCGAAGTAATTTGAAGGTTGAGTGACAAGAATATAAAGTGGACTGCGGTGAACATACTTGACTTTTCTCCAAGCTTGTTACTCCTCACGGAGAATGAACCAAAACTTTCTCGGACACATTCTGCTTCCAAATCTTCGTTTCAGTTGCTCCTAGTTGTTAATTAACCGTTTCATGTCTGTTCCCAGTTATCGGTGCAGTGTGTTCCTCGGTTTACATCTTTTACTGGCCTCTCTACAACAGCCCTCGGCTAGAAAGGGTTTACACGTTCAATACGTAACGGTTCCGTCCGGGGGACTGATCGGCAAATCGTGCGATTGTAGGACGGAGAGGTTGACGAACAGGAAGCGATCCATGATGCTCTAGTTGTCATCGAAAGTCTTTTATGAGGGGTACCAGTGGTAACGTGCTATATTTGTTGTTCGGTTTAGTGTACCACATCCAGAATCAGACGACTGCGTTTGTAGGGTTTCGGACCATAAAACGCCATAGACTTAGGACGGCACCAGATTGAGCGGAGCCATAAACGGCCACAGAGACCAAGTTCGAAACCATACGTAAGCCATACATATTCGGGACCAAATGACCGACTGAGTGCATTGACAAGAGCGTGGGTGATCAGGCAAGCTTTTGCCAAGATTGACTGAAATCGACGGTACCAACAGGGCGATGATTGTAGGGACGTGCTCATCGTAAAAAAATCAAGCAAAAAGAAAAACATGTGGCGTGCATGTTGTGTGGGGATAAAGTAATTTACCATACCCGTTGTTGATTGGATTCACTACGTGCTTACATAGTTCAGTAGCTTTGGTGAGGAAAAAAGGCTTTTCTTTATTTAAAATGACCATACAATTACTCTCTTTACAATTATCTCTTATTTTACATACGTGATTTTTGAATGTACAACTTCGTTCTGTTTGTGTTAATTAAAGGTTCATTCTGAGCATTTTGCAAATGCCTAATTTGAGTTATAAATATAATATACATACAAATGTGTCCACTGTGTCCCTTATCACCCAGAGTGGGCCATTCATCACTATCGGAATACTGACTGAAAAGTCCTTATTAATACACGCTAGTACACCAAATTCAATACTAATTCTGCTACCACAATGTGCAAATCGATTACCTTGACTAGTAGTTATCTGTGGCACAACTTATCAAGGTCGTGCACTTATTGATAATCTAATGCTGTGTTTAGCTCTTAAGCTGTGCAATTTCACTCGAATATGCTATAATACTTGATTGTGATACACATCTTGTTCATTCTTTGCCATTTAAATATTGTGACGACCAATTTTCGCTTTGGTTTCTCGACGCACAAAAATACAACTCAAGTTAGTCATGTAACTTCATTCACTTCCTAATATTTTATTCACAGGACAACTTTCCCAATATTAGTTATGACCAATCAATAGTAATAACTTTTCACATTTCTACCACAAAATATTGATAAGCTTGGTGAAATTGGAGTTATTTTAGCCATAGAAATCACCATTAATTGATGCAGGCAATAATTCATCTTCATATCCCGTGACTGAGAATTGAGTTTAAGGTAGCAACCAGTTATAGGATCCGTTTGTGGATCGTTATCTGACTATTGAGTGAAACGTGAAGTATCGAAATCAAAACACTGAATTTATCCAATAAATGGCACAATTAGAAAATCACCATATCAAGAAAGGAAACCTCATTTTAAAACGAACTACTGTTTATCATGCTTCAAATTCAAATGCAATAAAGTAGTTTGTCTTTCCAACCTCAATAAGAGAATTTAATGGAGAAATATGATTGATTGAAGCACAGGACTGAGCTGTATGAAACCGTCCTGGGAGTAGTCACTGATGATATTTTATTGCGACGCTTCTAAGATTGATAAGGTGTTATAAATACATTAGTTTTAAATAGCCGCACCTACCAGAGATCAGATAGAAATACTGGAAGAAAACTACTATTACAATATGATTTGAACACCTTAGATATATACATATCCTTGAATTTAGTTGTACTATGATAAAGAAATACTAAATATCACAAGTTTCAAAATGGTTTGTAATAAAATACACCGTTGAATAATAATAAGTAGTATAAATTGACATAAAGAAAAAGAACGAGTTAAGAAGTGTTAAGTAAATGATTTTTGCTCAATATAACTATACTAACTACTTTTATTTACGTTTTAATCTTACCGCTCCTAATGGTCTTTCGACTGCAAAAGATAAGGTGAATTCTGTTTGGAGACTACAGATTTAGAGCTAGTTATGGAAAATTTACGAGTATATCCAGGTTGCATGGAAAGTAGTCGAAACCCAGTTAACCAACATCTAAAATGATCACCAATGAAAGAGAGATATTTTTTAAAATAATATTTCATCACAGGACAAATGAACCAATTAAAGTCAAAATGAGCACTGAGACGACAATCAAAAGGGCATTACAAATGTTAGTTTCATAACTGTAGATCCAAGGTTAATTTGGTTTCAAATAGGGTTTTGGAATTTTGATATTCAGCTGGAATGGAAGTCTAATTCATTTCAAAATATTGTGAAATAAGATATCTTCTTAATTTTAGATTAAAGAGCGCACTGTGATCACATATTTTCATGGTATTGTAATCAGACAAAAAGTGGATAGAGCTTTTCATAGTTTATGAAATCGTAGCATGTCTCAACATACATAAAAGAAAAAGAAAAGTTCTCCGATGCAACACAACATGCACCAACCAAATCACTCTTGATGGAGATGCCTTGAACACGTTAACACCTTTACATATCTGGGCACCATCATTGACAACCAAGGTAAATCCGATGCAGATGTGAGGGCGCGGATTGACAAAGCGAGGACTGCATTTCTACAGTTGAAAAATATCTGGAACTCCAAAGAACTTTCAAACAAAACCAAAATCAGGATTTTCAATACAAATGTCAAGACAGTTCTACTGTATGGAGCGGAAACTTGGAGAACCACGAAAGCCATCATCCACAAGATACAAATATTTATTAACAGTTGTCTAAACAAGATACTTCTGATCTATTGGTCAGACACTATCAGCAACAACGAACTGTGGGAGAGAACAAGTCAGATTCCAGTGGAGGAGGAAATCAGGAAGAAGCGGTGGAAGTGGATAGGACACACACTACGAAAAGCACCTAACTGCGTCACAAGACAAGCCCTCACATGGAACCCTGAAGGCAAAAGGAAAAGAGGAAGGCCAAGGAACACATTACGCTGAGAAATAGAGAAAGATATGAGAAGAATGAGCGTAAACTGGAAAGAACTGGAAAGGGAAGTCCAGGACAGAGTTGGTTTGAAGAAAAATAGTCGTCAACCTACGCTCCATTGGGAGTTACAGGCGTAAGTAAAAATGTAAGAAATCATAGCACAACTCAGTCATTATTAGCAGACGTGGATAGAGGCTAGCGATGTAATCCAAAACACGCTTTGTGTGCTGTTCAACACTCGCCAGGTGGGTATCAGTCATCTTTGATTCATTATTATTTTTATTCCTAAAGAACCTTTCATATTCTGCTTCAAAACCTCCATGCTTTTAAAAACTAACTTAAATAGTGTTTCTTGAAATCTGTTGTAAATTAATATTGAAGTTTGAAAATGTTAAATAACCGAAACTTAAGGGACTTCATCGAACAGTATAGTGATCATGATGATAATAGTAATAATCGCTTTATCCAATATCATATGTTTAATTCAATGTGAAATTCTTAGCACCGAATAATTTAGCAAGTTTCCTTTACAAAGTCAACAAAAAAACCGATAACTGCGTACATATATACACTAAAAACAATTCAGTGAAAAAACTATTTGCAATCAAAATGTCTTCTTTCACACAGTAAGTATCCGAATAAATTTTTAACGAAGAACAAGTTTAGGAATATAAGTTTTTGACGAGGTTAGCTCTTACAACATGTTCTTCGCATGGTATATTTACTAAATAAGGTATTGTACAGCTACTATACATTTACTCGCGCGCACAGATTCTAATGTATTGGCAACCTGTCCTACTAATGTACAAGGAGAAAGATGTGAATGGATTGGATGGTTAGTATCAGATAAGATAACACCTGACAGGGTTTTACAAGGTTTTTAATGTCCATCCAACACTTTATTAATAGTGACTTTAAAAGATTCACCACACACTGCTAACTGCCTTCAGCATTCTCCGCAACATGGCAAAATCTTTTCTCAAAAGCCGGGGAAAGAATACTGGTGGACAGTAACGAATAATAGGTAATATGCAAGAGTTTAAAAGGCGTAAAGAAAAATATCGAGTTGTGCCAAAATCATGTAGACTCTTTATATAAAAAAATCAAACGGAAAACTTCCTTCGATTTCAGCGAAGCATGAAAAGACAAACAGAGATATGGAGAAAAACTTACACCAAGATAAATACAGTGTCAAAGGTCATTTATCATAGAATTTCCAACGGTACAACCTTCATGTGATTCCAACAGGGTGTTTAAGTCCTGTTCAAGTCTCACAACAGACCGTCGTTCAGTAAGAGATAAGAACTTATTCATTTCCAGGGGATGTAAAGCGGCAGAAATCGGTATAAATACAGTTAAATCGTCCGCATACAACTGTTTTCTGCAGAAGATGGCGGATCATGTAGAAAAAACGAGAAAATAAATGAAAGAACTGTTCCATGTGACACACCTTCCTGACTTAATAAGGAAGCTGAACACTTACCTTTAAGCCCAGTATATTGTCCTCTTTCAGAGAGGTAAGAGTGCAATCAGTTGGTAACCCATTCGTTAGTGTTAATGCTCTCAAGCTTGTTTACTAGTCATGGTGTGGGTAAGATTCAAAGTCCGAGGAGTAGTCTATAAATGATCACTGCACATATTTTTTATCCGTTTTTAAGTTGAACCCCATGTTGCGATACAGGATAAGTTACTTCTTTTATATTTGTAAGCAATATACTCTTTTAATGTAGGATGAAGTTGGAGCAGCATAAGTTTTTCCATTGTTTTAGGAAAAGGTGAAGTAACTGCTATGAGTCTCAATTTTACATTCTTATCTTTAGAAAATTTCTTCAGAATCAAACTATCTTAATCATTTTTTACATTTTTGTTGGGACTGATTTATTAAGAATTTCGTGAATGGGTGACACAGAATGTCAGCACACTTCTTAAAATGGTTTGAGATTTCGTCAAGTCCTAGTCTGGTTAAGTAACTGGAAACGTTTTCAGACATTTCTCACAGTGGAAATCGGAACACAACTCTTTTCCTTCTCTTGCAGCCTTTTCCGCCGTCATTGCTAGATATTCCACATATTTACGTTTGTCGGCTCTGATGCCCCTCTTCACTTTCCGGGTTGCTTGTGTGTACTCAGCTTGTGCCTTGACTCTCTCAGCTCCTGTTCGGCTGATGTTGATTGCTGCCTTCTCCTTGCTTGAATTTTTTCAAGAGAAACAACAGAAATCCATTCCTTGTGATGGTACTTCTTGTGGCCCAGAACCTCCTGACATGTTCAAGTGATTACCTCTTTGATCCCTTCCCAACTTTTCTCGAAGGTTGTTTCCTCTCCATTGAGTAGATCTTGAAAGGCCTGGAACTTATTGGTGAGTGCTATCTTGAATTCGTCAAGTTTTACGGTATCCCGAAGAAAGGCCGTGTTAAACGTTTGTGATGTTGTCTGCCCCGTTGTCCAGTGTTTCTTCAGTTTCGATTTCATTTTAGCGACCAGAAAGTGGTGATCTGAGGCTATATCAGCTCCTCTCTTAGTTTTCGCAACCTTCACGGTCCTGACCGTTTTATTGATGCAGATGTGATCGACTTGGTTCTGTGTGGTGTGATCCGGTGAAACCTATGCAGCTCAATGTGTGCGACTGTGTCGGAATTAAGTGCCAACTATGACCAGTTTATTGAAGGCGTATAGGTTTGCGAATCTCTCACTGCCTTTGTTCCTTTCTCCCAGTCTATGTCGTCATATGATGTCATCATATCCGGCGTTGTCCGTTCAAACCTTGACGTTAAGGTTTCTCGTCAGAATGGTCAAATCCTTTGTTAGGTATTTCTCAGCGATTAATTGCAGCCTCTCATAGAATCGATCTTTGCCGTTTTCATTGTAATCGTTGGTCGGTGCATAGCACTGAGTGGATTTCATCGTAATCCCCACTTTCTTTGTTATGAAGGGTACTTTGATGATCATCGGTCCATGAGATTTTCATCTCATGAGTGCTTTGTTGGCCTCTTTGGAAAGATCAATGCAACTCTTTGTATGTAACCCTGATCCCACCTTATGTGGACTTGGAAGCGGTAATAGCCTTAGAGGGGCTCGAGGCTGAGTTCATCAATCATTAGAATTAATTAATTTATCGGATAATTATAATACGAATTTTTTTGATGAAAACATGATAATGTTTCTTTTCAGAACTTTTTATCATTATCCTGGTGATGAGGTAGATGTATCTTTAGGGGTCTGCAAGCCGTTAGTGTAATTTATTGACTTTTCTTAGTACCAAATTGTACGTTGACTAACAGTACTGGCAGCTCGTGCCTATAAAGGCCCTAACTCCCGACTTTACCTACTTTGTTTGTTGTTCAAATTTTATGTACATGGTGTGGCTTATAGTCCTGTTCGAGGCGCTGTAATCTAATTACTTGCTGCCTAGTTAAGTACTCTACTTCATTTTACACATTTCGACTACAGAATACGGATTTCACCTTATTTTCTCATACATCACAAAAATTAGTCAGTTATTTCTTCATATCTGAAAAGACATGTCACATTTATGGATTTGAAGTACTTAGCTTGATCATTTTTCGACCCCGAGCAATTAAACTATGCATAATTATTTTAGTTCCTCCAGATCAATGTTAATTGCTTGACGCTCTCGTGTTTTTCCTGAATTAACTTCAACCCTGTGCTAACTGATTTAGATTTCGGTGATATCAGTAAAACTATACATACAATTTAATACGTCCGTTGGATTCTTTGCATTCAACTATCTTTAAATAGGATTTGATTGATTTGGTAAACAATTATTGAGTGAAGTCTCAGAACTCATAGTCTTGAAGAGTTTACTAATCTCACGAACGTAAAACTCATTGGATACAATACAAAAACCAACATCAGTAGACCTATTATTCAAATAACCATTGTCCAGATAGCAGAGTACAGACCTGTATATTTACTGGGCTGTCTCATTTTAAAAAATATGGTAAGAGTGGTGAGGAATGGCAAATATTATCATAGACGTTCTGTTCC
>OX103974.1:32990350-33150376 GCA_944470395.2 Schistosoma turkestanicum
AAACCTCATTTTAAAACGAACTACTGTTTATCATGCTTCAAATTCAAATGCAATAAAGTAGTTTGTCTTTCCAACCTCAATAAGAGAATTTAATGGAGAAATATGATTGATTGAAGCACAGGACTGAGCTGTATGAAACCGTCCTGGGAGTAGTCACTGATGATATTTTATTGCGACGCTTCTAAGATTGATAAGGTGTTATAAATACATTAGTTTTAAATAGCCGCACCTACCAGAGATCAGATAGAAATACTGGAAGAAAACTACTATTACAATATGATTTGAACACCTTAGATATATACATATCCTTGAATTTAGTTGTACTATGATAAAGAAATACTAAATATCACAAGTTTCAAAATGGTTTGTAATAAAATACACCGTTGAATAATAATAAGTAGTATAAATTGACATAAAGAAAAAGAACGAGTTAAGAAGTGTTAAGTAAATGATTTTTGCTCAATATAACTATACTAACTACTTTTATTTACGTTTTAATCTTACCGCTCCTAATGGTCTTTCGACTGCAAAAGATAAGGTGAATTCTGTTTGGAGACTACAGATTTAGAGCTAGTTATGGAAAATTTACGAGTATATCCAGGTTGCATGGAAAGTAGTCGAAACCCAGTTAACCAACATCTAAAATGATCACCAATGAAAGAGAGATATTTTTTAAAATAATATTTCATCACAGGACAAATGAACCAATTAAAGTCAAAATGAGCACTGAGACGACAATCAAAAGGGCATTACAAATGTTAGTTTCATAACTGTAGATCCAAGGTTAATTTGGTTTCAAATAGGGTTTTGGAATTTTGATATTCAGCTGGAATGGAAGTCTAATTCATTTCAAAATATTGTGAAATAAGATATCTTCTTAATTTTAGATTAAAGAGCGCACTGTGATCACATATTTTCATGGTATTGTAATCAGACAAAAAGTGGATAGAGCTTTTCATAGTTTATGAAATCGTAGCATGTCTCAACATACATAAAGGAAAAAGCAAATTCTCCAATGCAACACAACATGCACCAATCAAATCACGCTTGATGGAGATGCCTTGAAGGACGTTAACACCTTTACAGATCTGGGCAGCATTATCGACAACCATAGTGGATCCGATGCAGATGTGAGGGCGCGGATCGGCAAAGCAGGGGATGCATTTCTACAGTTGAAAAATATCTGGAACTCCAAAGAACTTTCAAACAAAACCAAAATCAGGATTTTCAACACAAATTTCAAGACAGTTCTACTGTATGAAGCGGAAACTTGGAGAACTAAGAAAGGCATCATCCAGAAGATACAAGTATTTATTAACAGTTGTCTACGCAAAATACTTCGTATTCGTTGGCCAGACACCATCAGCAACAACATACTGCTGGAGAGAACAAACCACATTACAATGTAGGAGGAAATCAGAAAGAAGCGGTGGAAGTGGATAGGACACACACTACGAAAAGCACCTAACTGCGTCACAAGACAAGCCCTCACATGGAACCCTGAAGGCAAAAGGAAAAGAGGAAGGCCAAGGAACACATTACGCCGAGAAATAGAGAAAGAAATGAGAAGAGTGAACGCAAACTGGAAAGAACTGGAAATGGAAGTCCAGGACAGAGTTGGTTGGAGAAAACTGGTGGGCGTCCTATGCTCCATTGGGGGTAACAGGAGTAAGTAAAAATGTAAGAAATCATAGCACAACTCAGTCATTATTAGCAGACGTGGATAGAGGCTAGCGATGTAATCCAAAACACGCTTTGTGTGCTGTTCAACACTCGCCAGGTGGGTATCAGTCATCTTTGATTCATTTATTATTTTTATTCCTAAAGAACCTTTCATATTCTGCTTCAAAACCTCCATGCTTTTAAAAACTAACTTAAATAGTGTTTCTTGAAATCTGTTGTAAATTAATATTGAAGTTTGAAAATGTTAAATAACCGAAACTTAAGGGACTTCATCGAACAGTATAGTGATCATGATGATAATAGTAATAATCGCTTTATCCAATATCATATGTTTAATTCAATGTGAAATTCTTAGCACCGAATAATTTAGCAAGTTTCCTTTACAAAGTCAACAAAAAAACCGATAACTGCGTACATATATACACTAAAAACAATTCAGTGAAAAAACTATTTGCAATCAAAATGTCTTCTTTCACACAGTAAGTATCCGAATAAATTTTTAACGAAGAACAAGTTTAGGAATATAAGTTTTTGACGAGGTTAGCTCTTACAACATGTTCTTCGCATGGTATATTTACTAAATAAGGTATTGTACAGCTACTATACATTTACTCGCGCGCACAGATTCTAATGTATTGGCAACCTGTCCTACTAGATGTACAAGGAGAAAGATGTGAATGGATTGGATGGTTAGTATCAGATAAGATAACACCTGACAGGGTTTTACAAGGTTTTTAATGTCCATCCAACACTTTATTAATAGTGACTTTAAAAGATTCACCACACACTGCTAACTGCCTTCAGCATTCTCCGCAACATGGCAAAATCTTTTCTCAAAAGCCGGGGAAAGAATACTGGTGGACAGTAACGAATAATAGGTAATATGCAAGAGTTTAAAAGGCGTAAAGAAAAATATCGAGTTGTGCCAAAATCATGTAGACTCTTTATATAAAAAAATCAAACGGAAAACTTCCTTCGATTTCAGCGAAGCATGAAAAGACAAACAGAGATATGGAGAAAAACTTACACCAAGATAAATACAGTGTCAAAGGTCATTTATCATAGAATTTCCAACGGTACAACCTTCATGTGATTCCAACAGGGTGTTTAAGTCCTGTTCAAGTCTCACAACAGACCGTCGTTCAGTAAGAGATAAGAACTTATTCATTTCCAGGGGATGTAAAGCGGCAGAAATCGGTATAAATACAGTTAAATCGTCCGCATACAACTGTTTTCTGCAGAAGATGGCGGATCATGTAGAAAAAACGAGAAAATAAATGAAAGAACTGTTCCATGTGACACACCTTCCTGACTTAATAAGGAAGCTGAACACTTACCTTTAAGCCCAGTATATTGTCCTCTTTCAGAGAGGTAAGAGTGCAATCAGTTGGTAACCCATTCGTTAGTGTTAATGCTCTCAAGCTTGTTTACTAGTCATGGTGTGGGTAAGATTCAAAGTCCGAGGAGTAGTCTATAAATGATCACTGCACATATTTTTTATCCGTTTTTAAGTTGAACCCCATGTTGCGATACAGGATAAGGTACTTCTTTTATATTTGTAAGCAATATACTCTTTTAATGTAGGATGAAGTTGGAGCAGCATAAGTTTTTCCATTGTCTTAGGATAAGGTGAAGTAACTGCTGTGAGTCTCAATTTTACATTCTTATATTTAGAAAATTTCTCCAGAATCAAACTATCTTAATCATTTTTTTACATTTTTGTTGGGACTGATTTACTAAGAATTTCGTGAATGGGTGACACAGAATGTCAGCACACTTCTTAAAATGGTTTGAGATTTCGTCAAGTCCTAGTCTGGTTAAGTGACTGGAAACGTTTTCAGACATTTGTCACAGTGGAAATCGGAACACAACTCTTTTCCTTCTCTTGCAGCCTTTTCCGCCGTCATTGCTAGATATTCCACATATTTACGTTTGTCGGCTCTGATGCCCCTCTTCACTTTCCGGGTTGCTTGTGTGTATTCATCTTGTGCCTTGACTCTCTCAGCTCTTGTTCGGCTGATGTTGATTGCTGCCTTCTCCTTGCTTGAATTTTTTCAAGAGAAACAACAGAAATCCATTCCTTGTGATGGTACTTCTTGTGGCCCAGAACCTCCTGACATGTTCAAGTGACTGCCTCTTTGATCCCTTCCCAACTGTTCCCGAAGGTTGTTTCCTCTCCATTGAGTAGATCTTGAAAGGCCTGGAACTTATTGGTGAGTGCTATCTTGAATTCGTCAAGTTTTACGGTATCCCGAAGAAAGGCCGTGTTAAACGTTTGTGATGTTGTCTGCCCCGTTGTCCAGTGTTTCTTCAGTTTCGATTTCATTTTAGCGACCAGAAAGTGGTGATCTGAGGCTATATCAGCTCCTCTCTTGGTTTTCGCAACCTTCACGGTCCTGACCGTTTTATTGATGCAGATGTGATCGACTTGGTTCTGTGTGGTGTGATACGGTGAAACCTATGCAGCCATGTGTGCGACTGTGTCGGAATTAGGTGCCAACTATGACCAGTTTATTGAAGGCGTATAGGTTTGCGAATCTCTCACTGCCTTTGTTCCTTTCTCCCAGTCTATGTCGTCATATGATGTCATCATATCCGGCGTTGTCCGTTCAAACCTTGACGTTAAGGTTTCTCGTCAGAATGGTCAAATCCTTTGTTAGGTATTTCTCAGCGATTAATTGCAGCCTCTCATAGAATCGATCTTTGCCGTTTTCATTGTAATCGTTGGTCGGTGCATAGCACTGAGTGGATTTCATCGTAATCCCCACTTTCTTTGTTATGAAGGGTACTTTGATGATCATCGGTCCATGAGATTTTCATCTCATGAGTGCTTTGTTGGCCTCTTTGGAAAGATCAATGAAACTCTTTGTATGTAACCCTGATCCCACCTTATGTGGACTTGGAAGCGGTAATAGCCTTAGAGGGGCTCGAGGCTGAGTTCATCAATCATTAGAATTAATTAATTTATCGGATAATTATAATACGAATTTTTTTGATGAAAACATGATAATGTTTCTTTTCAGAACTTTTTATCATTATCCTGGTGATGAGGTAGATGTATCTTTAGGGGTCTGCAAGCCGTTAGTGTAATTTATTGACTTTTCTTAGTACCAAATTGTACGTTGACTAACAGTACTGGCAGCTCGTGCCTATAAAGGCCCTAACTCCCGACTTTACCTACTTTGTTTGTTGTTCAAATTTTATGTACATGGTGTGGCTTATAGTCCTGTTCGAGGCGCTGTAATCTAATTACTTGCTGCCTAGTTAAGTACTCTACTTCATTTTACACATTTCGACTACAGAATACGGATTTCACCTTATTTTCTCATACATCACAAAAATTAGTCAGTTATTTCTTCATATCTGAAAAGACATGTCACATTTATGGATTTGAAGTACTTAGCTTGATCATTTTTCGACCCCGAGCAATTAAACTATGCATAATTATTTTAGTTCCTCCAGATCAATGTTAATTGCTTGACGCTCTCGTGTTTTTCCTGAATTAACTTCAACCCTGTGCTAACTGATTTAGATTTCGGTGATATCAGTAAAACTATACATACAATTTAATACGTCCGTTGGATTCTTTGCATTCAACTATCTTTAAATAGGATTTGATTGATTTGGTAAACAATTATTGAGTGAAGTCTCAGAACTCATAGTCTTGAAGAGTTTACTAATCTCACGAACGTAAAACTCATTGGATACAATACAAAAACCAACATCAGTAGACCTATTATTCAAATAACCATTGTCCAGATAGCAGAGTACAGACCTGTATATTTACTGGGCTGTCTCATTTTAAAAAATATGGTAAGAGTGGTATGCAATGGCAAATATTATCATACTCTATGGGAATGCGAAATAGGTGCGATGGAAACACTGCGAATTACGTAATTTTACCATCCCATCAGCAAATCGACCATAATCTAGAATGTCACAGTTGGACTACTGGAAGACAATGATACATTATTAGTTTGTCACTACATCTAGCTGTTTACATAGCACTCAGGAAAGTCTGCATTCAGCATTTATAAGTAAAGTATTTCTTTGTCTTCCACATTTATTTTTTCTCTCAGTACTGTACGTTGTAAGCAATACTGGAATAGAAAAAGGTTTAACTACATATTCATAATTTTCTTAAACTAACTTCATTATACACATGTTTTTCAGTCCTAGAACAACATTAACATGATATCAAACAGTCAGTCACATGCAACGTAGAACTTCGTACGTAAGTACATCAGTTCATGTTGCCACACTACATTGGCACGGGGACGCAACTGTCAACTTAAATCCCATAGTAGTAGAGATAGTTGTGTGGTGAAGGAGAACACAGGTGAGGGCAACCGAATTTTATTATCTCTGATTACAGAGTTAATTGGTAAAATAGGAAGACCATATCGTAAATCGTTAATTTGAAAAATATCAATCCATCATATCGAACTGGACCGTTCCTGTTGCGAAACATCAATCCATTGTCTGACATTTCACTGTTCATGAGTTTCATGCAAATCCCATTGTGTTCCCACTCTTCCATTCTTGATCTTCCCCCATCTTCTGCTGCCAGACATTACATTTTTACTCGCGTCATATACTACTTATAAGTAGCGCGCACCACAGTAGGACTACTACTGGTAATAGAGAGGATTCGGATTCCAAGATATTATTCAAGAGGTATAATTCAATGAGATAGGTTTAGAAAGACAAACTTAGAGGTGTCGAAGAAACTAGGAGATTTGAATTTGAGAGACCACAAAAAGTGGATGCACCTGCGCCATTGCAAACGATTCTGAGCCATGTCATTCAACGTCTCTAAACATCGGTGACTCGTATCGCGGACCCCAACCAGGTAGCCTACATCTACCAACGTCACTCAGTCCACTTGTCAGTGACTTCATGGATTCCTGCAATATTTTGGTTTGGCCGCCCTTAGCTTTCTTACAACCTACTCCTACACTACAGAACAAAGCTCGTCGTGGCAGTCGGTGGTTAGCCATACGTAACACATGTCCCAGCCACCTCAACTGATGACGTTTCAATACTTCGTTTATTGATCTGCCATCCTTAACTAGTACTCGTTTCCTAATGACAGCATTGTAAATGGATTTCTACGGTGGCAGTTCCAATGGGTTCAAATAAGTGCACTCCATCAGACGCTTCCTTCTTATCATCACTTGACTGACAGTCAACCGAAATAGGGACACTTACAGTTACACAACCTTGTGTATCCTCTATCGACTTAACATTCGTGACAAGGTCCGATGACGTCGAAACACTAGGAGGCTCGTTCGATGAGATTGATCGACTAATCGCTATAAGTGGACTGCTCACACCTTCTGTCTCCTTATTATCGCTGTCACTACTAAGATTCTGATGACTACTATTTCCATTGCTAGTCATAGCATCCGAAAGAGAATGATGTTTAGGCTTCTTAATAATAGTAGCATCATGTTGTTTCCTAGGCTTCTTAGCCTTTACAGTACCGCCATCACTTATCCTAGAATCTACTCTAGGTCCCGTCATATAATTTACCCTAAATGAAGGGTTCCGAACATAGGCTTTATTCCGTCCAGACAATCCTGCCTTGGCCTTATTCATATTTACTGAACTCATTAACCTCTGTTTACTCAGATCCAAATAACCGTTCCAGGCTTTTCGAGCAGCTAAGAGGCTTTTATCATCACACACTTCGGATCCATCTTGATGCCTACACTTTTCACCTTTTTCTTTCTTTTCCATACTTAGAAAAGCCATCTTATCTGTTACACAAACCGGCTTCTTACTGGGATACGCATCAAGAGGTTTTACATCATCACGGTCACATACTCGGCCTTCAACAGCTTTCAACCCGATATAATTGACAACTCTCTTATATTCCGGGCGTGCGTTAGGTAGAAACGAAGAATCCTCATGTTTCGCACGCAGACCACTAGTAGCTTCCGTATCATGTCCTGTTTTAGCCCGATAAGCTAATCTTCCGAACCTACTACTAGCTATCTTAGCACGAGACATAATAAATTCCGTCAACTCATTGAAATTAGGCTCTCTCTCCTCTTCGTCCCACTTGATTCCCAGCTCTGCCCACTGGGCTTGCATTCGACGAGGTAAGAGCCTGACTATTCGTTCTAAAGTAACCAGGGAATGAAGTTCCGTTGTACAATTTAGCTGTTCTAAAGTTAAAGCAGCATTCTGCATTTTAATAGCCAAATTCGTCAATTCCTCAGGATCATTAAAATCTGCGTTCCCAGTTCTAAATAAGTCCTCTAAGGTTTCCCGGGCTATTACATGCGACTGTCCAAAGAGCTGTTTTAAGATGGCCTTAGCTCTCTTATATCCCGCTTGTGGATCCATTATAATACAACCTTCAATCGCATTTTTTGCCCTTCCTTTACAATAGTGAATTAAATATAATAAACGCAAATTTTCATCTTTTATTCTTGGTTCTATAAACGTTTCGATTTGACGCATAAATCTAAAGTAGTCGCGAGATTTTCCATCAAAAAATGAAAGTTCAACCTTAGGTAGTTCTAAGCCTACTATCGGTGTCCTAAGTATCTGATCCGTCTCTGGTACCTTAGAACTCTCACTTAAGCCTAGTTCCTTAACGCCTGTCAAAAGTGACTTACAATAATAAGTATCAGACATAACATCATTGTTAACATAGTAGGAACCCATTAAACAATCATCATTAACGACTTGCCTAGCATTTCAGGATACGTCAAGCTCTTCCACCCTCCTCGTGTTTGTTTTCTTGCGATTGGACATTATAAGTGAAGTTCAACGGAAGATAAATAACAAATACAAAATATAGGAATTCCACAGGTATAAATTATCCAAAATCAAAAAATCGTTTTCCAAAATACAGTTCGAATACGAAAATACGATAAGTAATCCAAGATTCTTCTTTCAAGAAAGTTAGGGTTATAAACGATTAAATTTCCAAATGTTTCTTTATTCTTCTTAATAATCCAACTGTAATTGGTCTTCTAATCAAAAGTGATGGATAATTCCAGACTGTAAATGGATTTCTACGGTGGCAGTTCCAATGGGTTCCAATAAGTGCACTCCGAACGCGTATCTCCCAATTCAAGGTCCAGAAAAAGCAAAAATTCTAGGAGAAAACGGTCTATATTAATAAAAAGATGGAAATACAAAGCAGTACCTGGAATTAATGCACCTTACAGGTTACAATTACTCCGAAGAGTATCCGGAACAAAGATAAATAAGTGACGTTAAGTCCAACAGCTACCGTATCAATCCAAATATGGCTGTAGCCATATTAAAGGTCAAATTTAAACAACATATATACAGTTCAGAAGCAAACACAAAAACTTCAATATAAGTACAAAATATAGAAATAATAACAATATACAATGATAAATTCTCAAATTGGAATCAAATAAAATACCAAAAATGTCATCAGAAAGTCCATCATGTCATAACAAAAATATGTAAACATGGAGGGATTTTCCAAAAAACAAAACATTCAAAAAGGATTCTACAAGCATTGCTTGCTCGGGTGTCCCACAATACACAACACATGCTTCTAAGACATCGAATACTAGTAACCTATGAATATCCTCTACTCTTACCGGCCATGTTTCGCATCCATACAGGAGAACGGAGCGAACTCCTGTGCAGTACACTCGTCCATTAGTCAGCAAACGGATATCTCTCCTGCGCCATAAGTGACGCCAGTTGGCAAAAGCCAATCGAGCCTTCTGTATCCGTGCTGAGATTTCGTCAGTCACTAGGCCATCAGCACTGATCAGACTCCCCAGATAAGTGAAGCGGTCTACACGTTCGACTACTTCACTCCCTATCATTAGTTCAGGTGCCGTTGCAAGCCAATCTAGAAACAACATTTTGCATTTTGAGGGAGAAAACCGCATCCCGAACATGCTTGCACTGTTTTTTGAGGTAGTCAGAAGACTCTGAATTTTGTCAGCGTCTTCACCGAATAGAACTATGTCATCGGCATATTCTAGGTCAGTAAGCGATCCTCCTAATAGACGGTCTACCCCTGAAAATCTGACGAGGATAATGTTAACTCTAGAAGGATGTCTACGACAAAGTTAAACAAGAATGGAGAAAGTGGACATCCCTAGCGGACACCACTTGAAGTAGAGAACTCCAATGACAGTTCGCCATAAGCTCTCACCCGACAATGGTGTTAGAGTAGAGAGCTTGAATACTTGTACTTCTTTGGTACACCCTTTCAATACAGACACTGCCACAGAACCTCACGATCCACTGAGTCAAATGCAGCTTTTAGGTCCAGGAATACAACTATTATCGGACGTCTAAATGTGTGTCTTTGTTCCAGGACCTGTCTTAGTGTGCAGGAGTGGTCCGTACAGCCACGTGCAGGTCTGAAACCAGACTGGTTTTGTCGAGTCTGCTCTTCACAAGCTCTAGTTAGGCGTCTAAGTATAATCTAGGCTAACAATTTAGAAACTATATTAGTTAGACTGATCCCCCCTGTGTTTGTCACAACAGGAATTTTACCCTTTATCGTAACTTGGGACAATTAGCGACTGAGACCATTCAGATGGGATTACGTCCAGTTCCCAGATTCTACCTAAGATCTCGGTCAATTTTGCTGCTAAAACTGGACCGCCATTCTTAAAAATCCCAGGGCTAAGCCTATCAATACCTGCTGCTCTACCTCACTTTACATTTCCTACAGCTTTCTCAACTTCATGTAGACTAAGAGGTCTTAAGTCGATTTGCCATTCAGGATGACTGGGGATTGTGGTCAACCGAAATGTGGCTGAAGACCAGTTGAACTGATCCCTAAAGTGTTCTGCCAATCGGTCAAATCTCCTGGATTGAGAATGAATGATACAGCCATCCTTTTCTGAGATACTTTCACTCACATTCGGATTCCCAATACCGCTTTCCTTGATGAGTTTAAATAGTTGCCTAATGTTACCTGTTGCCACTGCCTTTTTCATCGCGACCCATCACTGTTCACGGTCGTTGTGTATGATTTTTAACAGCCTGCACTTAAGCTGATTTCGCTCTTCATCATGTTCAGAGCCAGGTGGGATAAGTTTTCGAGCATCCATCAGTTCGGTAAATGCTACTGAGATCCACGGCTTTTTCCTAGCCTCATGGTTTACCTTACTAGCAGATATCACTGCAGTTTCCACAGATTTTTGGATATCCTTCCAAGAAACCTACTGATTGGAATCACTTACTTGGCCGCCTAACTGTCTTTCTGGTTTCTCCAAAAATATATTCATAGCTATCCTATCATTAGGTAGAACCCTAAGAGGTTTCCTGGTGGTATCTTTCCTACGTCCAGTAAGCCTAAAAAAAATACGCACCATCACTAGAGCATGATCTGAATCTAAACATGTGCCCCAGAACGAGAGACAGTCCTCTATCGAACCCCACCATCGGTGGCTGATGGCAATGTGATCTAGTTGGGTCCAACGTTGAGACGAATTTGGGGGTTGCCAGGTCAGGCGTTTTACCTTATGCTTAAGGTTAGTATTTGATAGAAATAGGCGGTTATCTGAGCACAGTTGTAACAGACGATCACCATTATCTGTTCTCTGAGCAGCGACACCATAAGATCTACCCAGGTGTCTTTCCTGCTCACTTAGTCTACCTACTTACTTACTTACGCCTGTTACCCCCAATGGAGCATTGGCCACTCACCAGTTTTCTCCAACCAACTCTGTCCTGGGCTTCCCTCTCCAGTTCTGTCCAATGTTTGTTCATTCCTCTCATATCTTTCTCTATTTCTCGGCGTAGTGTGTTCCTTGGCCTTCCTCTTTTCCTTTGCCTTGAGGGTTCCATGTGAGGGCTTGTCTAGTGACGCAGTTGGGTGCTTTTCGTAGTGTATGTCCTATCCATTTCCACCGCTTCTTCCTGATTTCCTCCTCCACTGGAAACTGACTTGTTCTCTCCCACAGTTCGTTGTTGCTGATGGTGTCTGGCCAACGAATACGAAGTATTTTGCGTAGACAGCTGTTAATAAACACTTGTATCTTCTGGATGATGGCTTTGGTAGTTCTCCATGTTTCCGCTCCATACAGTAGAACTGTCTTGACATTTGTATTGAAAATCCTGATTTTGGTTTTGTTTGAAAGTTCTTTGGAGTTCCAGATATTTTTCAACTGTAGAAATGCAGCCCTCGCTTTGCTAATCCGCGCCCTCACATCTGCATCCGATCCACCTTTCTCGTCGATGATGCTGCCAAGATATGTAAAGTTGTTAACGTCCTCGAAAGCATCTCCATCAAGTGTGATTTGGTTGGTGCATGTTGTGTTGCATCGGAGAATTTTGCTTTTTCCTTTATGTATGTTGAGACCTACTGCTGCAGAGGCTGCTGCTACACTGGTCGTCTTCTCTTGCATTTGTTGTTGAGTGTGCGATAGAAGAGCCAGGTCATCTGCGAAGTCCAGATCGTCCAGCTGCGTACTAACTGTCCAGTTGATACCGTGCTTCCCTCCAGATGTCGACGTCTTCATAATCCAGTCGATGACCAGGAGAAAGAGAAAGGGTGAGAGTAAGCAACCTTGCCTGACACCGGTCTTCACCTCAAACGAGTTTGTCAGCTGACCTCCGTGCACGATTTTGCAGTTGAATCCATCATAAGAATTCCGTATGATGTTGACTATTTTCTCAGGCACACCGTAGTGTCGAAGAAGCCTCCACAGTGTTTTCCTATCCACGCACGTTATCAAATGCTTTCTCGTAGTCGATGAAGTTGATGTAGAGTGGTGAGTTCCATTCAAATGATTGTTCCACAATTATTCGTAATGTAGCAATTTGGTCAGTACACGATCGATCCTTACGACATCCAGCCTGTTGATCTCAAAGCGGGGCGTCTACGAATTTCATTCTGTTTAACAATACTCTGTTGAAGACTTTGCCTGGTATTGAAAGAAGAGTGATGCCTGTGTAGTTCTCACACTTGCTCAGATCGCCTTTCTTTGGTATTTTGATGAGGTATCCTTCTTTCCAATCTGATGGTACTTGTTCCTCATCCCAAATCTTCTTGAAGAGGATGTGAAATATTTTCGCAGTTTCTCCTACATCTGCTTTCATTGCCTCTGCTGGAATGTTGTCTGGTCCTGCTGCTTTGCCAATCTTGATTTGTCTGATGGTCATACTGATCTCCTCAATCGTAGGTGCGCCAATATTAATTGGGAGGTCCTTGGATGCTGCTTCGATGTTGGGTGGGTTCAGTGGAGCTGGTCGATTCAATAGTTCCTTAAAGTGCTCTACCCACCTATTTCGCTGTTCGTCAGTGTTGCTGATTATTTTGCCTTCCTTGCTTTTCACTGGTCGTTCTGGTTTACGATAGTTTCCGGCGAGCTTCTTTGTTGTTTCGTACAATTGTCTCATGTTTTCTTCTCTTGCAGCCTTTTCCGCCGTCATTGCTAGATCTTCCACATATTTTCGTTTGTCAGCTCTGACGCTCTTCTTTACTTCCCTGTTTGCCTCTGTGTATGCAGCTTCTGCGGTAACTTTCTCTGCTCTTGTTCGGCTGACATTGATTGCTGTTCTCTTGTTCCTTTCTTGAATTTTTTCAACAGTACCAACAGAGATCCATACCTTATGATGGTACTTCTTTTGACCCAGAACTTCGTGACATGTTGAAGTGATTGCCTCTTTAATCCCTTTCCAATTGTTCTCTAATGTTGCTTCCTCTCCATTGAGTAGATCCTGAAAGGCCTGGAACCTATTGGTAAGGGCTATCTTGAATTCGTTGAGTTTTACGGTATCCTGAAGAAAGGCCGTATTAAAGTTCTGTGATGTTGTCTGCCCCGTTGTCCAGTGCTTCTTTAGTTTGAGTTTCATTTTGGCGATCAGCAAGTGGTGATCTGAAGCTATATCAGCTCCTCTCTTGGTTCTCACATCCTCCATGGTCCTTCTGAACTTTTTGTTGATACAGATATGGTCAATTTGGTTTTGAGTAGTGTGATCCGGTGAAATCCATGTGGCTTTGTGAATGCGTTTGTGCGGGAATATTGTGCCACCGATGACCAGTTTGTTGAAGGCACATAGGTTTGCAAATCTCTCACCGTTTTCGTTCCTTTCTCCCAGTCCATGTCGTCCCATGATGTCTTCATATCCAGTGTTGTCCATTCCAACCTTGGCATTCAGATCTCCCATAAGAATCGTCAAATCCTTTGGTGAACATTTCTCGACGATTGACTGCAGCCTTTCGTAGAATTGATCTTTAACGTCGTGATTGTAGTCATTGGTAGGTGCATAACATTGGATGACGTTCATTGTAATGTCCTCTTTGTTTTGAAGGATGCTTTGATGATCCTAGGTCCATGAGATTCCCATCCTATCAGTGCCTTTTGTGCATGTTTGGACAGCATCAGTGCAACTGCTTGTGTATGTGAAGCATTTTCCTCTTCATGACCAGAGTATAACAGCAGTTCCCCTGAAGCAAGTCTCAGTTGTCCTACCTGTGTCCAATGCGTTTCACTGATGCCGAGCACCTCGAGGTTGTATCTTTTCATTTCTGCAGCAACTTGAAATAGTCTTCCAGTCTCCCACAATGTACGAACGTTCCATGTACCTAAAAAAATGGTTGCTCTGGTTGTCAGAAGAGGCATCGGCCCCGTGACTTCCGAGGGAACTCGGCTTTCATCACGAGACGTCATAATTCTTATTCCAACTCCCAGGGCAGAGTTAAAATGGTTTGAATTAGTTTTTCTTGTTAGCGTTTTTTTGGCAAGTGAGATTTCAACGGAATGGGGTCGCCAACCCCATGTCCAACCCTCCTCCTTTATCCGGGCTTGGGACCGGCAGTAGCCCCTAAGGTTCTACTGGCGGAGTTACTTAGTCTACCTACCAGCCATTATAACTATATCAGAGCGCCTAACATTTTGGAGGAGGCCCGAAAGCTTTCTGTAGAATTCATCTTTCACCTCGGCTGAACTGCAGTCAGCGGAGACAACGAAGTTACCGTATCCTTCCGAGTCCGTACCGTTCCGTTTAGTCGGACAGCACACAGGCGACTATCTGCTGGGATCCAGTCTAGGAGAGCTAGTTCTGCCATAGGACTCAGTGCTATTGTAGGATTTTATTTGTCCTACAGATGTAATTCTAAAACAGTAAACGCAATACTGGCGATCACAGAATCAGAGGTAAAGCTATAATTAGTGAAGAACAACTTGGTTTTAAACTTTATCTGTTTCTAAACAAAAAACGATTAAATTAGTACAATAAATAAGGAAACTACAATTATCAAGTAAGACGAGCAAACGTACCGACCAGTATAGCGTGTCTTTAGAAAATGAATAAAAACACGAGTCACATCAATATAATAAAATAATGACGTCCTTCAATCAATAGGTCATTTACAACAATGAAGGTTTACAGACCGGTCAGATTAGATAACATGGTGAGCGCTTGACGAATCTGATTGGTTAGTTATGGCATAACTACAATTAGTTATAAAATAACTAACAGCTATACCTACACCAGCGAGACCCCAAGAAGCAGCATCAGAGCTACCAGATACACGAAGAGTAAATCGAGCCGTTTCTTCATTTTGACAAGGTGAAATCAAACTAATGATTTTACTAGGATCCAGTGTGCACGTTTCTGAGATGCAGTATACATCGATGGCGCGAGATTCTAAAGTCCTGACCAATGAGGCCTGTTGCCCTGTTTGACACAATGTCAGTACATTAAATGCTCCAACATGTAATTTGGAACGACGGTTCAGGAGATCAGGAGTAACGTTACATGAACTCGCATCGTTTACATTAGCGGTGCAGTGTGATAAACGAATGTTAGAAGAGTTAGTCGTGGAGATAAGAGATATTAAAAGAGTGTAGGAAGGATTTGATTATGACGGATTCAGTCTCGCATGCTGTTACGGGTATGAGGGCGGTTGTCACTTTCCGGCTACCCACACCGTGGAAGTGTTTCTTGAGGAACCTGAAAAGGAAGGTATATCAGCGTTGATCTTAGAGACCTGGGTGCGTGACCGCAGAGTCCAAGGGATAAATGCTTGTGGCCGGTCACTCACAGACCTTAGTGGGCACCCTTATCGACGGAGACGGAAATCCACGAGGAGTGACATTTTTAGGGTCGAACTTTTCTAACCCTTCCCTTCTTGTGAGAAGGCAGCATCGCTGCAGATGCTGGTTGCCCGAGGTAAACACCTTACTACTGTCACACCCCTCCACCACAGTCAGCAGTACGACTTCGCCCTCAGACCTTGAGTAGCTGCTTTTAGTCTCATCGTTCTCCAATCGACCTACCTGGTATTGAAGAAACTTCAGGAACATATGTTCCAGCTAAAATAGTTCGGTTGGGTCATCACGATAGGCAAGCCCGACCACCACGTTAAGGTAGCACCTACGGTCGGGACTAACATGGTATATAAGTTTATTAAAAACGAATGGAGAAAAATTACTGTATTGCACAACGAAGTCCAATCACTTCGTTTATTCACTGTATTATGAAATGAACGATATAAGTAGATAAATAAGTATGGAGGATAAAGTTGGTTATTGCACAATCTTGCAGTCGGCCACAATATGAATGGTAATTTCGAAATTCAAGGCATCCAAAGTGATAAAATCCTTCTTTATTGCTGCAGATAGTCTTACCATGAATGCCAACTAATTATGTCTACAGTTTCCTAATAATTACCAGATATTCCCCAGATGAATCAAGGCGAAATCTGTGATTTATTTTTCTTTATAAAAATAAGATTCATTTTAGACAAAGCCATATCCATCAAGGTTTTTTTCAAATGAATGATGTTTTAAAGCATTTAACTATCAACTATATTAAAGTAGGTCAAGGGTGGGTGAATAGAATTCAAATAATCATCAAAAACGTCAAAAACATTACGTAATAAGCAAATGTGTAAAAATAAAATAAAATAATAAATCAAAAATAATAAAAATAAAAATATGTCAATCATTAGTTACGTCATATTCGGCCACGGAAGAGATAGGGGTGTCACGAATTTCTTCTGAACACATAAATTAGGGTTGAATGTACGTATTCCTATGGCTTCTGCAATGTGTAGGAGACGGGATCGAACTCCGTTGGGAAATGATGGAGGTATACGATAGATCACCCGAAAAGATCTAGATTTATCTACAATGTGACCACTATCTACCAGGTGTGCTAAGATAGAACTGCGTATTGTTTTTGACTGACCCTTCGTAAACCATGCTGGGAGATGTTCACTCATTCGTTGGTTAAGTTGCCTGGAAGTACCGATCAGTCAGTTGGACAAGCCAAAGATTGCACTAAAATGCCTATAGTTTGATTATATTGAGGATAATACCGTAACGAGAAATATGCAAGTCAAGTACCGTTGTCCACCATATACGAGAAAACCAAGATATAGCATAAGTTCATAGAAATGACTATTTTACAGAGCCATTTGGGACGGTGCAGATCTCCTAGTTAAGGTCTGTGAAATTGTTAACATTGAGGGTTCGAGAACTCTGATGACATGAATTAAGATAGTTCACAAAGTCAGGGGATGTAGACATCGTTTCCGCCTCTGGTTCTTGAGTTCTTCCGAAATCTCGTACTAGTTATTTGCAACTACTTTCTCTATCTCCAATTGCGACTATCATTGGTACCTGCTACTTTCCTCTTGCTTAGTCGGCACGTTAGAACAATTGTGTTTAGGGCAGACTCAGAACTGCGAGAAATATTTATCAATCTCTTTGGGAGAGGAGTTTTAACAAAGTAAAAGCATCAGCCGTTTACTATACGAATATATTTCTCTATTTCGTATAACACAATTAGGGATTCATCACTATGAAAATACAATATAATTAGACAATCTAAGAAAGAGATTAAACGCCAAAAAGAAAAAGACCATATATATTTGATTTATTCGAGTAATTCTAGAGTGATGGATCGCAGAAAAAAAATTAGAAAACATTGGTATTTATTAATAGAAAAAAGTGAATGTTTCGTAGCATCAACATAGTTTAAAAAATAACAAGAAATCCTAAGTACAAAATGTTGCTACAAAAAAGAAATGTATGAGGAAATAACGGTCTTAATGTATTTGATGTATAATTATCCGGAATCTGCCATGACCACACGAGGTAGTTTAGATGAAGTGTATTCCTGTGTTCCACTTGTACTACCCGTTCGGACAGAACTTTTAGTCATATCATTTGTTGACTGCCGTTCTTTAGATTTGGCTGTGTTGCTATACATATTACAAAGATACAGATATCCTAAGTACGTATCATTAGATGAGGAATTATAGTAGGTTTGAGATGTTTTCATGAGAGCTGAACGTAAAAAGCCTTTTAAACTGGATTCAAGTGAAAGTGTTCGTGATATTTTTGTTACGGAAGGATCATCTGATGGCACTAGCGAACAATACTCCCCTACATGCTATGAAAGAGAGAAAATTAGAACGAGTGTTAGGAACGGTAAAGCAGTATTTGCATATACGGATAGAAAATCGGTGGTAAAATTATTTTAGCGATCATTCTTCCAAAATAATAGAACCTACGAAAAGCTTAGTTGTAGAAATTAAGATTTTTATTTTAGGTGTTATACTAACAACAGATCAAAAACCGTCCATTTATGATCACGCTTTGGATAGTGAAGGAAAATATTTTAACCATTTGCCCTGATGAACTTTGAACTAATAACTTACATTTATTTTGAAAGCAAGACATTAAACATGAAAACGGACTAATCTTACTAGAGATACACCATAAGGCATATAAAATGCTACGTGCGTTAGGACATATTATCTTGGTAAAACAATTTAGAAAAGTGGTAAACCATTACAGATACTAATTAAATGTTTTATTCAGGACCAATATTTTAAAATGATTTTTCATGGAAAATGCTTTCCACTTCTATATTTAGACTATTAAATATTCTTAGAACCAAACCATGAATGAGAGATAAACAATTGGTAACTTCATGGAGTGATGTTTGGGTTTACTCTCCACAAACTATGTCAACCTTACTGATTCAGATTTTATTGGTAGCTAATGTCAGTTACCGATAAGTTAGTTTTCAGTCTTTGAAAAAGTTAGGTTTCAAAAACATAATTTGAATACTATTGGCACTGAAATAAATGCAACCATGAGAACGGACGCTAAATCTAGTTGTCCTGATAACCGACATTCCACAGGATGGTTCCAGTCTAACCACAAAACCATGCCAAATTACTTATGGTATGAAGTTTATATAAGGCTTTAAGCCTTAATTATGCTATTCGAACAGTCTTCCAAGTAATACATGTCATACATATGCACCCAAAATTTACCCAAGCTATTGAACCGTCTATCTTATCCACTCTACAAAGGCTGACAAGCATTCCACAGTTATACCTTAAATAAATGTGAATGCTAATTCTATGTAAAGAAATCTGAAACCGACTTTGTTGCTAGGCACTTGGGAGCACATCTGCAGAGAGAAACTGGGACTTTCTCCTTCATCTCCTAAAGAAATGGGTAGTAATTATATTGAGATTGAGGCATCCAAATTATGACGGGTTAAGAATAAAACTGATGCACAACTTTTGTAACTGAAGATGAATGGCAAGGATTGGCCGCTTTAAAGGATTTGTAAAATAATTTATCAGAATTTAGGCTAATTATTCATAAATGGTGCTGAATACTCCTCATTGTAACAAAATCTCAAATATTGGGAAAATAACTATCATTAACTAATGATTGGTGCTAAATGTAAGTATATGACCCCAGAATTTATACATGAGCATCTAGAGATATGGCTTTAAACTTACCAGGTATTTTTTATAAGCACCGAAATTCTTCGAAACGACATCGACGCGTTTACCATTAACGTCAATAATAGATTCTTCGATAACAGATACCTGGCCCCTAGGAAAAAACCTAAGCATCCAAAACGGTATTCTTTTTGATATCTTCTTGATTAGCAGTCGTTTAGTGTACAATTTTCCATCTGGTAGAATATACCTTTCTAAGACATCTTCAGACAATACATGCTTTCTATTGAAAAAACGTTATAAAAGTTGCAGGAACGTACGCATGAGGATTTGGATATCGTCTCCAATATAATGAGGTGACAAATTCCCAAGGAAATGACAAGTATTGTGTAATATGAACTGTCATTAGGTTAACGAAGAACGCACTATCCGTATTAACCGCAACAAATCCAACATCCAATATCCAATATCTTTTGCACGAGCTAGTAAAAACCGATTGATTTCTTTGCGCTCAATTCTTATTCTTTCAGTACGGTTCCAGGTGTTTGTTCGTGTCCAATGAATGCGGTTCTAGCCACTCAAATGTATAATTCTAGTCGGCAGTTGGTTGTGAGTTTGTATTTCTCGGGATTTGAATGAACACGTTTGTTTCAGGGCAGTAGGGTTTCTAGATTCGAGCAGATATCAAATTATCAGACCGAAGATCAGTTATTTGTAATATGGAAAATAATAAGGATAAAATTCTAATGCTAATTAGAGTAAGATTTCAGGACTAAGTAAATAATGATTAATTTGGTTTATTAGTTGGCAGTGAAGATTGTGCGAGATGGCCGAAATGTAAGCAAGGGAGAGGAAGAACAGTTAATAAGCGAGATAGGTTAAGTTAGTGACTTGAGAAGATGGCGACAATAAGCTTTATTATCTAGTAGTGCTGTGTTAATGTATTTTCTGATCACATAGGGACTTAATTAGGCGATTTAAAGAATTAGATTCAATATTGTTTATAATTACGCCAATGAAGTTGCATTGTCTGATTAATTTTCCTCCCGTACATCCAGCTGAATTGCATCAAATACCTACACTTGTTACTCCCAATGAGGCATAGGGAGCCGATCAACACTCTCCAACCTACACTATCCTTGGCCTTCCTCTTCAGTTCTAGTCAATCGCTGTTCGTTCTTGTCATGTCTGCTTCCGATTCTCAGCGCATTGTGTTCCTCGGTCTTCTTCTTCTCCCTTGACCCTGAAGATTCCAACTTAGAGCTTGCCTGGTAATTTCTGCATTGTGTCCTATTCACCTCCAGCGCGCTTTCTTCATTTCCTCCTCAGTTGAAATCTGCTTTGTTCTCTCGCACAATAGGTTGTTGCTAATGGTGTCTGGCCAAAATATCCTCAGTATCTTGAGTAGACAATAAATATGTACATCTTTCAAATAATTGCTTTAGTAATTCTGCTTCAGAAAGTGGAACACTTTAGACGTTTGTATTGCAAATCGTGACTTTAGTGTTAGTTGACAGTGGTTTTGAGTTCCAAATGTTCGTGATATGTAGAAATGTTGCACTTGTATCATATTCACTTGAGGCTAACCCAAATTGCGTTATGTTGGGTAAGTTATTCTTAGACTGAAGAAGTATACCACAGTGGTTTGCAGGTAATTTTTGTGAACTTTAAGCCATTTAAGATGTCAGGAATATATATATTGTGAATTTAGTTCTACGGTGCATGTATGATAAGCCGAATCATCTAACAATGTAAGTAAATTATAGCCAAGTATACTACATTTAAACGTGACTGCAGATGGCTTAACATCATGGGGAAACGACAATACTAGGTATATATAAATTGTAACGTGAGGTATCTCAGCTGATAGTTGTGTGATTGTAAATCTATGGTTCTTGAGACAATGCATCCCAAACGGTTCCATATTCGATATACAAATGTCTCTCTAAAGTAGCGGTAAATAAAACTTCAAATAAACAGATCTGCAAAAACTTTGCATTGATGATAACGTCATTAGTTTTACCGGACACACTTTAGCTCGATGCGCTCGGTAACGCTTCTGCACCAGATCACCATAGGACACACAGAGCAACACATCTTTCCACACCAACCAGTAGGATTATTTCAATCACCCCTAGACGCGACAAGCATCCTTCAAACATTCGTTTGATCTTCTTAATTCATGGCCCTTGGTTTGACTTGGTTAAGAGGACCTCAATCTGGAATGTGATGCGGACAAAAGTGACGACGTACTCTGAATATCTATGACGTCCCCAGGATTTCGACAGCTAATAACTTTAGTTCTTGACTAGTCTTCTTCCCTCACCTCCTGAGATCAATAATAATAATTTATTCTCAAATAACTAACTACGTTACAAGAGTCACGCCAGTTTACAGGCTAGATCAAATTGTCACAAACGCTTTCACAATCACTGTTAAGTCCACAAGTACTGTGCACCCGGACATTTGAGGAGCTTAGATTTCAGATACTGGTCACAGTAGATTGAGAAAACTGTAGAGGTCATAGGAATTTAAAACTTTCCATTCTGACTCTCAGCCCTCCTTAAAAATCGTCTAGCACTTATCAATAGGATTTTCGTCTTCACAAGTGATCTACCGAGAATAATCTTAAATGGACAAACTCTAGCTCCCAAAATTAACGTCTCAAAGAGTTGAAATGAATAAAATGACATTCGGCAATAAGTCTGATGCACTGAAAAAATATTAAACATGGACAAATAATTTATGTGAAGTTTAGTATCATTTCACGGGCTCTAAGTTTCCTAGCTGGGTGAGGAGATCGACTGAAAGTAAACTAATAATCTTTTACTCGAAGACAGAAAATATCAAACTGTTTGGATCAGCAGCATAGAAACAGCTACCGCCCACAACCCGTTTTCTTCCTTTTTATTATATCCAGACGATTTTAAGCACATATAGGCTTAGTGTCCAATAAATACAAGTCTGTATGATATTTAACCGATCTAAGTAATTTTGACATTAACCCAGATAATCATTCATAATAATTCTACAAACACTCGGGAGGAACGTATCCTCAACGACAATACGTTCAGTTTATCGTCATGCGAACACCTTCATGAGATCGGAAATCCCGCCTGCACAGTAAAAAATAATCTGTAAAATGCCTACAGACGCCAATCACTTTATAACTTATTATTAGGGCTTTCTCCTGAAATCAAATTATCAAACAGTTACTGACCAACGAACCTAGCCTATACAACAGCAATAACTAAAATGATGATTACTACCATCGCTTCACTTCTCTAAAAATAAGGGCGAACCGAGTATAACTCCTAGCACAAAGCCTATTATCAAACGCAAAAGTGTTTAAATATTCGGCCTTAGATAATACACTCAACAACTACTGAAAGTCACATAAATAATACTTCTGCAATGCTCCCACACTGTCCCACATTGATTATGGTTAGTTGTGCAAAGTCCACACCACACATAATCACCAGTGGTGTTGTGCAAGCTAATGTTTTTCATGAATTCCTTTTCACTATTTTCAAAATTAGCATACGCAGGTTTTTTACACCGAATTTAAAGTCCTAATAGGATTCCAGAAAGTTGGTTAGAAAACGATGAAGAACACTCCCAGGAGGCCTAACTATGTAATCCGGTTTTGAAATGGAGGAGCTAAAAGGGCTCTAGAAAATTATGTCATAGTTAACAAATCCACACGGTTTACGTTGGTTAAATTCATTTTAGGAAAACGGCTTCGACAAAAACACATGACTGTTGGATACTTGATTTGCTACATAATCATTAGTAGTGGTGATTTGATGTCTCTATCTGATTTAGAACGAGTGGAACCCGATTTCGAGCAGCTCTAAAAATTGTATCTCCTGAAGGATGTTGACGAAAGGCTGATTTAATCTGATCAAGTAGGTTGGGCACTTTGTTACCTGAATTTCATAGCATTCACCCATCAGTAAAATTTGACCGCTCTGACTGTTATATACATCAATACTTAGTCCTCAACAGGTGCATATAAGATGGTACATTTAGCTGTTAATTTCACACACTCGACAGGCTATTTACCTGCCGAAATAATTCATAATTAATTGCCTCCGAATAAAATTCGATTCAATTCAATACAATTCTACCTAATGATAGGATAGCTATGAATATATTTTGGGAGAAACCAGAAAGACAGTTAGGCGGCCAAGTAAGTGATTCCAATCAGTAGGTTTCTTGGAAGGATATCCAAAAATCTGTGGAAACTGCAGTGATATCTGCTAGTAAGGTAAACCATGAGGCTAAGAACAAGCCTTGGATCTCAGTAGCATTTACCGAACTGATGGATGCTCGTAAACTTATCCCACCTGGCTCTGAACATGATGAAGAGCGAAATCAGCTTAAGTGCAGGCTGTTAAAAATCATACACAACGACCGTGAACAGTGATGGGTCGCGAAAGCAAAAGCGATGAAAAAGGCAGTGGCAATAGGTAACAGTAGGCAACTATTTAAACTCATCAAGGAAACCGGTATTGGGAATCCGAATGTGAGTGAAAGTATCTCAGAAAAGGATGGCTGTATCATTCATTCTCAATCCAGGAGATTTGATCGATTGGCAGAACACTTTAGGGATCAGTTCAACTGGTCTTCAGCCACATTTCCGTTGCCCACAATCCCCAGTCATTCTGAATGGCAAATCGACTTAAGTCCTCCTAGTCTACATGAAGTTGAGAAAGCTGTAGGAAATGTAAAGTGAGGTAGAGCAGCAGGTATTGATAGGCTTAGCCCTGAGATTTTTAAGAGTGGTGGTCCAGTCTTAACAGCAAAATTGACCGAGATCTTAGGTAGAATCTGGGAAATGGGCGTAATCCCATCTGAATGGTCTCAGTCGCTAATTGTCCCAAGTTACGATAAAGGGTAAAATTCCTCTTGTGACAATCACAGGGGAATAATTCTAACCAATATCGTATCTAAAATACAGGCCTCAATAATACTCCGACGCCTAACGAGAGCTCTTAAAGAGCAGACAGAAGGAAACCTGGTTGGTTTCAGACCTAGACGTGAATGTGTAGACCAACTATTCACAATACGTCAGGTCCTAGAACAAAGACACATTTAGACGTTCGACAATAGTTGTATTCCTGGACCTAAAAGCGGCATTTGACTCAGTCAGTGGATCGTGAGGTTCTGTGGCAGTGTCTGTCATTGAAAGGGTGTACCAAAGAAGTACAATGACCCTATTCAAGCTCTCTACTCTAACACGATTGTCGGGTGAGAGCTTATGGCGAACTGTCATTGGAATTCTCTACTTCAAGTGGTGTCCGCCAGGGATGTCCACTTTCTCCATTCTTGTTTAACTTTGTCGTAGACATCCTTTTAGATTTAACATTATCCGTCTATTAGGAGGATCGCTTACTGACCTAGAATATGCCGATGACATAGTTCTATTCGGTGAAGACGCTGACAAAATGCAGAGTCTTCTGACTACCCCAAGAAACAATGCAAGCATGTTCGGGATGCGGTTTTCTGCCTCGAAATGCAAAATGTTGTTTCTAGATTGGCTTGCAACGGCACCTGAACTAATGATAGGGAGTGAAGTAGTCGAACGTGTAGACCGCTTCACTTATCTGGGGAGTCTGATCAGTGCTGATGGCCTAGTGACTGACGAAATCTCAGCACGGATACAGAAGGCTCGATTAGCTTTTGCCAACCTGCGTCACTTATGGCGTGGACGAGGTATCCGTTTGCTGACTAATGGACGAGTGTACTGCACAGGAGTTCTCTCCGTTCTCCTGTATGGATGCAAAACATGGCCGGTAGGAGTAGAAGATATTCATAGGTTACTAGTATTCGATGTCTTAGAAGCATTTGTTGTGTATTGTGGGACACCCGAGCAAGCAATGCTGCCATTAGGAAACGAGTACTAGTTGAGGATGGCAGATCAATAAACGAAGTATTGAAGCTTCATCAGTTGAGGTGGTTGGGACATGTGTTACGTATGGCTAACCACCGACTGCCACGACGACCTTTGTTATGTAGTTTAGGAGTACGTTGGAAGAAAGCTAAGGGCGGCCAAACCAAAATATTGCAGGAATCCATGAAGTCACTGACAAGTGGACTGAGTGACGTTGGTAGATGTAGGCTACCTGGTTGGGGCCCGCGATGTGAGTCACCGATGGTTAGGGACGTTGAATGACGTGGCTCAGAATCGTTTGCAATGATGCAGGTGCATCCACTCTTTGTGTTCTCTCAAATCCCAATCTCCTAGTTTCTTCGACACCTCTAATTTTGTCTTTCTAAACCTATCTCATTGAATTATACTTCTTGAATAATATCTTGGAATCCGAATCCTCTCTATTACCAGTAGTAGTCCTGCTGTGGTGCACGCTACTTATAAATAGTATATGACGCGAGTAAAAATGTAATGTCTGGCAGCAGAAGATGGGGGAAGATCGAGAATGGAAGAGTGGGAACACAATGGGATTTGCATGAAACTCATGAACAGTGAAATGTCAGACAATGGATTGATGTTTCGCAACAGGAACGGTCCAGTTCGATATGATGGATTGATATTTTTCAAATTAACGATTTACGATATGGTCTTCCTATTTTACCAATTAACTCTGTAATCAGAGATAATAAAATTCGGTTGCCCTCACCTGTGTTCTCCTTCACCACACAACTATCTCTACTACTATGGGATTTAAGTTGACAGTTGCGTCCCCGTGCCAATGTAGTGTGGCAACATGAACTGATGTACTTACGTACGAAGTTCTACGTTGCATGTGACTGACTGTTTGATATCATGTTAATGTTGTTCTAGGACTGAAAAACATGTGTATAACGAAGTTAGTTTAAGAAAGTTATGAATATGTAGTTAAACCTCTTTCTATTCCAGTATTGCTCACAACGTACAGTACTGAGAAAAAAAGAAATGTGGAAGACAAATAAATACTTTACTTATAAATGCTGAATACAGACTTTCCTGAGAGCTATGTAAACAGCTAGATGTAGTGACAAACTAATAATGTATCATTGTCTTCCAGCAGTCCAAATGTGACATTCTAGATTATGGTCGATATGTTGATGGGATGGTAAAATTACGTAATTCGCAGTGGTTCAATCGCACCTATTTCGAATTCCCATAGAATATGATAATATTTGCCATTGCTTACCACTCTTACCATATTTTTTAAAATGAGACAGCCCAGTAAATATACAGGTCTGTACTCTGCTATCTGGACAATGGTTATTTGAATAATAGGTCTACTGATGTTGGTTTTTGTATTGTATCCAATGAGTTTTACGTTCGTGAGATTAGTAAACTCTTCAAGACTATGAGTTCTGAGACTTCACTCAATAATTGTTTACCAAATCAATCAAATCCTATTTAAAGATAGTTGAATGCAAAGAATCCAACGGACGTATTAAATTGTATGTATAGTTTTACTGATATCACCGAAATCTAAATCAGTTAGCACAGGGTTGAAGTTAATTCAGGAAAAACACGAGAGCGTCAAGCAATTAACATTGATCAAGCTAAGTACTTCAAATCCATAAATGTGACATGTCTTTTCAGATATGAAGAAATAACTGACTAATTTTTGTGATGTATGAGAAAATAAGGTGAAATCCGTATTCTGTAGTCGAAATGTGTAAAATGAAGTAGAGTACTTAACTAGGCAGCAAGTAATTAGATTACAGCGCCTCGAACAGGACTATAAGCCACACCATGTACATAAAATTTGAACAACAAACAAAGTAGGTAAAGTCGGGAGTTAGGGCCTTTATAGGCACGAGCTGCCAGTACTGTTAGTCAAGGTACAATTTAGTACTAAGAAAAGTCAATAAATTACACTAACGGCTTACAGACCCCTAAAGATACATCTACCTCATCACCAGGATAATGATAAAAAGTTCTCAAAAGAAACATTATCATGTTTTCATCAAAAAAAGTTGTCTTATAATTATCCGATAAATTAATTAATTCTAATGATTGATGAACTCAGCCTCGAGCCCCTCTAAGGCTATCACCGCTTCCAAGTCCACATAAGGTGCGGTCAGGCTTACATACAAAGAGTTTCATTGATCTTTCCAAAGAGGCCAACAAAGCACTCATGTGATGAAGATCTCATGGACCGAGGATCATCAAAGTACCCTTCATAACAAAGAAAGTGGGGATTACGATGAAATCCACTCAGTGCTATGCACCGACCAACGATTACAATGAAAACGGCAAAGATCGATTCTATGAGAGGCTGCAATTAATCGCTGAGAAATACCTAACAAAGGATTTGACCATTCTGACGAGAAACCTTAACGTCAAGGTTTGAACGGACAACGCCGGATATGATGACATCATATGACGACATAGACTGGGAGAAAGGAACAAAGGCAGTAAGAGATTCGCAAACCTATGTGCCTTCAATAAACTGGTCATAGTTGGCACCTAATTCCGACACAGTCGCACACACTGCATAGGTTTCACCGTATCACACCACACAGAACCAAGTCGATCACATCTGCATCAATAAAACGGTCAGGACCGTGAAGGTTGCGAAAACCAAGAGAGGAGCTGATATAGCCTCAGATCACCACTTTCTGGTCGCTAAAATGAAATCGAAACTGAAGAAACACTGGACAACGGGGCAGACAACATCACAAACGTTTTATACGGCCTTTCTTCGGGATACCGTAAAACTTGACGAATTCAAGATAGCACTCACCAATAAGTTCCAGGCCTTTCAAGATCTACTCAATGGAGAGGAAACAACCTTCGGGAACAGTTGGGAAGGGATCAAAGAGGCAGTCACTTGAACATGTCAGGAGGTTCGGGCCACAAGAAGTACCATCACAAGGAATGGATTTCTGTTGGTTCTCTTGAAAAAAATTCAAGCAAGGAGGAAGGAGAAGGCAGCAATCAACATCAGCGGAACAGGAGCTGAGAGAGTCAAGGCACAAGCTGAGTACACAGAAGCAACCCGGAAAGTGAAGAGGGGCATCAGAGCCCACAAACGTAAATATGTGGAATATCTAGCAATGACGGCAGAAAAGGCTGCAAGAGAAGGAAAAGAGTTGTGTTCCGATTTTCACTGTGACAAATGTCTGAAAACGTTTCCAGTTACTTAAACAGACTAGGACTTGACGAAATCTCAAACCATTTTAAGAAGTGTGCTGACATTGTGTGTCACCCATTCACGAAATTCTTAATAAATCAGTCCCAACAAAAGAAATAATAAATGATTAAGGTAGTTTGATTCTGAAGAAATTTTCTAAAGATAAGAATGTAAAATTGAGACTCATAGCAGTTACTTCACCTTTTCCTAAAACAATGGAAAAACTTATGCTGCTCCAACTTCATCCTACATTAAAAGAGTATATTGCTTACAAATATAAAAGAAGTAACTTATCCTGTATCACAACATGTTGTTACGAATCGAGTACTAGGTAAGAATGTCAGATCAATAAATGAAGTAATGAAACTTTATCAGTTGAGGTGGTTGGACATGTTTTACGTATATCTTACCATCGACTGCCGTGTGGAGCTATGTTTTTTGTGTAGGAATAGGTTGGAAGAAAGCTAACGGCAGCCAGACAAGAATATGGCAGAAGCGCATGAAATCATTGACAAGTGGACTGAGTTATGTTGGTAGTTGTAGGCTATCTGGTTGGGTTCCGCGAGACGAAAGTCACCGATGGTTTGAGACCTTGAACGACATGGCTCAAAATCGCTTTGAATGGCACAAGTGCATCCACTCTTTGTGTTCTCTCTGATTCTAACCTTCTGAATTCCTCATCATCCCTATCTTTCTCTTTCTAACTTTTTCCCACTGAATTATGCTTCTCGAATCATATCTTCGAACCTTAATCTTCTCCATTACTGCTAATACTTCTACCATAGCTACCACTATGTCATTTGAACTGACAGCTGCGTCTCTGTGCTAATTCGGTATACAAATCCGAACTGTTGTACGTACGTAGGAAGTTCTGTGTTGTATCTGTCTGTCTGTCTAATGTGGTAACACTTGCACTCAAGATAACGTAGCAAAAGATGTCGCAACTCCCATCTGTGAGTGGGTGTCCAAAAGAACAATGATAGCTCCACAACCAAAACATCCAGCTGAGAGAACGAAACTCCATCATATGTGGTTTTCAGTCCTCTGAACGCATAACATAAGAGAGGAGTTTGTGAAGGAATTATTCAAATGACAAGAAGGATATTAATTTATTCTGCACAAATAACGAAGCATTTCACATAACCTTAGTGTTAATAAAATTGATCCTAAACAATTGAACATCAGTAAATGTGATGGAAGACACTGATGAAGGGACTGGGCTAACACTGAATAAACTAATACAATTAGAGGTCAATGAACCAACCAGTAAAAAAAGCAGACTTAATGACCAATTATGATAGAAGATGGAAACAAGCTTATTCTGGAGAAAATAATTAAAGCTCTTTATGCCGAAACTACAGTAAATGTCCAGATTTCATGACTATAAACAGACTATAAAGATGGATATTCTAGTATTGCTAGCAGAAGCCGAATCTCCCAGAGGATAATGGCGTAAGGCAATTATCGTAAGCGCTGAAGGAGGAGTTGATGATCCGGTATGAAATGTGACTTTGAGGTCAGTAAAAGCTTAGTTCAAAGGGATGTCAGACAGATTTATAAGTTAGAAAGAGAAACTGAAAAATCATCGGACATGAAGCTGATGAGAGTGTCCCAGGATCCTTCATTTTACGAGGGTTGTTGTCAAATTATTGTTTTCTAACTATATTGCCTATTAGCAATCAGGGTTCATCCCCCTTTTTCTTCTATCTCGACCGTTAAATTGATTAATGAGAAACTGGCTATAATATCATTGGTTGGAACATATTTTGTATGGACAACTATTTTAAATACGTCATCTTTATGTTCCACTGTTGTTATAATTTTGGACATAAGTTTGAATTTAACTAATTATGTTTTATTATTGAACCATATATTAATTATATACACTTATACATAAACATTTCCGATTAACCAAGATCATCTTCTGACTGAAATAGACTTCGAGCACCCTTTTCAAGGAGGGAGGATGGAGCTAATGACCAGCAAACATCGACGGTGTGGGCGATGACTTCAGTCCACCCATGTGGGGCAGAACATTTTGCTTGCTTTTGGCTTGTCTCGATTGATGAGGCGACTAATCAGTGATACTGAGGTTGCTTTTATACGCTTGCTACTTTTGAGACTTATGTTTCCAAAAATATACTGAGGTAGCTATTCTGCCAAGACTACCCGCAACATGGCTACTTAGGCACTTACAGTATGACTGGCAGGTTGGCATTTGATACAAAGATTTAGACAGTGAAAAATATAATTCTCAATGTTTTTTACAAGCTTTACTCTCCTTAATAAACTTTCGGTTTCAATTTACAGACATCCAGCTCCTAACTTCAACTTCTGTTCTATTCACTTGATGCATTTCACAACCCATCGTTCTTCATTACAATACTCATTAACTTGTGTGCTATGTTACTACAGTTTACTTACATTTTAGTAGTCAGTATGAATTTCATCTTGACTTACCACTGCATTGTTTACTTCACCATGAAAGGTTAGGCAGTGCTTTGGTTTTATATACACAATTGTCTCTTTGCTGTTTTTTTTCTCTTTCTCTTTTTTATCCCTTCTCAGAACCCTATTCACAGTGGTACATCGATGAAAAATGCACCTTCTGTACGCGCACGCCTAGGTCACAGCCTGAATCAAGAGCTTTCCAATTAACGATTCCCAGCAAATTCACTCCTGAATTACTCAAGCCACCCGAAAACTACAACTGTGCTCCATCCCCATTTGTACCGACTTTTTGAAAATGTGGCTGTATCAAAAAGTTCTTGTCAATGAAATAGTGTAAATATGCTATCAGAAACAAACCCTTATATCCAATAGAAACTTTGTTAAACTTTATAGTAAATCTGGTAGAATTTGTAACTATTCGATCTAGCCTGTAAACTGGCATACCTCTCGTCACATTCTGTTATCTGATAATAAATATATTGTTACTATTGTTATAAGTAAATTCGACAGTTATTCTAGAGAATCTGACACGAATGAAAGATCTTTTAGCACACACAAGGCTTTGATGCTAGAAAGTAAAGGGACTTGCCAGCACAAGGTTTCTTCATTCCAACAAAGAAATTTTGGACGAAAAGCATGTCAATGCGTATTCTGCTGTCGGGACTATCAGAAACGGCATTTATGAAGATGGTAGTAACTGTCGTTTTGCTTGTCATCAGTGCGAAAATTTGGATGTGCTTTGTGTACATTACGTTCGGTACCATTAATACAATCGCAATTTATGTGTTAAGAATTTTTTCGACAATTTTCGATGTCAATAAATTTGACAAAATAAGGTATTTATCAAGCGAGTTCTGGGGATCTTACGTCCCCAACATGCAGTTTATTTGTTTTCCCTGTTGTATTTCACGTTTGCGAGCATAGGCTGATCAGCTAACCTTGAGATTTCATTTCCCACCAGGAAAATCCTGGCTGTGATTGTCTGTTGTGTATTTTAGTGTGCTATTTTTTTGACTGTCCCAAGGGCGTTTCTATGATGTATAAATAAAAGAGAGTTGTATGTCTGATTGTATTGTGTTTACTGGGTGTTTGTAGAATATACTTTCTACGCTTATCAAGACTTCTGTTTTGCCGTTTTCGGGTCAAGGTAGCCTACTCGGACGCTGATTCATTGTCTCGTTCGCGCTTATGGACTAAGGTTTACCCGTAATAGCTACAAGCGTACCTAGTGACCAAGCTAACACTGTAGTTCATCATCTTCGAGTTTGTAAACAGATTCAGGACTGATGAATACCGAAAACTAATCTAAACCAGACAATCGATGACAATAACAACCAAAAATCAATTCCATGCAAATGTTATTCGAGGGATATAATGTAAATGGTATATAAGAATAGTGACTACTGTGAATCGCTAATCGATTAGATGTCACACAAACATTGTTTTATCCTAAGATAATATTATTTGTACATCGTAACCTGAATTAATGTTTATTTATTCTAAAAAAATTTTTTGGAATTACTATTTAATTCATAAAAATGAAAATAACACAAATGAGATTGTTCGTATCATTCATTCGTTTATAATAAATAATTTTTAACCAGGTAGAATACAAACATTTTTTTAAACTTTCAGTCTTTAAGTTGAATGAAATGTATTTGTTTTGTTAATTGTATGAAATTATTTCCTATACTGAACAAAGATTATTTCATAATCTAGCATTGCTGTAGGAAAAAAAATCATAGAAAATATAAAAATAAATGAATACAGACAGTGATGTGGATCGATAATTATAGAGGCTGGTAAAAAAGACTAAAAAAAAATAAAGAATAAGCAACCTTTGCTAATGACATTGCACTTATTTCTCTTCTACGAATAAAGCACAATTGGTTGAATAGAAACATTCATTATTATAACCAGATGTACCAGTGAACGTTTTACCGAACATTTTGTTTATTCGTACACTTGTACCTGCTTTTTACCCATTTCTCTGGCACGATTTCGGCATCATTTTGATACCACGAAATTGCCAGCAAATGTATTCATTCCATTTAGACAGTCCCAGCCTCGTTTCTTATTGATTCACGATGAGAGTACGCTTGAGACTTGAACGTAATTGGTGTTTAGATGTGTTCGTAGTTATCCATAACTCGACCAGCTACACACTATTAAACCGATTGTGATGTTTTTGTACTTATAAACATTACTGATATATAAACCAGTTGGAGATATAACCAGACAATTAGGATGATGCTTGTATCAAAATAAAGAACGGGAGCACTCGTTATACCATTGATAATTCAGTCCATGATTAAGCTTAAAATTGGACAATTCAAACAAACTCTTCCATCTTAATAATAGTAATGATGATGATAAGTATGTTTTTAGCAGTAAGGCTTGTTGGTAGGTCACATTGGGGTTTGATCTTATGGTCTAATCTCTTAATGTTTGTTATCAGAATAAAAGATATTGAATCAGATCCTGTGCAGGATTATATTGACAAACTTTTCTCGTAAAATCGGAGGAACATAGTAGAACGAGATCATGCCTGATCAATTTCAATACTTAATCGAACCAGTAATTCATTGGTCAGTGATATATCGTAAAATGAACAATCAGAAGTGAATAAATATAGTGTCATTGCATGAAAAATATGCACACACTTATAAATTCTAATTTTCAATCCATGTAAATAGAAACAAATACAGGAGATTACAGTATAACCTAACTCACTCTGCACACTTGTTTACATGGTGGACACTCGACATAACCTTTGATTAGTCCTAAATTCATTTGTGCATTTAAAGCCACTGTTCCTCCCTGTTGTGGACACGAAATAATATTTCGACCAATCGTAATCGCTAATCCATTACCGCATTCATACTGTAATTTATGAGTAAAACATTTAAACAAGAAAATGTGTACATTTAGTCTGAATGATCGCATAGAAAACAAGCACCTATTTTTAATTCAACATAAAAACCCACTTTAAAGATAATTCACTTGTACTCCATCCACGAATATTCACATTATTATTCTTATAAACGGATAAATTGGAAAATATATGCAATCAACTTTCTACTGTGTTTGAATGGGTATTGACTTTACACAATCGCGAGGTGGTATATTTTAATGTACATAATGAAGTAAAAAAGGCTGTACAGGGCTATAATATTTTACTTCTTCATATAGAAACTAACTAAAAGCTGTAAACTATTATTCAAATTAAGAAGAATTTCTTGTTGGGGACGTTAGATCCCTAGAACTCACTTGTTAAAGGTCCTAATTTTGGATTTTATAATTTCGAGCATGGGCTGGTCAGTTAGCCTTGAAATTACATTTTCCACCCGGAAAATCCCTGACTGTCATTGGTTCATGTATAATTTAGTACGCTATTATTTTGGCTCTCCCAAGGACGTTTCCACCATGTATAAATAAACTCGTTTTGCGTGCTTTTGAACCTCATATTTTGTGGGTGCTTGTAGAATACACTTTCTACGCCATATCAAGACTTCTTTCTCTACTTAGTGGGGCCTTAGGACGCTCGGATAAGAGTAGACTATCGTGTCACTGGATCATTTGTTTTCGCACTCGTTTACCGACTAAGGTGAACTCGTAATAGTTTCAAGCATATCAATTGAACAGTATAACAATTTCATTCTCTACAACAAAGCACAGTCATCATTGGACACTTTAAAATACAGTACAAACAAATTTGAATAAACCAATGGACTAAAGAAATCCATTGTATCACTAAAGTAGAAGGAAGAAGTTTAAATGAACAAGTTTTTCTTTTCAATGGTTTCATTCATTTCGGCTGTACACTCGCATTTACAGTTAGTTTATAAACTAAAATAGAAGTGTTGTGTAATTTTAAAAAATTTAAGAGATATGGTGTCATTGACTGTTTATAAAAATTAATTATTGAAAGGAAGTTTTTTTAGTTGACCAATGAAGATGGTTTATGAATGAATGAATGGATGAATGAATGGCTAAGTGAGTGAGTGAGTGAGTGAGTGAGTAGAAAACATCTTTCATTAAGATGCATTTATATGTGTTATCTAGTAAAGTTTTCACATCAACAGGCCTCAGACATAATTGCTAGATCGAATTTATGTCTGTTAAATCAAACCTCAAAGTGATTTTATGTGTAGTGCTGAATAAATATATTTGACATTAAATGGATCAAACGATGTAGTAATGGTGAGTGAAATAAAGAAATCGTACAGTATATATATATATATATATATATATAAGTACCCTACAAAATATATTATTGAAAATTATATCAAAGATCAAGATCGTTATAGTAATATAAATATTTCTTCTTAAATATTTGATTACCATAAAAATGTTTGGTGTAGTTCATATAAAATTTAACAGAAATCTAGACCGATAGATAGTGTAACGAAATTTCAAATTTCAAATCCAGTTGAATGTAGTATAATAAATACACACGAGATTCCAAGAATCACAATAACCTCAACAATCAGTAGTGTTCAGGCTTCATTACATAAAACAAAATAGCGATGTTGACACGAGGTTTTCATGATATCATGAAAACTTATTACAGTGTAATAATATTTGACGAAAGTCTAGCATGGACTTACTTTGTGGCACGATGCTCCCATATCACCGATATATTGAACACCACCGTTTGTGTTTAATACCCATATTTCATTTTCTCCATGACCGACACACATTGAATTAGGTCCAAAGTGTTGCATCAAAGGATTTTGTCCTATTAATGAAAATCATTTTTAAGAGATGAGTAGATCATCGTTTAATGTATAGGCTTACTACTTACTCTAAGATATCTAACATTGAAAATGAAAGATTTCCTTTAGAAATAAAGGAATTTATTTTCACTAATTTAACTCCATGAACTTAATGTATAATTAATATAATTCTCATTGTATTTAAATTTATCAAGTGATCAGGTTGTATGAACTATTACAGCTAGTTTAAGTAAAAACGTTTTAGAATAGTTTACTTCACAATGAAATCATGGTCATATATACAATGAAAGTATTGAAAACACAGTTGAATAAAAATTATTGTCCACTTAAGTAAAGTTCTACATCTTATAAAACCTAAGCTGTACTATGTTCAAAAAAAACATAGATATTGTAAATTTCAGGATAACCTAATGTCTTCACAAATTGTTTGCTTAATCCACATATCAAATATGTTCAAATAAATTTAGTTTATATTTATAGCAATAACTTTTTCTCACAGTTAGCTTATTCTTAAAGGGAAAACTTCAACAAGGCGGGTAGTCATATTATAATGTTTTTATGCGTTCAAGAAATGTTAGTGACAGCAACTTTACATATTTACAAGAGTTATTTATCCACTTGAAACCATCAATCAATCATTGTGAGACCACCATTAGAAACGTGGAAGCACTGGACGGCCGTTCCGTCCTGGTATGGGACTCATCAGCAGTGCGCATCCACGACCCCTGCATTTCGCAGGATTCTTACCCAGGATCCTCGGTATTGTGCGCGAACGCCTAGCCTCTGGGCCATTAGGCCGGCATCCAACAGTGTTAATATCTAACTCTGATTGATCTAGGGATTTTGCGTGACCTCACCCATTTGTCTTTGGTAGTTACTGCCTACACCCGACAGGATTGAACTCCACTGGTCACGTCTTCTCACTAGAACTCAGAGAATTTCCTTACGAAGCTAGTCACTAGTGAGAACATTTTACGATATTTTCAATAAGAAATATGGAGATCAGTGATTTTACACACTTGAAATCATCAATCAATCATTGTTATTTATCATAAGAAATCTCTTATTTTACGCTTCATAGTATAAATACCCAATATTCTGTCGTATTTTAAAGTTAATAGAATGGATCATTTAAACTCATTAAATCTTCAAAAAGCTTATCAAATCTAAATAATCTCATGTTATATTTTCTAAAGGTTGTTCATATCTGTGCAAGGTTACTTCGAAAAATATTTTCGTTCTATATGGATATTACAAATTGTAAATCAGAAAGACAAAACCTATATTTAAGAAAAAGAATTGGGAAATTAAAAAGATATTTCACAGTTTTATTTATTTGTAGAATAAAAATGTTTTTCTGCATTAGAATGACCCTGACCAATTACATAAATTTGAACTTAGAGAAAGAAAGCTTCATATTTCTGTTTCACATAATGATAAACTGTTGGTAGGTAGGAAAACTGAAGGTCAGAGTTGTGCTATGGGATATTCTGTAAATTTTCAAGCCGTTACAAACTCAGTAGTTAAAACTATTCAATACAGCTATAATTCCAGAAAAATAATTTATCACGATATCACGAAAGAAATGTAAGACTGTTTTTATTAGTCTCAAGTTAAATACTACTTAATATATACAACAAACGTTTGCACATTTACCAACATGTCAACTTAATTTACAATATTTTACAGGACAGTGAAGTGGTATATATATATTAACTATCTTGCAGTATTCGTGAATAAATCTGTTGGTTAATGAATCTTATCTGTTAATTTCGATTAGCTTTCGTGATATATTAAATGATATTTACAATTTCTTTTCATTGTTTTCAATAGACTGATAAGCCAGTTGCCTCAAACTACACTTGTTCTCTATGCTCAAATGTTGAAACAGTAAACATAATATCACTAAACCAGGCTCGTAATTTGCTTCGGTTCCACTAGAGATTAAAGTAAAATTATTTTAGTACCTATCGATTAAAACGCCAGACGATAGCTTTCAGTTCAGGTCAGGTCACCTTTGTAGTGAAAATGTATTTTCATATTACCAACCTACTAGCGGTAGAAGTGGATAGGACACACACTACGAAAAGCACCGAACTGCGTCACGAGACAAGCCCTCACATGGAACCCTCATGGTCAAAGGAAAAGAGGAAGGCCAAGAAACAGAGGAAGACATGAGAAGAATAAACAAAAACTGGAAAGAACAAGAAAGGGAAGCCCAAGACAGAGTTAGCGGGAGAAAACTGGTGGGCGGCCTATGCTTCATTGGGGTAACAGGAGTAAGTTAGTAAGTAAGTAAGTAACCTACTAGTTTTAGTGGGTAATATACATCAAAACAGTGAACTGGACCTTAGAGCTGTAGCATTTAGAAGGATTTTATGGTAACAAAATTCTATAACAGTTAGTAAGGCGAGTATTTGTTTTTTTTATCAATAAGACCACTTTATTAAACAAAGTAATATGACTAAACAGTTGTATCGGGATTTACAATAATTCGCTTCATAATTTGACAGATTACAGGCTCACTAAACTTTAGATTGATTTTCACACAGCGAATAGTGGTTAAAAGTATGGAACAAATGAAAATTTTTGTGAATCAATGCATTACTACTGACTGAATTGATAACACATAGTTGAGTTCCAATTTGTTACATTGTTATCGCTTACCTAAACGTGAATTATTTTCTTCATGTGTACAAACTGATGAATGATCAGTTCCTCGAATATTTGACATAGGCTATATAGGAAAGAAAAGAAACACTGAAATGTAATGTAAACTGTCATTAAAATTTTTTTTAAAAACAAATACAAACTCAAAATTATCAGAGCCGCATAACATGTACAAATGAGTGATGCAAAAAGAGGAAGAAATCTAAAGTCTCATATTCATAGAGAGAATACTGAGGCAGGCTCGATAGATTGCGCCTAGGGTAATGTGACAATTTTCCTACCCCTTCTTATTCTTTTCATATTACGTTAATTTTCTCTCTCCTTTATTTACAATTATCACCCTATGTCTATTTGAACTTTTATTTGATTGACCTTTTATTCATCTTCATATAAAATGCCTTGACAAGTAAATATGTGTGCCTAGATAGTTCTACCAAGGTTGCATTTGGCTAATTTACACTCTTGGTCAATTAAAAACGAAAACATCACATTGAACACTCTATTTGCACACCATCTTTGAGTCCTGACTTCCAACGCTCCAGCCTTCTTCCATTCCTGCTGTTGCTTCCTTTACTTCCTGTCGGTGCTCTATTTATTTCTTGCTTTTGCTCTATTTGCTTTCCGTTTTCCTCTTCTGACCGTGAGACTTCTTCTTTCACGTCCATTCTTATACTACTTATATCGTTCGTATAAGTAGCACACACCACAATAGTATTGTCCATTTTTGTCAACTTCATGTCCGACGATGAAGTGCCTATGCACCATTATAATTTTCAATCAACATTAACCAACACAATAATAAATGAATTAAGTCATTATTTAGTTATTTATAAGTAAACACGTAGAAAATTTCTTCAAAGTAGAATGAAACAACTCTGTTGTTTTTATACGAATTATCAATTTCAATCATTAATTTCATGCTATTAGTTGATCTATTTTTGGGAACAAATTCAAATTTGTCATAAATTATGCGAATTAACAATAATTTTATTGTTTTGTAGTTTATATAATATGCTAGTCACTAATGCTATTAGTTAGTAAGAATTAATCTTATTTTGATCGCTTACTCAAAGTTTCTAACTTCACGCCCAACCGTCGTCCTTTATCCGAGCTTAAAACTGGGAGTAACCCTAGAAGGGCTCTCTAGGCAGAGGTCAAAGTAAAAGAGGTAGATCAAAGAACATATTACTCTAAAAATTGGATACAACTATCAAAACAGTAAATAGCAATTGGAAACAACTGGAAAATAGAGAGGACGTCAGAATTAGTTGGTAAATCCTGCCTGGTAGGTGACCTATTCTCCACAAGGGGTAACAAATGTAAGTAAATAAGTAATAAGATTCTAGGTCATTTACCTGGAAAAATGCACATCCATCATGTAATTTACTATCGCCTGCTAAAAATTGACCATCTTTATGATTTTTTACATGTTGTTTTTCCGGTGAAACAGGCTGTGGATATCGTAACATGTTACAGTAATTATACGCCTTGTTATATGATACACATTTAGCACGTGTTGTATCAAAGTAATCACACCATGGATCAGTTGATTTGTTACTGTAGAAAATAAAAATTATTAATAATTTAAATTATTCAGTGAACTTATTTTTGCTGGTTAAAACAAGATAATTGTCCAAGGAGAATGAATGAATCTGTTGAGTTAATGCAGTGAGTGAATGATCAATCAAAGTAACTGATAATAGAAATCAAAATGAGACTTATTGATCGATCAAGTTAATATACGATAAATCTAACTTACAATAAAGAATTCTTTTGATTTTAACAAATTAATTATGATTCTATTCCGTTGGATATGTCATACAAACCAAGTATATATACTCAGCTAAATTAAAAATTAAATAACTGCGCTATATTAAACGAACTATCAGCTGACATGTTTAAACAATTCAAACTTTACATTGTGCAGTTGCGTAAATCAAGTTTCCCTAGAAAATATTCACTTAGTGATGGTTTCTGTAATCCGAATGCAAACTATTTATCACAGTGAGAAGCTTAAATTCATCAGTAATCAAATATCATTGTACAGGGACGAAAAACCAAAAGTTTGGTCTTTTATTTGATACTGAATCTAATATCCGCTCTAGTAAGTTTTCCAATGTTGCAAAAGTTTGGTTTGGCTGATTACCCTTGTCTGTTACCATTGAAACAACAACGAATTCAACAATTCTGTATAATTATGATAAATTAAATTTAAAATTGATGAACGGATAAAAAGTTTTGTCATCATTCATAATTTCATGCTTGTTTATGCTCACAATGAGACGACTAAACAGAGGAAAATATAAAGTAGAAGTCAAAGACCATACAAGAGATCAGTGAGGAACATGACTGAAGATATCTTGGTAGGAGTTGTTTGATTCTGTGTTACAGTAGAGGAATTCAGTAAGCAAAAACCATTACCAACAAACAATCACCGGGGGCTTTTAGCTACACATAGCTGACTAAAAGGAATAAGTAGTTTTAATAGTTTGTGGTGAATATCAGCCGTATAGAACTGTAAATTTTCACATCCATATCAGTAAAATCTGCCATTGTTTTCTCAATATATTCTTATTTTTGTAAACCTAACTATTGCATTTGAACAAGGAAATATTAATTGATCAAGATATACATAAGACTTTTCGTTTAATTAAAGTCATATAAGAAGTTAAAATATTATAGTATAATAAGTAAGTAGAGCTGTTACGTCTATCATTGTTTTTAATGGGATGAATACTTCAAACGTTTTTCATCTCATTTGAATTCTGTCAAAAATTGGTTTCAGGTATTTACGCGCTTAATTAAGAAAATATCATTAATTCAGACTTTTCACAAACCATAAATATACGAAATGCATCATGTTTTTTTCACCACATTACTCACCGAGATCTCTGAATGGTCAAGTATTCAAAACAACTTTTTGTCACAAAGTCACATCCTAAATTTCTTCCCCATTGCCAGTCTTCAGCCATCTTGTAATTAACATCGTACCACCTAGTATATAGAAGTACAAAACATAGATGTAATATTGCCAAAATAATGAATGAATGAATAAGTGGATTCTTTTCAAATATAAAGCAATTTGCAACCAAAAATTTATGTATCCCTCAATCTTACTTCATTGCTTAACAGCAGTATAAAGCATATAAGTATTCCGCAAACGATTTAAAAAGTCATAACTTTCCATTTGAATGTGAAACATGACTGTTAATCAATTAAGGGATAAAATAATCTGAATTTATTCATAGTGTCATACTGAACTAAGATAATTTATCACTAATCATGATTTTCACTGGACTTTATTTCGGTTCAGTCAAAAAATAATTAGTTATCATAGAATGTTATCAGCTTGGTAATTATTGAAAATGCTTTCGAAATCTGACGGCTTTTATATTCTTTAAGCTTAAGTACATCAGGAAGACTTAGCTGTTGTTTATAATCCGTGATAAGTTATCATCGAAGTCAGAATTTTCAACAGATACTCCAGATCTGTTGGCCGGATACTTTGAGCAACAACCTATCGTGGTAAAGAATAAACTAGCTTTCTGCTGAAGAGGAAATTAGGAAAAAATACTGGAGATGGATAGGATATACATTCCGGAAATCACCTAACTGCATCACAAAGAAGCCCCAGCTTCAAATCATCAAAACAATAGAAAAGAAGGAGATCAAGGAAATGAAAGCAAGTATCAAAATAGTAGTTAGCAGTTTGCGTTTTACAAGGAGTAACAGGCTTAAGTAAGTAAAGCAAACTGCCATACGCAAAAGTGTTTTAAATGAATAAACAGTAACAAAGAATTAATTATTTTCATCTTTTCAAACTGTACCAAGTTTACTCAATTTTGGATACACAAAAAACGTCAGAAGCATGAAATTTATGACCCAGTAAGTGATTAAATTGACGATCAGATATTAACATTGCCTAAAAGTTATTCACTCACCCAGAATCTTGAAAAACTGATAGAGTTAGCCCGGAAATAACTGACGGTAGTTCAACACTGCCTGACATAAGTTCATCCTAAAGAAAACAACTCATTAAATTAATACTTCCTGAATACATATGTAGTTCATTCAAATTAGATAGGAAACACAAAAATCTAATAAACTAAACCAGGTATTATATTTCTGTATCCTTGATATTCATAGGACGGGACCTCTTTTTGTTAGGAAATGCTTTGTTACAAAGTATACGTTTATAGTAACACAGTCGTTCCGTAGATGCTTAAGTTAACAGTAATTAATTTAGCCATTTTCTAGTTGATGCTTTGACTGAAGATTTGGTTTTTATCAAAATATATCGTCCTAAGCAGTTAAAAATGGTCATTGGAGTAAAAAAGTGTGAATTCGATTCAATGGTTTGTATTTACTTAATACGAGTTTGTAAACATGTATTTTACAACAACTGTATCTTATGATGTGTCACAGTTCGTTCAAACGTCTGTCTATATATACAGTCATCTTTACTGTCGCTTATTATAATACTTTACAATGTTACTGACATAAATTAACGGACGCTGAAATCATGACATCGGTAAGAATCCGGTAGCCGTTTCTTGAAGGATACAAACCTGGGGTCAAACAATTTATGTCATTGTTTCTTAACCACTGTCATTCTCGTACCGTCTGGTAGAAGAAACACTTGAACAGTATTTGGCTAAGCAAGCTTATTACAGTGAACGTAGATATTAAAGTGTTTTTATTTTAACAAAATTTAAGAAACAGTGACTAAACAACCGCTAATCAGCCTCAGCTGTTATAATAAAGTAGCGGATAGTATTCATACTTATAACTACTATATCTCAAATAATTGTGAAAATTATTTAAAACTTGTTATATATAACGCTAATAATGTCTGTACATTAGATAATCGTTATGAACAGCATTGGCTAAACTTTACCTGGGATTAAGATTGTATTCATGATTTATAAATAGGACCATGATTTCTGAGCATTTATATGAGGCTATTTGACCGATTAGGGTTCATTATGATAAAGATTATTTAATGTATAACTGAGAAAATCTATCAGTCTGCTTAGTGCATATAAATGAAAAGTAAAACCACCGTACTTTTTCTACTTACATGCACAACTCTTTTCTCAAAATGTGTTAAGAATGTAGCAGTACTGCCTTCATTTTCAAGATCCACTCCGTCTAGGTTTGGACAGTTGAAATGACTTCTAGCAAATTTCTAAAGCAAAAAAGAACATGTTTAATTGAGATCATGAAATGATCTAAGACAGACAGCAACTGAAAACGTAGAAGCATCAGATGGCTTTTTCATTAGTGCTCGTCCACTACCCCTCTGTCGAAGGTTGAACCCAGAACATGAGGCCGCGCACATGAGTGCTTAAACTCTAATGACTAAGCCGACATCCAGTAGGTTAGAAGTCTAATTATGACCATTCTGTGATATTACGTGGCCATCCTCCGTTGTCTTTGATGGGTTGTATAATGATCTTATTAGACCTATAGTTGTTCGATTTTATTTCATGTAAGTTAATGAAACTGAACTACTACATAATTACAAACGTTATTGTAAGCTTTTATTGATCTTTATATGTTTCCAGAGTTTTAGTTACTACCTGTTACGGAGTTTACACTGGAAAATCCTTTTTAAACTTTATCTAACTTATTATTCACAGTTTTAAATACAAATGGTAGTTAATAGTTTTGTGTGTGGAATGAAACTAATAAATATAAACTATTACAAATTATTCTGATACAATTTAGATTCTGTATCTTAAGTTTTCTACTCCACTAGTGAACACTTTTATCACCTCTATTTCATACAGAATTGTAAATATATAAGAATATATTTGTTTAAAATAGTTACTCACTGGCACAAAATTTGACTTGTCAGTTTTACCTACATACTAAATCTACATTTCAAAACAATTCATGATACAGATATTAAATGTTTCCACGAAATAGTGAAAGATTTAACAATAATAACAAATAAATATTAAAAGGCAGTGAGAAAAAATTCAGACAAATCACATACCAAAACATTCGGAAGAACGAAAGCTCCTATTTTTCGTGTCAATGAAATCTTAGCAGATTTCCAAGTACGAGTAACTTCATTAACGACATTATTACTGAATTAGAGAAAGTAATATTTAAAAGACACAAGTTATCTATTAACATGTGAGATAAAAAATCATGGTTACTAAAGGTTTATTATCAGAGGACAAAACTTTTTGAACAGTTCTTATTTGGCATATTTTCATCTTGTGTGAATTACCTCAATATAGCTAAGTTTCACAGAATAGATGAACTCCCATTTCATCCTATTTGAGACTTGTGTGCAGGATGTACCCACATGTCAGTATTGGGACTTTGAGACTTCGAACCCGTTACTTTACTTTCAGGTGTCCAACGCGTTGCTCATTGAGATATTAAGTCCCTATACCAATCAACTTATTCAATGAATATGATAATTTTATTATTATTGACAAAGTTTTGAGCTATTTCATTGGTCATATTCGCGGCTGAAACATTTATTTATACCTCATTATGAATGTATATAAATTTTACTGTTTTAAAATTTCAACAAACTTCTGGTTGGGAACGTGATCAATTTTAAAACCACATGTTACTTTTTAGTAGAACACAACATCCTGTGGGGTTTATCTATGATTATATAAAACTGGCTATTAGTTGAAATAAATGGTTGACATTATTCACATCTCGAAATAGAATCCTTTTTTGACAATTATGAAAGTTAGTGCTATCATTTACGGGGAATAGGTATTTTATCGCAACGCTAAAATCGTCAGTCTTGTTAATACAAATTAATTCAGAATTTGTTCAATTTGTTAGGATTCAAATTTATTCAGTGTAATCACTATCTATCATCAGTGACTTACCTAGGAGCGAATACACCGAATTCTCCCCTTTTAGTGTTTGGCATTCCTGTAACACGATCACGTTGTGTTCGTGGTTTACCACTCTCATCACGATAAAAAGCGTAAAGATTTCGGTTGAAACCCTAAAAACATGAAAAGTATTCTGCATCAGTTATCTCATTCAATTTACAAATTCAATTAGTTAAGTAAGCGAGATTTCATTCTTGTAGTCATAGCCAACATGCTTCGTTAAAAAGTAAAATTATTTAGAAAGCTATGATTCGTAAAAAATCAAATTCTTCACTATTGAATATTTCATGGTTATATTTGAAATTATCCGGAACCAAACTGGGAACACTTGAATCTAGTAGGAATAATATCATTTTTGAGTTGTTCTATGATTTGTGTTGAATATTCGGTCAGTCATCTATGTGATTTAGGGCTTATTATTAAGTCTTACATAAAGGAGGGTGCTTTTAAAGAATTAAACATGGAGAAACTTGAATAGAACTGGGGAAAATAGCTGGTTCTGCAACTATAAGGGCTGATATACAATACAACCTTTTGCTCTAGGACTAGTAGAACCGCCCCTAGATCGTAAAGCAAAAGCCGGAAGAAAAACAGAGGAAACATTTGCTCCAATAAGTGTCTAAAATGTACAGAGAGAACATATGTATTTATTGTTTTCCGTATAGTGAGAACATCCCTAGAATCATACAATCCACAATTAGCACTGTTACATCACCATCCTGTTAACTTATACCGCACTAATATTCTAGAAATCCTATCGAGCTGTGATTGGATCGAAGCGCTTTGGCTTCTTAGGAGCCACTGTAGGCTTCTGAAAGCCATCCCAACAAAAACTCGATGAACTTCATTGGCGCACAGCAAGAAATTAGATGTGACTATCTTTCTTCGAGATATCATGATGGCATGTTTAACTCACGAGAGATTGATATTGTGTATGTGTATGCAAAGTGAAAGCGAAGAGGTTTTGGCCAAATAAATCTTCCTGATGCCAGTGATCAAGCGTTGAAATGTAGGGATGCAATTATGTCAAAATGACGCCCAAACAAGCAACACATGTTTATAATAACTCATATTATTTTATAAAAACGTGGTGTTTTAGAATAAGAGATATTTCGATTAAAATTATATGGACTAAATATTTCAGAGATAGCAGAACAAAATATAACTTACTAATGCATGTCCTATTTCATGAATTGCTGTATACAATAACATTTTACTAAATGGATATTTTTCATCCAAACGATTCGGGCAAAAATTTATAAATCCAAGGACTGGACTGTTGTCAGAATATGAACAGAAAATTATTATAAAATAAAAAGTTTAGATCATACATACTAGGTGATGAAGAACTAGAATTAAGGATATATAGACATGACTTCATCATAATGATTTAGTACGCTTTGAGAAAATGTGACCTTTCTGATAGGAATTATAAAGAGAAACCAATGTGAAGAACAGTCATTTTACAAATCACTGTTCAGGTTCCAGGTTCAGGTTTGATTAGCATACTCTACAGTTAACCAAAAATCGCACACTCAGGAACAAGCGCAAAAAAAGACGACCAGTAGTAGGTCTCAACATAAATGAAGGGAAAAGCAATACTCTACGATACAACACAACATACGTCAACCAAATCTCTCTTGATAGAGATGCCTTGGAGGACGTAAAAACCTTTAAAAATCTGGAGAGCATCATTGACGATCAAGCTGGATCTGTGGTGGTGTTTGGTTCTCTGAGCTGGATGATTTGGTTGTGCTAAATCATCATCATTCATTATATTTTAACTTGACATTTTAAGAATTCGTTCACCTGACATTTAGACTACAGTCGATTACTAGAAAATTCATTTCACAGACCAAAATATGTTCATTTATAGACCGCTTTTTAAGGGGAATTTTTTTACCATTTATTCCAAATAGATCAGAAATATATCCAACCTATCTGAAATAATCCAAAGTTAAAATGAACTAATTGTCTATTTTACACGACCTTCAGCGTAACTCCTATTTGCATCACTCAGTATATCCGTTGATGTGAAGACAGACTAATTGTAAATATAAATGTATTCTTTTCTTAACCATATCTGTAATCATCAGGACTTTACTGGAACTGTTTTCTTCTTATCTTAGTCACAATTATTGTATTTAACAACAGTTCAGTTTATACCAGTTAATAAATGCATTATTCTTCTAGTCACAAATATAATTGTGAAATATATATATATATATACATATATATATATATATATACATATGCTTACCGATCAGTATTTCCTTCCAACTGACATGAATTCGCATAAGCTATCAACCATTCATCATTACATAAACCAGCTGGTGAAGCATCAATTATCATTATATATCCATTGCCTGGTATACCGGAACCATCAAATCCACTAGTTCCACTGCGTGTTCTACATGCCTTTTAATTTTTTTAAAAAAAATTCAACAATAAATTGATCGTTATTACAGAAAATGAACTATTTATTGTTGATAATTGTAAAAGTTCATTTATGATTATTTCATGCTTTTATATTACTGTTAATTCTCAGTTGAAAATGTAATCAATCAGAAAAGATTTCATAGATCCAACTAGATTGTAATCAAAATAACTGATATTTATAAGCAGTTGACTAGTGGGGGCTGCGAATAAACTAATGTTCTGTGGAATTTTTTCTTAACTCTGATTAAATAGGTTGTCTTTTATATTTTAAAATCGTCTGCAATGGCGCAGGTGCATCCACTCTTTGTGTTCTCCCTAATTCTAACCTTCTGAATTCCTCATAATCTCTAGCTTTCTCCTTCTAAATTTATCTCACTGAATTATACTTTTCAAATCATATCTTTGCTCCCTAATCTTCTCCATAACTGCTAATAATTCTACTATCGCTGTCACTCTTGGTTTTGAACTGACAGTTGTGTCTCTGTGCTGACGTGGTATGGCAACCTGAACTGATGTACTTATGTACGAAGTTCTGCGTTGTATCTGTCTATCTGTCTTTTATACCTTAAACTTCAATCAGTAATTGAAGAAAAAACTTACAGCTTGAATGATACTGTACTTATTGAGTGGCTAGAAGGTACTTAGCTGTATCATGTGTGAAATCAAAAGTTCATGTTGCTTATAAGTCCCAAACTATCATTAAATACAGGTTTAAAGTTCTATTGGTTCCAGAAAGTTCTGTTTATGAAGAGAGCTAATTTAAAATTATCCTCTTCTATCTTATCAGTAGCATACATAAGGAATACAAGCATATTTTCGAAATAGTGAGATAAAACATCAGACTTCAACTGTTATCTAACTATGATACGATAGTCATTAAATTCAACCTTCCACTGACTTTTTGCTGGAAATTTTTATTCCTTGATCGTAAGAAACATTCATTTTATTGGAAAAATATTTACTGATGATTACAACAACGACGATCAGGATTTACAGATTGTTAGTAACTGTTCTGTTCTATGTAGCTAAAATAATTTATTCACAGTCCTCTTTATCAGTTAGATAAAATAATAAATTTAGAAAGATTTCTGGATCGCATTATTTGTTTAAATAATCTTTGGGAAAGAAAATTGAATAATTTCATGCATTGTCATGCATATACTTATAGTCTTACTTGTAAATAATTCTTAGGTACTTGCATTGTATGACATTTAGCTGATTCAAGACATGTTTGCTCACAAACTATATCAATTGATCCATTTTTTAAAGGAGTGAACCAATGTCTATCATTTACACAATCTCTATATTTTAAGAAAAGGGATATAAAACAGAATGAATCATATAACAGTCAACAAGAAACAAACATTGTCATGAATGAATTTGTCAATCTTCAGAAGTTCAGAAATTGTTTTCTTGCTTGATTTGTTTACTCTTTATATATTTCAATTAGCTTTTATGAATAATATTTTCATAACTTTTCACTAGATTAGTCATAATAAGATGAGATGAAAATAATAGTTTTTTTAATGTAGGGAACTCACTCAGTTCTCACTTACGCCAGTTACCCCCAATGGAGCATAGGCTGCCCACAAGTTTTCTCCAACCAACTCTGTCCTGGACTTTCCTTTCCAGTTCTTTCCAGTTTTTGTTGATTCTTCTCATGTCTTTCTCTATTTCTCGACGTAATGTGTTCCTAGGCCTTCCTCTTTTCCTTCTGCCTTGAGGGTTCCATGTGAGGGCTTGTCTTGTGACGCAGTTCAGTGCTTTTCGCAGTGTGTGTCCTGTCCACTCCCACTGCTTCTTCCTAATTTCCTCGTCCAATGGAATCTGGTTCGTTCTCTCTCAAAGTAAGTTGTTGCTGATAGTTTCTGGTCAACGAACCGGAAGTATTTTGCGTAGACAACTGTTCATAAATACTTGTATCTTCTGGATGATGGCTTTCATAGTTCTTCAGTTTCTGCTCCACACAGTAGAACTGTCTTTATATAGGGAACTAGATTACACTAACTAAAAACATTAGCTTCATCAAAGAACTAAATTACTGGATGAATATGTGTTTAGGTTCTTATCACTTCATAGGTTTTGGTCAGTCAGTCAGTTACAACGTAGAACTTCGTACGTGAGTACATCAGTTCACGTTGCCATACCACATTAGCACAGAGTCTTTTTCAATAACTTGATAAGGATTGCAAAACCTATTCTATTCGACAGGTTTATCTGAAGTCAAACAAATCAATTTTTCCAGCGAACAATCGCAATTTTTGTTGTATCCTTGTGTACACAGCACTGCTTATCACTCAAACCAACACATAGTGGTTTGAAAGTCCTATAAGTATACTACAAAGTTGAATAATAGCACGTTCATAATAAAATCATTGGAGAATAAGACAAGTGTGTGTGTGATTTAATCATAAGATTTTTCAATGAATTCAAATAAAAACAACATTCGTAGAAAATAATTTTCTGATATGATATTCAATAAATTACAAAATGTCATACGAATTTTGTTAAGTTACCTTCTGATAAGGATATTTCTATTTGATGGCCGTTTAACACTGAGAGCATTTTGCCAAAAAGCTAAAGCTTTCTCAACTATTTCATTCTAAAAACAGAGAATGTGCAGTTTTTTTAATGTAACAGTCAAATGATAGTAAATATTTTTCATTTTTTTGTTTAGGTCTAATCCTATTCAGTAGATGCTAGCTTAATGGTCTAGAGGATGAGCATTCGTGCATTAGATTGAAAGTGCTGGGTTTGATTCCCGTTTACAGGATCGTAGATGTGAATTGCTGATGAGTCGCATACTAGGACGAAACAGACGTCCAGTTCTTCCGGATTTCTAATGGTAGTCTAACGTTGATCAGTCAATGATTTTAATAAATAGATTATATTGAGCAATATATTTACTAGATTCGTATGTTAAGAATATATTTTCATGGCATTTTGAAGGTTTAAAAATGGTGAATTTGCTTACTGCCCCAATTCCTTTTGTCAATAAGGCTGGTGATCGGGATTTTCGTTTGGAATTAATAGATCTACTAACTGATACCAACGAAATTCAAAATTGCAGTCATTGCATGATCTGGAAGATTTTACGCTTAAAACGTTCATTTTCGCATTAAAGTTGTATTTTTGAACAAGCACTTTTCTATGAAGCCCTATGAATCAGAGATCTGATCTCAGTTTATAGGAAAAACAAAATAAAGAGCCAGTATAACATTACACGATACGATAAAATGATTCTTGATTAAAACCCTATTATTAAAACATTGAACAGTTTTATTTATTTCACTGATAAAAGTGACATTAACTTTGAAGATCGGTTAACTAGATGTGAATTCCGCTCGTCAATAATGCATATCAGTTTATTTCAATTTACCTTTAAAAAGTCAGATTTCGGAGTATTGTAGAAATTCGGAGCATACAAAGGTATGATTTTCAAACTTTGACTATTGATTTGACGTGTTTGTATGCCTTGTGCAAAACCTCCATGTGTCTAATAGTTGTACAATATATAGATTATTAATATTTAGAAAAAAAGTAATTTTAAAACATACAATTTTCTCCATCGGTTGTAGTTTACAAACATGTTGACAATTCACTGAGGTAATAAAGTAGTAGAAAATTATGAAATGAATAAGCGACTGAGTGATTATCATCTTCTTTTTCGGTGTTAATATTGTTCTTTTTCGAGTAATTTCTAAATTACAAAATGTTTACTTACGGTTGTTCATGCATATTTATATACATCAAGATTTAAACAAACTTCCTGATTATTGGTTCATTTTCAATTGAAACTCTTGTCATGAATTGAGTTTATGTAGTAGTGTAGTGAACGAGAACATAGGTGGGGCAACCGAATTGTATTTAACGAAAATTACAGAGTTACTCAGTAAAATTGGAAAACCACATAGTAAATCGTTCATTTGCAAATTATCAGTCCATCCTATCGAACCGGACTGTTCCTGTTGCAAAACATCAATCTATTGTCACTCACTATTCATGCGTTTCATACAAATTCCATTGTGTTTTCTAACTCTTCCTTTCTTGATCTTCCCCCCATCTTCTGCTGCCAGGCATTACGTTGACACTCACATCATATACTACTTATAAGTAGCTCACACCACAGTAGGAAGCACGGTTTTTTTCTTAATTTCAAACAGATGATGATGATGATTAGTATTATTATTATTGTTAATGTTATTATTCTTTTATGATTAATGAAATTATTTCTAGCACTTATAGTCTCATATGTTTGTTGGTACATTTCAGAGAATTATGCTTTAACGAAAACACTAGATATATGAATTAGATTTCATGCAACGCTAATTACTACAAATAAACATTTATGACCTTGTTACAAACCGAGTCTTGGACATTGATAAGGAAGTGATTTACCGAGACGCAACTTCTAGTGGTCACTGTTGTAAAGGGCGAAACTGGAGTAAAACAACTGTGTGATATTCCATGGTTTTTTAATATATTTCTGAGCGTTATTTAGTTCTGTCATTGAGTCAAATCGAACTTAGGTACTCAATTTGTAATCTTTCATTTTTATTCTATATGCTCTTTTTCTAAATTCTAAACTGCGAGAATAATGGAACTACTAAGTTTAGTAGGTTCGAGAATACTGGTCGATGGCCCATGCTCCATTAGGGGTAACAGGCGTAAGTTTAGTAGAAGAGCTAATGAGCTAATTTTTAAAACTGTTCAAAATCAGTAAAGTGACTATTCAAGTCAATACTAAAGTGAACATTTTCAGCTAGTACATCAAAATGGAAAAGATTTACCGTGTCAGCAGTTTCTCATATTCACAATCCACACAAACTAAATAATTTTCGAAGAATATTTGAAAGTAAAATGGTTTCATTGCGTTCTCAATGCATTAGCTGACTGTATCTGGATCTCGATATTATTCACTCTGAGACTAAAGCACTATGTCCATCGCTTCAAATGTCAGTACATGATCTACTGAGACTCCATAGAGCCATTAACTTATGTGAAGAATAGAATGGTATAGGGAAAGGTTTTTAATTTCTCATCGCTGATACTCAGAGCTGAACTATTCTATCTCCGTTCAACATGCACTTCCTTTATGTAGCTTTTATCGTACGTTTTCCACATATATTTAAGCCTTGACTAACATTGAAATCTGGAACTCTCGTCCCTTTTTCGGTATTAACAAAGGGAAAATTCACTCTCTTGTATATGACTGTACACTTGTTAAACAAGTTGGTCTCTCTTTGAACTCAGTAGCTCAGTCGATCACTTTCTAGTGTTTGCAGTGGTATGTACTACGTCGTAGTCTCAGCGTGAACATCAACACTGAGATGCGGATATTTTCGATTTGACGAACTGAGAACCGGATGAAATGTGTGTTCTGGACTCAATTGTTAACCATAATTAAAATGTATACTATTAGCTAGTAAGGAAAAAGCTCGGGATGGACGTATTGGAACAGAGATTGATGATACCTAATCCTAAATAACAGTGATGGAAAATTACAGACCCTAACATAATTGGTCTAAGTTTAAAATTACGCCTACATCTGTTTGCAAAACAGTAAATTTTCTTACAAACCATCAAGTTTGGTATGATATTTGATACGTGAGTTTGAAAAACCGAGTTAGAACTATGTTCTACTCATACAAATCACTAAGAAACAGAAAAATATTCTGCAGATATTAGTCATCGAGTCAGGAAAATTTAACATAACAGATTGTAAGCATAAGATCTTCAGTAGAATGCTGTGTGATAGTTCTCTTATCCTCGTAGATATTAACAGCAGTTTTTTTTATAATAATCAGAGTCATACACGCACACTGTAGCCATGTTACTTAGAATCGGCTCCTCATCTTGGGATGTGTGGCACTCAGGATGAACTGAAATTTGAACCATGTTATTTACTCTTTTAGATTCTTCCTTGAATTATACATTCAGACAATTTGCAGAATTTATCCTCAAAAATCCCATATAATTGGTAAGTGCATTTGCCCTTCTGGCAGTAATTATTCCTAATCATTACACAATAAACCTTAAATCATTGAGATTTTCAAATTAAACTAGACTAGAAATAAAAAGACTCTTTAATTTAGAGATACTGACTGCACTGATACCAATATCAAGTAAATTGTTGCATACTTTCTGTCTAATTTACAATGTATGATATTTGTCTTAAGTGAATTGTTCAATAAATAGCCCAGTTCCGTGAGATTACAGATAATTAAAAATGAAATATTTAGAATTATTAATTGCACTTTTAAAAATTATTTCTTTATGTCTCATGGGTTAAATAATTCAATTTCATTCCATACAATTGCTTTCGTCACGAGATTTTTTTCTAAACTTTAGAATAAAAAGTATATTTGATATCTTTCTCGAAACTACAATTACTTAATAAAATGTCTGTCTATCTTGTATTTAAATCAATCCAAGTTTGATAGTTAGTTTAACGTAAAATCATCATTTGCGCACAACCCTGAATACTTATAATTTAAAATTATCTATAATGTGAGAAGTACTGAGTTTGTGCGGAACGCTTCAAGTAACATAAGAATTTACGGCCTAACACCATAATTCAGATGATGCATGAAATCTTGAAGAAATGAATTTCAAACACTAATCAATCTTGGTTTGTATGTTTTGTTATTAAATGAATTCTAGTAATCACTGAATGTTTAGTTTAATTCGCCAATATTTAGTTTTGATTTATTCACAAACTTTTCTGTTTTAGTGTAATACATAGTTCTTTAAATGAATTTAAATGATTTTTGTCTTTATTCAACATATTGTTGAAGAAGTTAGATCCCTAGAACTCACTTGAAAAAGGTCCTAATTTTGTAATTTATTCTGAAATTTTTGAATTTTTATGTTTCCGCGCTAAAGACGCTTAGTTGACCTTCAGCTTACATTTCCCACTCACTAAATCCTTGACTGTCATTGGTTGATGGACTACTTAAGTGCGCTATTTTATGGCTCTCACCAAGGACGTTTTTATCATTGTATAAATAAGCTTCAGTTGTGTGCTTGTGAACCCCAACCTTTCTGGATACATGTAGAATATATTCTCTACGCCTTATCAGTTCTTCCTCTAGTCAGCGGGACCTGGGACAATCGGATTAGAATAGCCGATCGCATCACTCTATAGTTGACCTTCGTTCCGTTTACCGAGTAAAGTGAACTCGTAAAAGATGCAAGCATATCAGTTGGCGAGCACATTACATATAATTATACTACATCCATTCCAGTACTACACTGAATTTGTTCTTCCTACAAACTTTTAAGTCAAAATAAGTCTTTTCATCAATTCATTTTCATAATTTATATTTTATAGTAATAAAAACATATCGACGTAAACGAAGAATATAATTTTCAATAATTACCATTGGTTTCACAGTTATACATCTAAATTGACGTTTTAAAGCGACAACCGCGTTTAAGGTGAATAAGATTTTAAAAACAATAACTCATGAATAAATCAATAGTTAGTTATTTAAAACATTAAGTCTGTTTAGTAAATTTGGACACTTAAATAACAAGATGAAGATTATCAGAACTATGTAAATTATTAGCGCAATATATTTCGAAACTCCGCCTATAGAACCTTCGGGGCTACTATCGGTCCCAAGCACGGACAAAAGAGGTGAGCTGAGGATGAGGTTGGAGACTCCATCCCACCAAAAAAACTAACTCGCTACAAAACGCTAATTAGAACTAATAATTCAAGCCATTTTAACTCTGCCCTGGGAGTTGCAAGAAGAGATATGACGTCTCATGATGAAAGCCGAGTTCCCCCGGAAGTCACAAGACGGATGCCCCTTCTGACAACCAGAACAATCATTCTTTCAGGAACATGGAACTTTCGTACATTGTGGGAGACTGGAAGACTATTTCAAGTTGCGGCAGAAATGAAAAGATACAACCTAAAGGTGCTCAGCATCAGTGAAACGCATTGGACACAGGTAAGACAACTCAGAATAACTTCAGGAGAACTGCTGTTATACTCTGGTCATGTAGAGGAAAATGCTTCACATAAATAACGATTTGCACTGATGCTGTCCTAGCAAACATCAAAGGCACTGATAGGATTAGAATCTCATGGACACAGGATCATTAAAGCATCCTTCAAAACAAAGAAAGAGGACATTACAATGAACGTCATCCAATGCCATACACCTACCAACAACTACAATGACGACGATGAAGATCAATTCTATGAAAGGCTGCAGTCAATCGTCGACAGATGTTCACCAAAGGATTTGACAATTCTGATGAATGACCTAACTGCTGAGGTTGTTGTGGACAACAGTGGGTATGAAGTCATCATGGGACGACATGAACTAGGAGAAAGGAACGAAAATGGTGAAAGATTTGCAAACTTCTATGCCTTAAACAAACTGGTCATCGGTGGCACAATATTCCCTCACAAGCGCATACGCAAAGCTACAGGGATTTCACCGGATCACACTACTCAGAACCAAATCGACCATATCTGTGTCAATAAAAAGGGGCTGACACAGCCTCAAATCACCACTTGCTGATCGCCAAAATGAAAGTGAAACTAACGAAGCAACGGACAAAGGGGCATATGACATCATAGAAGTTTAATAGAGCCTTTCTTTGGGATATCGTAAAACGCAACGAATTCAAGATAGCCTTCAGCAATAAGTTCCAGGCCTTGCACGATATACTCAATGGAGAGGAAACAACCATGGAGAACAGTTGGAAAGGAATCAAGGAGGCAATCACTTCAACATGTCAGGAGGTTCTGAGTCACAAAAAGTACCATCATAAGGAATGGATCTCTGTTGATACTCTTGCAAAAATTGAAGAAAGGAGGAACAAGAGCAGAGTAAGTTAAGGCACAAGCTGCATACACAGAAGCAAGCAGGGAAGTGAAAAAGAGCGCCAGACCTGACAAATGTAAATATGTGGAACACCTAGCAATGACGGCGGAAAAAGCTGCAACAGACAGAAACTTTAGACAATAGTACGAAACAACAAAGAAGCTGGCCGGAAACTATCGTAAACCAGAACGACCAGTGAAAAGCAAGGAAGGGAAAATAATCAGCAACACTGACGAACAGCAAAATAGGTGGGTAGAGCACTTTAAGGAACTCTTGAATCGACCAGCTCCACTGAACCCACCCAACATCGAAGCAGCATCCACGGACCTCCCAATTATTATTGGCGCACCTACAATTGAGGAGATCAGTATAGCCATAAGAAAAATCAATAACGGCAAAGCAGCAGGTCCAGACAACATTCCAGTAGAGCCAATGAAAGCAGATGTGGAAGCAACTGCGAAAATATTTCACATCCTCTTCAAGAAGATTTGGGATGAGGAACAAGTACCATCAGATTGGAAAGAAGGATACCTGATCAAAATACCAAAGAAAGGCGATCTCAGCAAGTGTGAGAACTACAGAGGCATCACTCTTCTTTCAATACCAGGCAAAGTCTTCAACAGGGTATTGTTAAACAGAATGAAGGACTTCGTAGACGCCCAACTTCGAGATCAACAGGCTGGATGTCGTAAGGATCGATCGTGTACTGACCAAATTGCTACATTACGGATCATTGTGGAACAATCAATTGAATGGAACTCACCACTCTACATCAACTTCATCGACTACGAGAAAGCATTCGATAGCGTGGACAGGAAAACACTGTGGACTCATCTTCGACACTACGGGGTGCCTGAGAAAATAGTCAACATCATACGGAATTCTTATGATGGATTCAACTGCAAAATCGTACATGGAGGACGGCTAACAGACTCTTTCGAGGTGAAGACCGGTGTGAGGCAAGGTTGCTTACTCTCACCCTTTCTCTTTCTCCTGGTCATCGACTGAATTATGAAGACGTCGACATCTGGAGGGAAGCACGGTATCAACTGGACAGTTAGGACGCAGCTGGACGATCTTGACCTCGCAGATGACCTGGCTCTTTTGTCGCACACGCAACAACAAATGCAAGAGAAGACAACCAGTGTAGCAGCAGCCTCTGCAGCAGCAGGTCTTAACATACATAAAGGAAAAATCAAAATTCTCCGATGCAACACAACATGCATCAATCAAATCACTCTTGATGGAGATGCCTTGGAGGACATTAACACCTTTACATATCTGGGCAGCATCATCGACCAGAAAGGTGGATCCGATGCAGATGTGAGGGCGCGGATTGGCAAAGCAAGGGCTGCATTTCTACAGTTGAAAAATATCTGGAACTCCAAACAACTTTCAACCAAAACCAAAATCAAGATTTTCAATACAAATGTGAAGACAGTTCTACTGTATGGAGCGGAAACATGGAGAACTACCAAAGCCATCATCCAGAAGATACAAGTATTTATGGACAGAGAAGTCCAGGACAGAGTTGGTTGGAGAAAACTGGTGGGCGACCTTTGCTCCTTTGGGGGTAATAGGCGTAATTAATGTTAGTAAAAATTATCGTTTTTTCTATAGTTCCTTTGTACACCATTTACAAATTTCTAACCTCAAGATTTTAACACCACTCCTTGTATGAGGAATTTCATCTTTTGATAAAATATAACCTTAATAAAATGTTTGTTTTTAAGTAGTATCACAAATTAAGATTTCATAGTAATTCAATCTGGTTTGATTGAACGTAAATCTGTAAACAGATTTATTTTCGTTTGAGTTCAACAGGAAATAAAATTTGAAATATGAATCATTGTACTCATAATTTTATAAGTAGTTAAATCATACAAATGAAAATAAACAAGAATTTGGTATTATTTAGTGTAGTGAAACTGTCATTTCACTCCCCCATATAATTATGAAGTCTAATTATCAGAAAATATCATCCTTGCAAAACCAGTTAATGGGCGTGTAATAATGGTCATCACTTATGAAAATAAACTTCACCAATATTTAATACCTATTTAAAAAAAAACCCAATATATTTCATATAAACTAGTTATATAATAAATTGTTAAAAATACCTTTACAATAAACAAAAGATTAAATTAGACAAATAAGAATACAGAAAATACTAAAAGAATACAGAAAAATACTATTCTTACGCCATCATGATTAATGACAATAAGTTAAAATCTATATTATTAAGGTGAGTTAATTGTTTATACAAAGTATTTATAAGTATATATACAGAAGATGTTCTATAAGTTCATATGACTGAAGCATTAAAACATTCAAGTCCTTAAACAAATTTTTTATCCAATTCGTTAACTTATTTTGTAACTAAACCAAAATTAATCTAATGTATAAATTCTAACACTGTTTTAAAACTGATCGAACAAAAAGAACAAAAGAGTTGAATTTCCACTCTCTGGAAATATTTTTAGTGATATGCAGCCTTAATCTTTTCAAAATTGTTCTTATGATATAGTAATTGAATAGTAGGTGTTCTTATGCTAAAGGAATTTAATGATACGAATCAGATCGAAAGTTCCTAACAGATTTCTCAATTATTTCCATACTTGGTCGCGAACAAAAGATCATGAACCTATGAATTACCAACTTTGCATTACTAACAACTATTTACGAAATAAATGAAAGTCTTCCAAAGTAATCACATTCAAGTACCGTCACAATTTTTTTATCCAGTCATACAAATCCTTCAAAAAACTTTATATTCAAATAAACTGAGGTATTACTGCCCTAGTTCTTAATTATTTCATTTCAAATCCTCTGTATTAACCGTGATTCAGTTCTCGCATTATTTTTCGCTCAATACTTTGCATATGTCCGATACAATAACAGTTCACCTTTTTCAATTGTTCAAATTTTAGCCAATTACTGAAATCGATTGCATATCAATTAATTAATCATATTGAACTGAAAATTTTTCAAAAAAATATCAAATTTTAAATTCCGAATATGAAATATTCTGCAATAATAATAATAATAATAATAATAATAATAATAATAATAATAATTAGTTAACCTTCCATTTTGACAGTATATTTCTCATCAACAATAAAAGAAAACTGTTTTTCCCTTAATTTCATTTCCTCTCCTCATTATTCAATCAATATATTACAGGTGACTGCCCATCATTTATAGAATATGGATCGGGATCAGAGTGAAAACAATCTACTAGACTTATTCCAATCATTGCTATATTCGACTGACAGTTAGTTTGCCAAAGAGATATGGTGTTTAAAACAATGTGATTCGATTTGGATAGCTTTAGTTTCATTGCCAATTAAATTAACGATGTTTAAGTAGCTGAAGTGGGTCTAACCCAAATCACTAACTAACCTTTGTCGACTCCAAAATGACCTTGAAAGCATAATGCTATTTATTGGTTAGTAATCTCAGATAAGCAACTATTTGTAACGCTTTTTTACCTTCAATGCCAAATAAAATAAACTAAGTTCAATGTTCCTATATGGATCATGATTTTTATGCGGTTTGTAATTAATTTTCATTTTTTTTTAAGATGTATGAGTTTCTGTTATAAATAACTTGACATAAGTTTCTTCATCGTCAGTCCAATCATTTTTGTGTGAACTTGTTAAAATGCCAATCAATTTGAATTACAGCATAGTGACCTGTAAAATAAGTATTTAATTGTGTTTATCTGTTTAAGCATCTATAAGCCCTGACAGGAACCTATAATTAATATAATATCAATAATTATATGAGATGCCTAAGAGTTAATATTGAGTATATTAGAAAGAAATCATTTCTCATTAACTTGCCTGACAAAAACATTATATATATATATATATATATATATATATATATATATATATATATATATATATATATGAATGGTAGTTCACATCACTTTTGCACTGAAATAATTCATAGTCTCTAACTAGTTCCTTATTGAGTTGATGATAACTGTAAATGTCAGTGATATATATTGGAATTATATGTGTTTAATTCCCATCAATGAAACAACAAAATTGCCTTGTCAATTCATTTCAATATATTTATGTATATCTTTTCCTTGAGGTTATCTTATAGTAGAATGATCCATTCCATTTTACATTATATCAACCATATAGTACTTATAGGTTAGTTCCAAAACACTTTATCACCTCCCAGTCCATGTCGTCCCATGATGTCTTCATATCCAGTGTTGTCCATACCAACCTTGGCATTCAGGTCTCCCATAAGAATAGTCAAATCCTTTGGTGAACATCTGTCGACGATTGACTGCAGCCTTTCGTAGAATTGATCTTTATTGTCGTCATTGTAGTCGTTGGTAGGTGCATAACATTGGATGACGTTCATTGTAATGTCCACTTTCTTTGTTTTGAAGGATACTTTAATGATCCTGTGTCCATGAGATTCCCATCCTATTAGTGCCTTTGATGTTTGGTAGGACAACATCAGAGCAACTCGTTGTGTATGTGAAGCATTTTCCTCTTCATGACCAGAGTATAACAGCAGTTCCCCTGAAGTTATTCTCAGTTGTCTTACTTGTGTCCCATGCGTTTCACTGATGCCAAACACTTCTCGTTTGTATCTTTTCATTTCTGCAGCAACTTGCAATAGTCTTTCAGTCTCCCACAATGTACGAACGTTCCATTTACCTGAAAGAATGGTTGCTCTGGTTGTGAGAAGAGGCATCAGCCTCGTGACTTTCTAGGGAACTCTGCTTTCATCACGCGACGTTATAATTCTTCTTCCAACTCCCAGGGTAGAGTTTTATATCGTGAACAAATTGTAGTAAACTATTTCAGAGTTTCCAGAATTTATTTGCAAAATAATAATATACGGAGAGTACATTTAGAATAGGACATCTTTAATTTTTATAAAGAGTTACAAATATTGTGACTAAGTATTTATATGTTTTGGATTGTATTGATGGACGTGAATGACAGCTTATTGAATATTTTTTATCAAAAATATTATATTCAATCCAAGTCTTCATCTACACAAAGGATTAAGCTCAAGTTTAATACATTTGGATTTCTACTCGAAGATATGATCATTTCCAAAACTAAGAAATGAAAGTCACTAACGGATAGATTCTGTATTTTATGTTAACATTACTCAAAAAGAAAAAAAACAGTAGTATTCTATGTGGATATCATCAATCACGAAATATTTTGATTATTTCTAAATATCTAGTTTCTCGACATGAATTTTTATTTAATGATGATCATACTGTAGTGAACGAGAACACAGGTGAGGCAACCGAATTGTATTTAGCGAAAATTACAGAGTTACTCAGTAAAATTGGAAAACCATATCGTAAATCGTTCATTTGCAAAATATCAGTTCAGCATATCAAACTGGACCGTTCCTGTTGCAAAACATCAATCGATTGTCACTATTATTGCGTTTCATACAAATTCCATTGTTTTCTAACTCTTCCTTTCTTGATCTTCCCCCATCTTCTGTTGCCAGACATTACGTTAACACTCCCGTCATATACTACTTATAAGTAGCTCGCACCACAATACTATCTGATTTCATTCACCTATTTATTATTCTACTGCCAGTTAAACTATACTACTTACAGTAAACTTAAAAAATTTTCAATCGTAATATCCATTTTACAATAGAACTATTTAAACGTATAGATATACTATTAAATTATACAATATCGATGTTAAAATGTTACTAAAATTATTCGTTAAACACAAATAATTAAGTGACCTGAATAGAATTATTTCGTAATTGCATTGTTTTAATAGTGACACTTCTATACATGGATGTTTTTATTTTACATCGACTTTTATGCAATAATGTATATAACATGTAACAATATTTTCCAGTTGATAAGTGGAGGACCTTTTTTAAACACTTTTATTCCTAGTTGGATCATGAGTCTCTCAACTATGGAATCAAAAAATAATGAGATATTTGAACATTTGGAAAAACAAAACTGCTCTATTTTTGAACGTGCAAACTCTATAAATTTTCATACAAATCAAATTTAAAAGCAAAGATGTGTACTCTTGACTTTGGAAGACCAAGACCTATTCGAAAGGATCACTACCTAGTCAGCTTATATGAAAGATAGTCAATACTTATGATTAGTGGTTATAAATCTACGCCGGATTAACACTTCTGTTGAATATCAGTCTCAGAATTTCATAGAAAGCAATAACTGTTGCTGATATGATATTATTTTTCATTAAAACTTATACTACTTATGAGTGGTCAAACATTTAATAGCAACAAATAATGACTCCATCATAATTATTAAACATGTGCACACTAAACATCTCGTTAACCACATAAAGATAAGAAGCAGTCCTGACAATGATACTTGAATTGAATTTGACTGGAAACAGCTAGTTCGATTAAGAAAATAAGAAGTCTCTTTATCAGAATTTAAATGGTCAAACAGATTGAATTTCATCAGCCAAATGATCGAAATTGTAGAAAAATAATTATGAAAATATGAAGTTCAGCCGCATTCTTCATAGAATAGAATAAAGAGATGGTATTCAGAATCATATAGAAGATTTGCGCTTGAAACAGACACTGAGGGTGTCCTACTGAACGGCAATAAGAACTTCATAGTCAAACCGTTCTAGTCAGATTGCGCAACAATACTAAAATATTATACTCACATTTTGTGATCCATTAAAATTTCTTAAGTGATGATTTCAAAATTCCACGTTACATTTCTGGGTTTAGTCGGATTATTAATTCCTATGAATCATTGTAACACACTCATTATATATTGTTTTATTACGAATTGTTATGTGTCAACATTTCAGGCGTATTTCGATGAATTTTTCTCAAACTGATGTTTACTATTTTGATTAGTTTTTACCTATAACGTCGATGTGGATGACAGATAACTGAAATGATCGTTATTAGGAAAAGAGTTATATTTACAACAACCTATTAGAAAGTAATAGTTCATTAATCTGAACTTCCTTTATACTTAATAGAGCACAAGATTGAAATTCATCAAGCCCCATTTCAATTTGAGAAACCAGTAGGTATCTATCTCTCTAACCCTTGAATACTGTGATACTAGATGAATTGCTCTGATACATTTTGATGCCTATAAATTAATAACAATTTAAAAAGCCATAAGTGATACTCAAAAAGCACGTGGTGGTTGATGTGGTTGATGGAATAGAGAATGTGTAATTCTTATGACCAACTTATTATTATCATTTGTAATTTTTATTGTATAATTTTATTAGATATCTGCATTATTAATGTATATCTATGTATATTCTGTCAATTGTAAGCTTGTATTCAATCCGTTTCTCATTATCATACACTCTTTATTATTCTCAATGTATTGTTATTATTCAGTTATTTGCAGTTTACTCGGTATCAGTATACAATATATTTGAATGAATCAAATTTAATACATACTGATATAACTAAATTCAACTGATTTACTTTGATAATACCTAAACAGTAAAAAAAAAAAAGAAAAAAAATGTTACAATTAGATTGTAGTTAAAGTAGAAAGCTAGTAATAGTTGGCTGACATAGGTTTAATTAAAATTCCTTATATGAAGGTTAAAGATGATTATTCTCTGTTCTAGATAATCAAATACTTTCGTTTCTGACCCAGTGGGTGATAAAAATTATCTAATGCTTGGTGTCTCGTAGTTTGTGATCTTCACTAAGATATTATTTTACAGTAGTAACATTAAAAGATGAAAGTACGCTCTTGTCAGAACCGCTGACAATTGTCTAAAGAAAGTTCTTGTTTTTCGACATTCATTCTAAGGTTTGATATTACTTACTTACTTACTTACTTACTTACGCCTGTTACCCCCAATGGAGCATAGGCCGCCCACCAGTTTTCTCCAGCCAACTCTGTCCTGCGCTTCTTTCTCCAGTTCTGTCCAATGTTTGTTCATTCTTCTCATATCTTTCTCTATTTCTCGGCGTAGTGTGTTCCTTGGCCTTCCTCTTTTCCTTTTACCTTGAGGGTTCCATGTGAGGGCTTGTCTCGTGACGCAGTTAGGTGCTTTTCGTAGTGTGTGTCCTATCCACTTCCACCGCTTCTTCCTGATTTCCTCATCCACTGGAATCTAGTTTGTTCTCTCCCACAGTTCGTTGTTGCTGATGGTGTCTGGCCAACGAATACGAAGTATTTTGAGTAGACAACTGTTCATAAACACTTGTATCTTCTGGATGATGGCTTTCGTAGTTCTCCAAGTTTCCGCTCCATACATTAGAACTGTCTTCACATTTGTATTAAAAATCCTGATTTTGGTTTTGATTGAAAGTTGTTTGGAGTTCCAGATATTTTTCCATCGTAGAAATGCAGCCCTTGCTTTGCCAATCCGTGCCCTCACATCTGCATCGGATCCACCTTTCTCGTCGATGATGCTGCCCAGATATGTAAAGTTGTTAACGTCCTCCAAGGCATCTCCATCAAGAGTGATTTGGTTGGTGCATTTTGTGTTGCATCGGAGAATTTTGCTTTTTCCTTTATGTATGTAAGGTTTGATATAATGAAGTTACTTCCAAGATTTACAAATATTATGTCATTAAATATTTTGATTCATAAAGGTTTTTACTTTAAACTGTTGTTAGTAGGAATTTACCTAGTAGTTAATGATCATTAGTTATTTACTAGAATTGTCGATCCTTCAAACTTATCCAAAATCGCTTTGAAACAAGAAATACCATGGTCCTTTATGTTTATATTTTGTTCAGTTCATTATATAGCGCGACCTTTTCATAGGTCATAAGTTTCGGTGAAATAATGTAATTCAGAGATAAACAGATTTAACTGAACCTTTATGATGATACTCTATATAGATACATATACTGCAATAGGAAAACATATACTTCTACTATATACAAACATATTTACACTAAGCTCACGACAAGTATTGACTCATTTCTTTGTCTCAGAAATTGCTTTTTTTACTTTTATCTTTTATCTATCATTAAAAAAAAGGGTTAATGGTTCGCCAAAATGCATGGAAGAAAGGAAATTAGTTTCTATTAGAAATACAAATAAACAGATTATATATATTCACCTTCCATCTTTAGCAAAATAAATGTCTTTTTGGGCCAAAGTTCACAATTCCAAATAACTAGGTCATTTGTCTTTGTTCGCCTGCTCTCTATTTTGTCATTATAATGTTTCACAGTCATTGTTTATTTCAATGTATGTAAACTGAATGAAACAGTCTATTCCACCATTGAATTTTGAAACAATTCAAACTCATAGTTTAGTCATTGATGCACATACATGTCAAATAAATAACCACTGACTATATTCTGTCGTTATAAGTCATGCATATAATCAATATTTTCAGTTGAACTAGGGTTAATCATACTAATTAATATTTCAAGTTTCGGTGCATTGATTAAATTTTGATGAATAACCTTGAACAGACTACTTGATGAATACTCATATCTACATGAAACACATTAAAAGACTAGTATTTTTATGTTTTTTATCATTACATTTTTAAGCTTGAGTTTGATAAGCAAATTCCAACTTATTCACATGCTATCCCTGATTATTTTATTAGTCAAGTGTGAATTGAAGAATTGGATTTACTAATATCATAAATTATTTCCAATTACTAGATTAGTGATGCAAACCACATCGACTCTATTACACATAACTATGCTAATCTAGATTATTGATGTATGCTAAATCGACATTGTGATTCAAAAGCTAAAAGGTTTTGTTTACCAATGATTCTGAAAGTTCTAATATCAGAATGTTATCAAATGAAAGGTATAATAATGATTAATAATAATAATAATAATAGTGATGATAATAATAATAATGGCTTATGATTTCCATCCTACCTAAATCTTTAATTTAGCCTCGGCTGGAAACTGGCTCTTTTCCTGCCACAATAGGTTGCTGCTGATGGTGTTTGATCAACGAATCTGGGAATCATCAAGCTGCATCACAAAGTGAGCCATCAGTCGGAATCCTCAAGCCAAAAGGAAAAGCAGAGAACCAGAAGAACACAATGAGCCTAGAATGGGAGGAAGATATTCAAAAAGAAAGAATAACACTGGTCGACAGATGGGAAGGAGAGCTCAGAACAGAGTAGGTTGGCGGATCCTGGTCGATGGCCTATGCAGCACAAGGGGTAAAGGATGTAAGTAAGTGCATAAGTAAGTAAGTAGGTAAGAGTTTATGATGACTTCAAAAAATCGATTGTTAACAACCTATGGTTTGTTAGTTATAATTTCGTTCTTATGACAACAGAATTCTCGGAAAACTAAAGATTACGATTACTATTGTATTTCATTTAATACATGGCAGAATCCTATGTAAGTAATAACAATAATGTCCATAGAGAACGAAAGCATTTTATGGTTACTGATAGTTTCAGCTTAATTTCCTTATTATTCACTTACACCTTTTTGTTGGAGATCTTTCAATTACAAGACCACATGTGTCAACGGCTGGTGTTAGGTGAAGAACAAGAGTTGTGAAGACAAGAGAACAATATATAGATACTTCGTTCATTTATGGGACTGCCTGACAGTTGAGACAAGTTTCTGTGATTCTAATGGAAAGTCATGATTAGTGGAATTAGTCCATATCATCAGTTAGGCATTTATCTCCAGTGACATCAAATCACCTTTGAACCACGTGAATACTTAGCTAAAGTTGGAAATATGGACAACAGTGTTGTTCTAGCTCAGCGGTCAAGTGTTAAGCAGTCACGGCGAAAGTTAAAGGAATGGAATAGGTTATGGTAATAGGCAACTCTAGACAACTATCGGGCTCGTCAAGAAAATAGGTATTAAAAATAAAACTGACCTCATAACCATTTGTGAAAAAATCAAATCATTATTCACTCTCAGTCATGTAGAGATTAGACTGGTGAGCAAAACGTTGTAAAGAATGATTTAACTTCTCTCCAGCTACATTTCACTGAGCAACAATTTCTGCGTAACCGCGATAGAAAATTAGCCAAAAATCCCTCTTTCTTAGTGAGGTTTAAAATACAACAAATACTTTAAGGCTAGGATGAGTAACTGGCATTTATGGATAAGGTGCAGGGATCTTTAAGGATGGTGGTCCAGTTTTAGCAGTCATATTAACTAGATATATACTAGAATTTGAGAACTTGACTCAATCTTATCATTCAACTTCATAAGAGGAGACGAGCATTCTCTCTTATCCAAAATATTAGCTTCAAATATCATCCAAAAGGCTCGTGTGGAAATAACCTGTGAAAAGTAGGCTGGTTTCAGTCATGAATGTGAGTTTACTAAGCAAGTATTCGCCTTTCCGAAAGTTATTAAACACAGATATACTTTCTGATGTCCGACTATGGTGATATTCCCTAACCTTAAAGCATCATTCAGCTTCATCAATGAAAAGGTTCTATGACAGTATCGTTTACAGAAAGCAGTAGTACAAAAATATATAAACTTTTCTCAAGCTTTCTACTCGAACAGTAATGATACAGTTTCAGTTTATGGTGAACTGTCGTCGAAATTGTTAACTTCAAGTGATATTCTTTATCATTGACTATTTTCTACATTTTCATTTGGCTTCGTGATAAACGCTCTATAAAGGATACACTCTCGTCGTTTTCTCATATTAGGAGATACACTTGTTGACTTAGAATACGTAGATAACGTACTCATGTTAGGTGAGGATGACAAAAAAATTCAGTCTTCTGATCACTTTAAGTAACAATCCAAGCATATTTGGAATGATTCTCACTTTCTGAATTTAATATGTCGATGTAGAATTAGTGTGTCAACTTTGCAATTAGCAATAGGGTGTAAAGTGGTTAAATGCATCTACTGCTTTATTTATCTCACAAGTTTCATCGGCTTTGGTGGATTGGTACCCCCACTTAACCTCAACACAAATTCAGAGAGTTCGGCCAGCTTTTTTTGACTTGTGTTACTTATGGTATAGGCAGGATATTCGTCTACTGACCAAAGAACGAGTGCAGCTCGATTCATTCTAATTTATGGCTGTGAGATAGGCCATTAAATGCAAAGGATATTCTGCAGTTTGATGCAGAGTTTCAGGTACAAATGACGAATCTCTTCACAAGGTAGCGAAATTCTATCGACTAAGATGGTTTGGAAAAGAAGTGGGTTGGGAGAAACTTGGGGTAGTCAAACTAAGGCATGATATTAGTCCATGAGGTCAATAAATGTTGAATTTACCAGTGTACTTAGGTGCAGGCTACCAACGTACATTTTCTACCGTCTAAATATTTTTTATATTCCATTTATGAAGAGAATATCCATATATGTGTGTTGAGATATGAGTTATTTTGGTTAATTCTATAATAATTTTTAAATAAAGTAACATCCACATTTTGCCCTAACAGTTTGGTTTGATATTTTTTTTATTTCTGATTCAAATAACTAATTACAGGTTATCTAATCGCCAAAAAGTTCTCATTTTTGTGTTGACCAATACTTACTTGTCCAAATGTAAATCACACTAACATAATTTATCATTATCTCAATCCCCCATTATTTATTCGTATGATAAAAAAAAAATAGTCAATCCGAAAAATTTCACCTGTTCTTTTGCTTGGAACTGTGAAGCAATCAGTTCATAAGAAATGTCTAGAAAAAAACATGGTCTAAATATGATACCATGTGAAATGAAATACTTTTTACTCTCCAGTTTATGATTCTTTATTAATTCAAACTTGTAACCCTAGTTGAGATCTAGTCCAAAGTTATAAAATCTTAAAGAATGTAACATCTTAACATCGATATGGAATAATCCATTGAAAAAAATAACAATAATCAAAGTCTAAAATGTATTTTTCAATTAGATTAAATTCAAGTTTATTACTTCAATGCTTAAGTTTCCGAATACGTCATTATCAATGGATCAATAGTAAAATGAATGATTTATTTATCTTGAAACACTCAGTTCACATACGTTGTGTGTGTGTGTGTGTGTGTAATCTACCCACTGCTCTTATATCTGTCAATAATAAACAATTCAAACTGACCATATTCTTTTTCAGTGTTATTTTCACTTTCTTTAATATAGAAAGAATCATTGAGCTGTCTGTAAAGAATCAATCAATACAAATTAAATATATTTATTAGATTAACAAAAATGTGAATAGTCAATTGTAAATAGCATCGAATGAACAAAGTTAGTAAGATTGTTGCTTTAAATTTCAGTCAGCTTATTAAAAAGACAGTCAGAATTTAGGAGAGAACAAGTTCTTACAGGTACAACAAAGTTAGAACAAGAGAAAAAAAAATAGAAGAAGGAATAACCTACAACTGCAACTCAATATTCTCCAATAAAATTCGATAGTATGTATTCAACCCTGGATGTAAGTTGCGATTAACAAGTTAATTGTGTAAATGAAGCTACCATGAAGTTACATTTGTAGTTATATTTTAGTATGGATGATAAAAGTCGTTGCTTTATATCATTACACTAAATGAATTTTAGCAGATAAAAAATGGTGAAGGAATATGAATATTCTAGTATCAATGATAATGAGACCGATCGAACATTAAGAAAAAACGGGTAGAAGATAGAATGAAAAGATTCATCTGACGAAATACTGTAGTTTAAACAACTAGAATATGATACAAAGTGAATTAATATGTCTGCATCAATGAGTCAGTCAGTTACAACGTTGAGCTTCGTACGTACGTACATCAGTTCAAATTGCCATATCACTTTAGCACAGAGATGAAATTGTCAATTCAAATCCCATATAAGTAGAGATAGTAGAAGTATTAGCAGTAATCAGAAAGATTAATGATCGAATTAATCATCCGAAATGTATACTCAAGAGGAATCAGTTAAAAAAGAAAAAAACGGTCGTGAGGAATTCAGAAGATTAGAATTTGAGAGAACAGAAAGAATTTATGAACCTGCGCCATAGCAAACAGTTTACGATCATCTCGCGGACCCCGACCAGATAGTCGACACCTACTGACATGACTTAGTTCACTTGTCAGTGACTTAATGGATTTGTACCATGTGTTGGTTTGGCTGCCGCTAGCTTTCTTCCAACCTAACCCTACAGCACAAAACATCGCTCGTTGAGGCAGTCGGTGATTGGGCATTCATAACACATGTCCCAACTACCTCAACTGATGAACATTCACTACTTCATCTATTGATCTGTCATCCTTACCTAGTACCCATTTCCTAACAACTACATTGCACCAATGAGGCCTAACATTTCCAACCACTGTTGATGGTTAATCACGAGAACCTCAGCCAGGCATAATATAATATAATATAATAATATTCAGAATCAGAATCATTCATTTCACATAACACCTGCGTATAAATACTCGAGATCTCGCTAATTTTACATTAAAGTTGAACATTCTATCAAAATAAATATTTTTAAAATGAAAATGAATGAAAATTCACCGCTTCGAATTAATTTAGTTTTTATTGCAACGCTGTTCTAGTTTTTTTGTAGTATATCTACCTTCATTTACACATGTAAATTAGGTAAGGAAAAATGAATTTACAGAGTCAATGCGAAACAAAACAGAACATATCTATATGCATATATACTTATATAAATATATATACACCCGATTGTTTATCTGTGATGTGACGTATAGAAATGTTTGTTTTGGTTTAACAAAAATTTTCATGAATTCAATAATAAATTTTTTTATTAATTTATCGAACTACATACAATAAAAAATGAAATTTCTAATCGAATTCTGAAATAGCATTCGCTATATATAACCTTTTGTACTTTAAAAATTGCGTTTATATATATATATATATATATATATATATATATATATGTAGGCCATGTAATGTTAAATCATTATTGCATACAATTTGTAAATCAATATCCTTAACTAATATCTGATATAGTATAAACGAGAGAGAGAGAGAGAGAGAAATGGATGTGCATGTATAGTTTTCGATTTCTATTGAAGAAATCAGAATAATCATTTATAAAACTAGTTCTCTACAATAATTTATCATCATTAGTTAAAACGAACTAAGATAAATTTGATGCATTTTCACTAACATTATTGTGTTTTTTGTGAACATTTGTAATATTCTATCATTGATATCAAGGAGTGGATTCGATTAGTCTGTTCATATCTCTTCATCCTAAGTGAACTGACTATGTATCACGTTTGAATAACATGGCTCAAAACTGTTTTGCAATGACGCAGGTGCATTTACGCCTTGTGTTCTATGAAATTCTAACCTTCTGAATTAATCATCACCTCTATCATTCTCTTTCTGAATTTACCTCACTGAATTATTACTTTTTGAATAACATCTTCGAACCTTAATCTCGCCGACTAATGCTGATATTTCTATTATCTCTACTACTATGGGATTTGATTTGACAATTGCGACTCTGTACTAATGTGGTATGACAACTTGAACTGCTGTACTTACGTGAAAAGTCCTACGTCGCTGTTGAAGATGATGATGATGTATCACGATATATTGCTAGTTTTAGTATATTTTGCATATGACCAACAATGGGATATAGAGAATACACGTTGTTGGCGTTTACAACGAAGTACTGAAATAGGAAGATTGATAGGATAATGCATTGTAGATGAACCTTAATAGACAACCAGACTGAAGTTATAGTGTAACGTCTAAATTTAAGAGAAAAATGTATCACCATTCTATCATCACAAAAACAAAGTTAGTAATCTTTGAGTAGTTATTCAAATGTCCAAAAGTATATATTATAAGGCTACGACTAATTGTTAATACTTTAGAGGGTAATTCACATTTTTGACCAAAATATAATTGAAAATTCATGATAACTCAACAATAAAGTTGTCTGTGTACATGAATCAGTTAAAAATTGTATAATGCTGAAATAAATAAAGAAACAACCTAGCCTTTTTTATTCTGCTGATTCAGTTATTATTCTTTGAAGAAGTGGAATAAGCTGACTCAAAAACATCAGAAAATTTAATTTTTTTTTCTACTAATCGAAATATTTATATATTATGTTTATATTAATCATTCAGTTAACTTGCTATAGACAGACAGACAGATACAACGCAGAACTTCGTACGTAAGTACATCAGTTCAGGTTGCCATTCCCCATCAGCACAGAGACGCAACTGCCAGTTCAAATCCAAGACTGATAGCAATAATAGAAGGATTAGCAGTAATGGAGAAGATTAGCGAGCGAAGATATGATTCGAAAAGTATAATTCAGTGAGATAAATTTAGAAGGAGAAAGGTAGAGATCATTAGGAATGCAGAAGCTTGGAATTTCATAGAACGTAAAGAGTGGATGCACCTGCGCCATTGCAAACGATTTTGAGCCATATCATTCAAGGTTTCTAACCATCGATTATTATAATCCCGCGGACCCCAACCAGATAGCCTACATCTACCGAGATGACTCAGTCCAGTTGTCAATGACTTCATGGATTGCTTCCATGTTTTGGTTTGGCCGCCCTTAGTTTTCTTCCAACCTACTCCTACACTGCAAAACATAGCTTGTTGCGGCAGTCGGTGGTTAGCAATACGCAACACATGTCCCAAACACCTCAACTGATGAAGTTTCACTACTTCATCTATTGATTTGCCATTCTTACCTAGAACTCGTTTCCTAACGACAGCATTGCTTATACGGTTGTTAGGAAACGAGTTAAGTTGCTATTGTCGCTGTTTTTTAGCCTCAGTCAATAATTGAGAAATTTTTATAGTTGGTTATCAGCAAAAAAGTAACCTTCGTGTCAATTATTTGTATATATATGTATACATGAAAGTAAAATCACCGGTATGCAAGTATAATTCATGATATAACTAGACCAAATATGTCTGTATTCTATACAAATTAACTATTTAAAATATATACGGGTAAGTTTTAATATTCAATGAATAGCATAGATAAGCACAAATGTATACAGTTTGTCATGACATTCAAAATATACCAGTAGAAACATCTTCAGTGAATGATAAGCAGTTATGTATGTAAAAAGCGAGAGAGATAGAAAGATATACACAAACATCATATCAACACAATTAAACTTGACAAGTATAAACAGACTGAATTTTTATAAGTTATTGATATTAATTCATTTATGATTTAATGCTTTAAGCTTTCTATGCGTAACAAGAAATAGTTGACGGACAGGACCGGCATCAAGAACGATTGTTTTATGCAATCAACAGGTACTGATAGTTTTATCATTAAATCCACTATATCAACTGATTTTATCTATCAGTAACTAAACCTTAATCAAACACTTTCAGTATTTATACTAAACTTTAATCATAAATTATGCCAGCGTTAATGACATAGTACTCCTGACATCTGAAGTACTAGAACTGGTGTTAACCTTATGTGAGTTTAGAAAATAGAAACTACTGCTATGATATTCTTTATGAATGAATTTCCTTCACTGAAATAGTCGAATAAACAGATGATTAAGTATATAATCTCGATTTGATCTAAGTGATATATTAGTGAGTAAAAATTGTGTCTTTATTATTCTCTGCAACATGGGAAACAACTCTGCCTGGAGCACTTTCAAGGTTACTTCCGGTTCCAAGCTCATATAAAGGAAAATGCTTGGGCATCTATTTAGCGACCCCATCCCGTCTAAAGAGAAACTTGCTGAGAAAACGTTAAGCATAAAAAATAATGTCAACCACTTCAACTCTGTCCTGGGAGTTGGAAGGTCTTCATTTAGAAGAGTTGTGATACATCGTGGCGAAAAACACGTTTCTTCAGAAATTACGAAGTCTATGACCCTTGTCGTAACCAGAGCAACAATTAATATAGGTAACTGAAATGTTTTCACAGTGTGGTAAACCTGGAGAATCATTCAAGTTGATGCAGAAATGAAAGGATACGACCCGCAGGTGCTTGGAATAAGTGAAACAGATTGGAGAGAGGTTAGATAGCAAAAGAGATGCTGTTGTTCTCTGACCATGAACAAATAAAAGCCTCACATACACAGGGAGTTGCACTGATGCTGTCCAAACAAGCACAAAGAGATTTAGAGTACGAAAATCTCATGGACAAAGATAACCAAAGCAACCTTCGAAACAAAAAGAAAGTGGGGATCACAATCAATATCATTCAGTGCTGTGTACCCACCAACGATGACAATGAGGACAATAATGAACAATTCCATTAGAAGCTACAGTCAATTGTTGACAAATACCCAACAGATTATTTGACCATTCTGATGAGAGACCTAAACGCCCAGTTTCGAACGGACAACACCTGATACGAAGACATCATCGCAACATCACTCGTGGGTGACCAAAACAAAACTGAAACGAAAAAAGTATCGGACAACGGGGCGGATAGCATCGCAGAAGCGCGATACGGCCTTTCTTCCGGATACTGGAAAACTCAACGAATACAATATAGTTCTCAGCCGTAAGTCCCAGGCCTTTACAAGATCCACATAAAGAAGAGCAAACTACCATAAAGAACAACTGAAAAAGCATTAACCAAACTATCATATCAACATATTATGCGGTTTCGGGTCACAAGACGCACCGGTACAAGCAATGCATCTATGTTCACAAACTGGATAGCATTCCAGACATGAACAACAGGAGGGTAGCAATAAGAAACAATAGAACAAGAGCACAGAAATTCACAACACAAGCTGAAATCGCAGAAGAAAACAAGCGATCGAGGAGGAATAGTAGAGCTGGTGAACGAAAATATGCGAAAGATCTAGCAATGACTGCGGAGAAAGTTGAAAGAAGGAAATATGATACGAATATACAATGCAACCAAGAAGCTTGCTGGAAACTATGGTAGAGCAGAACGATCATTGAAGAACAAGGAATGCAACGCAATCAACGAGATTCAAGATCACCGAAACAAGGGGAAGATTTAGGAGGATGTACAGATATCGACAGACTAGAGGGATGGATGCAGCATCAAGATACCTTGATAAGTAGATCTCGGAGGGTGTGAGAACGATTGAGGCATCATACATTGAGTACTAGACATAGTTTTCATCAGAGAGTTGTTGACGTGAGTGGAAAATTCAGTAGGTGTCGAACTTCCAGATCAACAGGTCAGATGCAGGACAGGCGCAGACATGAAAAAACTAATATCAGTCGCGTAGAATTGGAAAACTGAATGGAGAACAGAGTAGTTAGTAGGTTGCTAGTTAGTGGCCTACGCTTTACGAGGGTTAATACTCACAAATAAGTAAATGTGTATGCACTTATCGCTGGCAATAATGCCTTCAATCTCGTAACTATTTTTTTCACACGATGGATGGAGTTCGAAAGTCCCTACTTCAACAGGCCTATTTCAGTCAGAATAATGAAAATCATACAGTCACAAACGGATAAGCAACCACTGGAGGTCAGAAAACTTTGGATAGTTGTTTTGTCTTTGTGTGAAACTCCTTAGTAGTCTACCTTCAAAACCCTATAGAAATCCAAACCGAATGCTTTCGTATATCATAGACAGTACTGACCTTCAGTCCACTAAGTTGACGTCAGCAGTTTGCATTTTTAATACCAATGATTCCATGACTATCATTAATTGTCAGTGATGATGTGTGTAGGACTTAACAGGGTTAAGCTGATTAGAACTCCGTAGTAGGATGAGTCAGGTAGCCTGTGCTTCTGGTTTCGATGGCTGTCTGCCATGCAATCTCCACTACCCCCTACACCGCACATATCTGTGTGGATTAAATTAAATGGGCATTCTACTAGTTGTCCATCTAACTATTGAAAACTACATTTGTAAGCATATTTATAGTTCCTCCTGGGCCCTGCCGATCCTGTATTCGAATAAAGTGGGAGGTTCGTAGTGATATTAGTAACCACATCGTGTAGAAAGTGCTAAATAGAAGAAAGAGTTGTATGTAAAAGTACGAATTCTGTTTGAAGTTGTAAAAACTAATGAATATCACATTTAAGCATAAAATTAGTCGATGAATGAGAAGTTCAGGGTAGATTGTTAGTTGATTTCCATTGAGCAGTAGAAATACAAGAAATTTAATTCCTCTTATTTCAGCTTTTTTTTAACTTTTCTCTTGAACTACAAAATTTTAATTTATTGATGGACGCCGAATGATTCTTATCAGTCCTAATCTGTTGTTTAATTCTTATTTAAGCTCAAGGTTTAGTTTTACAACTATTTACAATGTAATTCACAAAGCATATTCTTTATATAGTGCTATACATTCACATTCACATCATCTGACGCTGTTGGTTTACTTGATGTAACGAAGCATAACGAAAAGACAGGATAGAATAAACGACTTGCTTGTAGAAGACACAGTTTAATAGCAAAATGTGTAAACTTCTATATGCAAAACAGTCAGATTATTAGTTGTCTTTCTTTCATAAGTCATCTAGTCTTCAAACCACTTTGATTGCTCCATACATCCTGTCAAATACACTTCTCTTCAGCAGCAAATTCCAGACGACATCCATATCATATTACTTATAAGCCTCGTTTCAAGTAGTACATACAATAATAGGAGTAAGTTAGAAGAAAGTTAGAGTAGGGCAAACAAAGACATGACATTAGTCCATGAAGTTATGAATCTAAATTAAAGTGAATTTGACTGAAAACAAAGATGGTGATAGTTTTTTTTATTTACAAAATAATATCAGTTAGAATTTTTAAAACTAAGAAACAGACAACTTGTTTGTCCCAGGTCGAGACTCTGGAATTCATTAGCTGAAGGGATCTTAACTAGAATAAAGCAGGTGTACAGTGGCATTTTCTCGCCTTCTAGAATAGTGTAAAAGCCGTTTTCAATTACATCTTTCATTATAGTGAACTGAAAATTAATCAATTCAATGCGTTCTACATGTTTTTCTTAATGAAAAGAATGAACAATGAAAATAGTGTTAAACAGAGAAGGAAAACTAAACCAATTGTATTTGTTCAATAGGGTATATGAATTTGTGTCACGTGCATAAATTTTACCTTTGTCTAGTTTATGTGTGTGTGCGTGTGTTGTATGTTGTGCATAATGTCAAATTAACATGTAATAATAAAATAAATGAAACTGGTTTTTCTTCATTGCAAACAAGGATGACAAACTAACAAACATATGCACTTCCTTGTACAAACTGACACAAAGATATATATAAGCAAGCAGTCGTACCCATGATTGTTTGTTTCTGTATATTTTTAATTATAAATATACATCTGTGTTCTGGTCAGATTTTTCAACAATAACGGTCAATAATTATATATAAACTTCAAAAGAGAGTAGTTCCCAAATACATGTGCATATATATACTACCTATTGTATACGTTAAAAAAAATGTGACGAATTTCACAGTCCCACTGTTTTCTTTGTTTAAACTAAATGAAAATAATTTGAGTTTTGACACAATACGGGTAATCACTAGTTGAGTGATTTAGCATAGATTAATTAAACTTGACAATAACGAAATTGAGATTTATAAGCGAACTAAACACTAGACGGTACTGAAAAGTTGCACAATCGTAGTTTGGGGAGTATCAGTATAAATCATTTCACATACAGGAGATGAAATAGAGAAGTTCTTAGTGTCATGATTGAGTTGATAGTTAGATGATTCAAACTACTAAATATACTTACAATTTGTTTCATCTGTGATTAAATTCGCGTTCACTCACACATGTTGCATACTTCAGTATCATTGACAAACATTGTTATACCTGTATATTTCACAAGGTTAATTAATGATTTCATATAACTCTACAACCTTTATGATTATTACTGCAATCATGAATGAATCATTGTTAGACCAACATTAGAAGCCTGGAACCACTGGATGGCCGTTTCGTCCTAGTATGGGACTGTTCATCAATTTTCATTCACCACCCCTGGCTAGGAGTGGAATCCAGGATCTTCGATCTCACGCGTGAACGCTTAACTTCTAGACCACTAATAAGATGGCACTTTTGAGATGGTGGAGAAAACTTGTAGCTCAGGTAGATGATTGTGGTGGTGTTTCGTTCTCTGAGCTCAGAGAAGATGGCACTTTGAAACAACGATCATAGGAACTTTGTGTAAGATATAGAAAGTAATTAAGCCTCCGTACACCATTAAACTGACTGTCGCTGAACACACCATTGATTATACGGTTGATATGACTTTTAACTCATAAAAATGGAAGAAACAATCTGTTCTAATCGAGTAACTTTTGAGAAATACTTCGCTTCATAACGACTTCGTTGAATTCTACACAGCAATATGAAAAGTTGAACCACTTACCAAACCTAAGCTTTTTTTTAGCAAGTCATAAATATTTTCCGAAGAGACTACTTATAACAGAACATTAACTAACACCGACGCTAGAATCCCATACAACTATATAAAACTGTGTGACTCGATCCTAGATAAGTCTATGGTAGAACATACTTCAACTAAACTAACTGAAAATATAAATTCTCACTGAGTTTGATGTATCACAGATCGTTTTACCATTGAAAAAAAAACAACACTGGATCAGCATTCATTGATACAAACCAGAACTACAAGAACATTTTAATGTAGCTGAACAATATAATTTAGTTGACGGGTTTCAACTTGCAGAATGTATTATTTTCGTTACTTTATTTAAACTGATCTCAAAACAAACTTAACTGATTTAAGTTAATAATACCAGTCTAAATGTATCTAGCTTAATGCGTGAATGCATCCGGATAGGGATAGTGTTCATTCTCCGTTGAACTATGACTAATAAAGAAACATCAGTGTCTTCAAAATATATTATTCTATCCTCCATTGATTAAAATTAGGAGCAACTAACAAAGCAAATTATCTCCTCAATAGTTGATATGTTCAAATTGATGTTATTGATCAGCTTCAACAATACTAAGTTACTCAAATTAATCAATAACATCCATAAACTAGATCACATTGATCCAAATAATGAACATCAGTTTCACTTGTTCTTCTTTTATCAATCTAATCAGTGAAAGTATGTAAATCTTTTCAACTCAGCAAAAAAGAAAAAATAGAAATTTAATTTATCATCAGTGTAATTTGAAGAATAGTCACCTGAATATTGATTAGAACAATTAAACAATAACTAAATGTTTGCACAATTCAATAAAAATTTTATGGTTCTCATTACGTGTATTTTATAATACTCCCGCGTATATCGCCCCCGATCATCAGATATCTTGTGTTTGAAAAAATCTTGTAATTTTTATTATGTTAATTATCATTACGTAACACAGTCCCATCCTTTAATCAAATGAGGTGAACATCGTTTCCAATATGAAATATCATTCCTCATATACCCACACTTTCACTGACATGATATGACAATATCCAACTAAAATGATAACACTGAAATACCCATATCTTGATTTCCGAAAATGTCTAACATAAAATGTTTCACAATAAAATATGATTCATCTCATCTGTTAGACACTACACACACATATGTGTCAATGTGATTTCCTGTCAACTTAATGTTTTGACAAGCATGTCAAGTGAATATTTTCAATAAGTTGGTCATAAATTTTACAACAATTGATTGGTTATTAGTCAATTTGAAAGCTTTGCTGAGATGATGAATGTGAGCAGAAAACAATTTATTGATCTATGCAGATGTTCAATTAAAACTTACCACATCTCATAAATCGATGTGCACAGTATTTCATTTCGAAAAAGTCAACATGATATATGACTGGTCAGATATGCACAAGTTGGAGGATATTCTCTTCATTCGTAATTTTATCAAACTGTGGATTTCGAACACCTGTTTAATGGTGATCAGTGAATCATTTATAAGATGACTAATATTGCAGTAAATGAAACAATTGTGCTCACAAACGTTTAGACCTATTTTTGTTCATAATTATTTCTCAAATTGAAAGGCAGAGAGAATGAGACAAACCTAATGCAGAGAGAGAACCAGAAATGACATAGGATATCTTTTCGGTAACCAAAGATGTAAATCATACCTGCCAGTTTTTTATAACCTTCAATAATCAATCTACTTTAAAATATCAACCAAAGAATATAAGCATGACAACTAATTCATGTTCTTGAATATCGTCAATAGAACAGACTATTACATATGATTAAGGGACATTTACGATAAATTTACAAAAGTTTACTCGAATAACAGTTACAACTACAAATATCAAAATAAGATGTCTCTACTAAGCTAATCTCTTGTTCTACATTTTTATATTACTCTGTCCTTATTTCACTTCTTCAGTTGTTTGTATAATTCACTAAAGAAAAGCTAGTTTAATTAACTTGCTTTCAAAGAATTTCAAGGTTGTTTTAAACAATATTTTACCACTAGCTATAATATCAAATATATATGTTTATCTTTCGTTTTTAGCACAAGTACAAGAAATTTTCCAGTAGCTTCCTCAGCTATAATATAATAACAATAATAATACAAGCTTTCTTTTAATGGCATATGTTTAGGTACCATAAACAATCTAGAAAATTCCAGCATAATTCTCATTTCATAAACATTTAACTTGTAAATATGCTAAGATTATGTATAAATGCTTGAACAGTAATTAGTTGCAATTTCCATCTCTCATTTAACCTTTTCTATTATTCTTAATCCCGATTACATTTCTTTCTATTGTATTATAAGTATAATGATGAATGCTATGGTAATCACCTCATATTTTTTGGCAAAACAGAGAAGGATGAAAATATACAAAAAAGATGGAGGCAGTTCTCGAGTCCTTTATTGATTAGATTCTCGATAGGTTGTATATATGTTTATGAAAATCGTAGTTTTACTATGAAATCATATATCAATCATTGTTAGACCACAATTACAAACATGGAACCACTAGAGGTCCGTTTCGTCCTAGTATGGGACTCATCAGTAGTATGTATTCATGACCCCTGCTCACTACAATCGAGCTTCGTGAGGTTCTCGGAGTTCTAGTAAGAAGACGTGACGAGTACAGTTCAGCCATGTCGGGAGTAGGTAGTAATTACCGAAGGCAATGGATGAGGTTGCGCAAAATCCTTTGATCGATCAGAATTAGGCATTAGCACCGTTGGGTGGTTCAGAGATTAAGCGTTTGCGAGCGAGATTGAAGATCCTGGGTTCGAATTATGTGAGTAGTAGGAGTCGTGGATACGCACTGTTGATGATTCCCATACCAGGACCAGACGGCCGTCTAGTGGTTCCAGGTTTCTAATGGTGGTCTAATAATGATTCATTTATGATTTCAAGGTTGCAAATAATTAGTGCATCATTCAAATCAGATATAGGCCAAATGATAATCATATGCTATTGTCTGAGATTTGGTTCCTTTTTCAAAGAAGTGATACAGACTCCCTTAGTTGAAAATTTGATTTACTTTCTACAGAATACATTTATATGAAATTACACATATTTTTCGATTTGGTTTTGTAGATATACATCTCATCACACATTCCTCATTATTCACAGTTCAAGTAGCTCGTTAGGTTTTGCTTATATGTAGCTTGTATATCAATGTCAGATTCAGATATCGCATAAAGAGAACCACTAAATTACTGAGTTAATGACTACTTTCTAATATGAACATTTAACCATATATATATATATATATATTATATATGTCTATATTATTTCTGCAATCTCTAAACTGGTATTGAGTAATGTTTATGGGAACTGCTTTTGTACACTTTAATTCACTGCTTCTGTCAATATTTCATACTGACTATTGATCAAGTTTCTAAAACTAACACTAACCATCAAATCTGTCTACTGTCTTTTGTATTTTTTTTTCTTTGAATGACTAACTCTAGTGAGTTAAAATCCAGGGCTCTTTAATTTCAATTTGAATCAGCTCACTACATGACATCAAACAATATCATGGATGGGTAACTAGTCAAAATTCACTAGTCAGAACTTGACACAAGAACCATTGGGAATTTCTTTTCAAATTTAGTTGGTGATGAACAAAAGTGATGGATGTTTGATTGGGAAGAATATGGGATTAGTAAAAATTGTAGTTGGTTTTCTTCATGGATAATTATCAATTATAGGATTATTAAAAAATGAAGATTATGGCGATTAAGAGGTTCGATGTTCAATAATCTTAGACAAAATAATTTGAAAGCAACATCTATGTAACCAATAGTTTCACAATTTACCTTAAATAAACCCTTTAGTATTATTTTTTTGCTTAGCACTATTCTGTCATACTACGCAATTATTTCTTCAATTACGCCTATATTATACGCCTTTTATTAAAGAAACTGCACTATATATATATATATATATATATATTTATATCTACAAACATTCATTTGTATTTTCGAAAACAAACAAATCTAAATGAATAACTAATGATTAAACCAATTAATGATCGTACGATGAAATCACCTTAGTTTCACGTGAATTAACTAATGAAATAAATTATGTTAATTAATCCATTGTCAAAGTAAACAATTCTTTAAATTCCAAAATTCCTAAAAGTCAAGAAACCTAGTCTTGTGAAACAAATAATGAATAGTTTGAAGATGATTACCATGAAACTAGTGTACTTTCGAATTTCATTTCATTGGTAATATTCTAGATTATCCTTCTGTTGATATTTTAACTGAAATTTGATCAGCTTTAGTTAGGGTGTGTACGTTTTATGCGAATATCCTCTGTTCAACCATTATGACATAAATCTATATAGAATGGATAGAGTGAACCTAGCAGTGGCATCCAGAATATGCACCTGGTCCAATTTGAGACTCATCAGCTGCGTGCAAAACCGGATAGTATAAACTATCTTAAATTATGTTGAAATTCATACACCTTGTACAAATGAGAAGCTAAGGCAATAACTCGTTGGCATTCAATGCAAAAGGTAATGGGTGCGAGCCCCAGAGTGAATATCAGCTTTGTGGTGAAGACACATCCAGCCGATAAGTCTCAAAATCGAGAGAAACCCGCATCCTGAGTTCGAATGCTAGTCAAGTCCCGTCTGTTTTAGATAAATATTTCTCAGTTCTTTTGATCAGTCCTGAAAATAACTGCTGTCCAATATATCGCTGATCTTTTCAACAAGACAATAATATACTTTGAGTTAATATATGATGAGAACTTGTTACAAAAATAGAATCCAAGTTACATTACTTTTGCAGATTATCACTTACATAGATAGTTACGGTGTTTACCTGTCGTAAAGTGTAGGGCGCTAACCAGCAACTTCCTACCTACTCTGCCCTGTACTCTCCTTTCCAGTTCTACCCAAATACTATTAGTTTTTTTCACATCTGCATACAACTATAGGTGAAATGTGTTCTTCGGTCTACCTATTTTCCTTCGGCCTTGGGAATTCCACAATGGCCCATGTCTCGTGATCCGGTAGACTGATTTCAGGAATGGATGTCTTATCCACTTTCAACGTTTTTATTAATTTGTTCCACATCTAGAAGCAGGTTTGTTCGCTCTCACAATCGGTTGTTGCTTATGGGGTCTGCCCAACAGATCAGCAGTATCTTGCATGGACAACAGTTAATAAACACTTGCCTTTTTTCGGATGATGGATTTTTTAGTTCTCCAACTTTCCGTCCCATACAGTAGAATGGTTTCACGTTCGTAATGAAAATTGTGACTTTGATGTTGGCTTATAAACGATTGCTTCGAGTTCTGTATGTAATTCTACTGTTGAGTTTCTGCGCCTGTTTTTCCAATCTGTACATTCACACACACATCAAATCCACCTTGTTATTCAACGATGCTATACAGCTATGTAAATTTTTTCCACGTCTCCATTCAGTTGACTGTTCAGCAATGAACCGTAGTGTTGTGATTTAGCCGGACATCTACTGACTTTTCCACTCACGTCAACAACTCTCTGATGAAAACTATGTCTAGTACTCAGTGTGTGATGCCACAGTCGTTCTCACTTCCCAAGGTCTCTTGATGCTGTATCCATCCCTCCAGTCTGCTGATATCTGTACATCCTCCTAAATCCTGCTCTTGTTTCAGTGATCTTGCATCTCGTTGATTACGTCACCTTCCTTGTTCTTCACTGATCGTTCTGCTGTACCATATTTTCCAGCGAGCTTCTTGGTTGTGTTGTATATTTGTATCACATTTCCTTCTCTCTCAATTTTCTCTGCTGTCGTTACTAGATCTTTCACATATTTTCACTCACCAGCTCTACTAATCCTCTTCAACTGGTTGTCTTCTTCTGCATTTTCAACTTGTGTTTTGACTTTCTCTGCTCTTGTTCTATTGTTTCTTATTGCTGCCTTCCTGTTGTTCATGTCTTGATTCCTAACCAGTTTGTTAACAGAGATGCACTGCTTGTAATGGTGCATCTTGTGACCCGAAACCTCATGACATGTTGATATAATAGTTTGGTTAATGCTTTTTTAGTTGCTCTTTATGGTAGTTCGCTCTTCTTTGAGTAGATCTTGTAAAGTTCTATCTTGAGTCCGTTGTGTCTACGAGTTTACAAAGGGGGGTCTATTTAGGCTTTATTATTCTATTCCTCCTCTTCTAAGTTTATTGCCCATGTGAAGCCCAGATAAATGTTGATGTTTGCGAATGGGAATAGCACCCACATCCTTACTGATAAAAAGGCTTACCGTGAAAAAAAAAACACAATCACACATTATCTCAGTTGTTGATATTTCTTTGTTTTATGAAGATGCATGATAGTGTAAATAAATGTGCAAACAAATGCCTACGCTTTTTTTTTCTTTCACTAATTCCTCTAATTTTGCTGTTTTAATTTCACTAATTTCAAACTTCAGTGAGACTGAAAGTGGTATTTTTTATTTGATTTATATAATTTGATTATCACGTCATATGTTATGATTTCATATTATAATATCTATTCATAAATTTCGTTTTTAATTCTGAATCCATTGATAGAATGGTTATTTAAAAAATATTTTATATCTTCCAAGCTAAAACTAATTTTTTTTTTGTTTTTATGGAATAAACCACATGTTCTGTGCTGCTTATTCATATAAGAATACAGATCAAATTGAAAAATATTGATCACTTTCGAATGAAATTTCGAATAGTTTGTATTAGTGATAATCTGTAAGCACCGTTAGATAACGGCTCAGTGGTCTATCGGTTAAGGCGTTCGCACACAATACCGAAGGTTCTGGGTTCAAATCTTGCGGGGTGCAGGAGCCGTGGATGCGCACTGCTGAGGAGTCCCATGCCAGGGCGAAACGGCCGTCCAGTGCTTCCACGTTCCTATTGGTAGTCTAACATTGATCGGTTCATGGTTTCAAAAATGTGTAACTTAACAATCTTCACAACCCCGTAATGCAAACAAGTCATTCATCTATAATAAAAAAAAGTTAAGCGATCCCATATGTTAAACTTGTTTTAGTTATTTTAAGCCAATATCTGACTGTAAATACTTAGTATACACTTAAGGCATGTTAAGAAACTCATGTGTACAATTAAACTTTCTGCATTAATTTGTTTGTTCTTTGTAATGGTGATTTTTTGTCATAATACTAACTAGTTTTTAATAGTTTTCCATTGATGAAAAAGTACCTGTTAAGTGAATGAATTTCTACAAGCTATCTAACTAAATTCTAACATTGTCCTTAACAAGTGCTGTGTTTTACAATGAATTTTTTGGAAGTTATGATAAAGTTTATGGGATGATCTATCATTGAATTGTGACAGTTAGACACCAATCGCTTTGTATGATAACACTGACATATCTCAAACTCACTGAATTTAGAAAATGTAGGTGATTGAATTTCAACTCTCTAAGTTTGATCCAATATGGAGTCGTATGAAGGAGTTTTGAATGGGGATAAAATGACTGTCAAATACTCGATAGTCTTTAATCGCTCGCTCTTCAGCTGATATCAGTCTGTAATTGAAGATATCCTCATATTAACACATGCCCAAATGAGCGATAGGGTGTATTTTCATTGATTCACTTGAATAGTATGGTAGAATGGTTATTTACAAAACAGTCATCAAAATTTTATATTAATGACTGATATGTAAATATACTTGAAGTAAAGAACGAATCATAGAATTATATTACTTGGTGGTTCAATACAAATAATCACAGTAGACATTTATTGTTCTAATCACTGTTCTCTATCTTTCAATGCACAGGACTGCATATAAACTGACCGTTGGAGAATAGTAAAGATATATCACACTTCTGTGAAACGTGAATAGTTTCAAGAGCGACAATAAACAGAAACTTCACATTATACATGTAGCAAATGAATTTTAGGTAGTTATAATCATCATTTGAAATAACTCCTGGAATCTTGTCCGTTCTACAATTTTGAAGTCACTTGTTAGAGGAGAACTTACTTACAAGTGAGCCCAGACCGATTATTATTTACTTATGTGTTTTGTGAAAATTTGCATAGGTTCAAGATGATTTTCTTTGCACAAAATAAATGAATGTTAAAATCATTATTGCAGAGGGTCAATCACTAATTAATTTACAACATACAAGGTCAAACTATTGTTCGATCGGAAAAATGACTACATCCTGATTGGCCAATAACTTATTGAACAAATGAACACATGATATTAATTAGATTTGTTTGATCATCATTCTAAAACAGTGTTTTGTATTTCAAAATTATGTTTTTCTTAAATAATAAAAACTCATAACTATTAAATTCTCATTGATGTATAGAATCACTTGAAAATTCATTGTGTATGCAGTGTATTTTTTGTTTCATATGACTTGAAGCTCAGTTAAAGAGGTAGTCTACAGTCTTTTTCCTTTTTTTTGTTTCAGCTGAGAAAATTTTTTGATATTTTTAATAAATAAGCTCCATTGACGATGGATTAATGAATAAATTTAATGGTTGTCATCATTATCATACATTGATATTCGCAAATACTCTCACATAACCCCGTGTGTATTACCACTGTCAGAGAGAACATACTCACTACCCTCTAATCGTGCGGATGTTGTTTACAAAAGTTAAACGATGTAAAGCAAATGTCCGGCAAACGCATAAACTGGATTGGTGAGTACGGAGGACTCACCTAAAGGAGTTGGAAAACCACCATTCTAAACAAATGATACATATTGGCTCAAGAATCCTGAGGGAACGTACCATGAGACTGAATCTCCTAAAGTCCTTACTGTCTAGTGGATTAGACGTTTTTGTTAAAGACTCTAGAAGTGGTTGCTTAATGGAACTAACTGCTCCAGTTTGGACACCCAAACTCTACCCGAACCAATACACACATTCATTGATTTGTGAGGCGCGCAAATATTTAGGTTTCTCCTTATAGCAAAAATTGAGTTTTAATCAACAAACAGACAAATATATACATTAATCGGTCGTTCATTTAATATTAATCAGTGTTATATTATCTAGTTATAAACGCTGATCGAAATCCCACTGATCAAAGTCGTAACTTACTACTGAAATGAGTTAGTTGACATTCCAAAGATATGGTCAAAAATATCTGTCATCGGATCTTTGTCAGTATGCAAATATTAAAGGGGACCGTTTTAAACGGAACACATTACATCACAAAAAATGAATCAAGTTTCGCATTTTGTCACACTAATCAGAAAATCGAACGTTTCGAAACTTGAAACCATTTATACAAGATAGGACTTTTGTTAAAAACGAGCTACTGAGTGATTTGGAAAATAAAAGTGTATAGAAAATAGCAAAACAGAGGGATAGATAGATGATGCAGAATAAAATAAAGTTTCGTATTACTAAGTAACAGAAAAGAGGGGTGAAAACATTTTTAGTTACCAATCATCATCATAATATTTGTTTGTAACCTGGAATACTGCCCAGAAAACAAAAACTGGAGATGTTGGTTTTCTTAGACGATCATTCTCTAAGTCTTCGACCTGGAGGTTAAGTGGTGATGCAGCATCATGAATTACAATCCTATGTTGGCTGATAAGCAAGGCAGGTTCATAAGCCAGTTGTTTCTTCAGGATCCTTGAGGCTAAGTACACCACAAGTTTGGAGTGAGGTTTTCCAACTCCCTTAGATGAAGCCCTCTATTCACTAATCCTGTATTATTGAAGAACTGTTGCTTTCCATCCTCTTACTTTCATAAACAACACTTCTCCTACTTAAAGTCGATAAGCAGGATTTCCCTTTAATCGCATTGTCTTATGAGAGCACCTCTTTTGCGCATCGATGATATCAAGGTTGACATGAAATCGTTAACCAGACCTAACAATTCTCAACTACAGTGACAAAACGAAGACTGGTGTTTTCAACATTGTAAAGCTAACAGTGTTATGACTAGTATATGGATAACATCATGTCATCTTCGAATAATCAAGTGATTCTTGCACCCTCACAATGGCACTCTGAATCCGGATATTTTTATTCATACTGTTCATCCTAGAAATCGGTCAGAATAATAATTTTTGTTTCTTTTACAATTTCATTCTTATCCAAACATTCAGTGGATGAATTATAAGAAGTTTGATTGTAGACGCATAATTGACATTGGTTACAGGGCTACTGAATATCAAGAAGCACTAAACAGTTGTTTGATTTTCATTCAAAATCTTTTCACAATTTATGATTTTCTCCAACTCAAAGTGTACTGAGGATTGATTATACATCATGACTGTACATATATAGTATTGTTGAAACAAGTTTTTTAGAAAAATATTTAGATTTATAAAATGTTATTTATCGTTTAAAGAAGCAATCTACATTAGGTAGTGAAATATCAGAAATTCTCTCTTATATTCACTAGGATATTGCTAATGTGTTATGATCTTTTTATTATCATTTACAATCTACTCGTTATTCAACTTAATTAGAAATGTCATTTCAAACTTTATTCATCAATTATACGGATGAACAGAGAATTGTTAAACCGCCATTAGAAACTCGGAAGCACTGGACGGACGTTTCGTCCTGGTATGGAACTTACCAACAGGGCGCATCCACGAATCCTGTACACCGCATGATTCAAACCCAGGACCTTCGGTCTTGTGTGCGAACGCTTAACCTCTGGACCACTGGGCCTGCATCTAACGATGTTAATGTCTAACTCTGATCAGTCTAGAGACTTTGCGCAGCCTCATTGATTGTCATCGGAAGTTATTGCCTAGACCCGACAGGGTTCAACTCCATTGGTCATGTTTTCTCACTAGAACTCCGAGAATTTCCTCACGAAGCTAGTCACTGGTGAGCAATAATGACTGATCGATGATAATTTAACGTGTACAAACACTCATCTTCATAACTCTAGCTGGAGAACACAGAGTTGTCAGAAATGTTATTTGTATATTGTGTGGATAAAATTAACTTTAAATAAAAACTAGACGTTGTAATAATAATAATAATTACAAAAATACAAAGAAACTAAGCGTTTTCATCGACTTATCATCCTTAGCACAAAAAAAATTACATCTTTCATTTTTGTTTTTTGGTACAAATCTCATTACTGTTCGTCAAGTATGGTTGAACTTTTTTGGAGATATTAGATTGTAAGAAAACACACAAATACACGTGAAATTTTAAGATTCCAATATGTAATTCATTCAGGTCTGGATTGAGTAACTTATTCACTGATAACATCAAATAGATATCATGCCTTACGGTGTACTAATCGAAGTTGCAAATCTGAAGTAGTTAGCTCAAACTCAATAGTTTGGAAGCTATACATTTTTCTAATAAGAACCAAAGGTCTTCTATTCTATTTCTAATGAGGTCATGATTGTATACAAATTCTATTTGAAGTTAAAAGGACAGCAAAAAGCAAACGACTAAGTTATCTAGTTCAGTGATCATAACATTTACAAATACTATCTATGAAACTCGTATCGTATGTTATTGATATCAAAATTTGTTCTGTTTTGAAGTTGTTATATTTTTCGTATGAATTGTGTCATAATCATATGCATAATACACAGAATTTCTATTAGGATTTACTAAGGCATAATTTGTTTTGAAATTATTGACGAAAATTGGCGAAAATCCACACTGCTCAATAATTCTTGATTATATTACATCTAATTTATGTATGTATTAATAAGACATGTACTTTTATCATGAGTAAATTATAATCAATGAAGTAAAACTGTCAATCACTCAGATGATTTGATCACCCCATTTATTATATACAAGCATGCCGAAAAACCATTTGAAAATTGATCAATCGATACTTGAAATGATAAATGCTTAAATGTTTAGCTGTATGAATAAACTGAATACGAATATATACTGTATAGTAGTGAATATAGAATAGTTTATAAGTCATGTTATGTATACACAATTGATCGATCCAACTGATGCCATATGATTATAATTTTTTTATGTAAATATGTTCCTTTTTATACTTAAATTTAAAATAATGTGATTTTATGAATTTATTATAAATATCCTATTCCTATTATTCATACATTTCTTGCATATTTTTATATAAAGTATAATTTTCCTTTTTAATGTGTTATAATTTATAGGATTATGCAATAGAAAAAAATCAGATTAAATAAGATAATAATGTAGGGGAGCATAGTTATTTATTTGAGATTCAATTGGATGAATCACAGAGTTACAGCATTCTTAATCTAATATCAGAAGTGAAGATTTTCTTCACTTCAAGAATATGGTCTATAATGAGTTACTTTACAAATATGCTATCGACAATCTGGATCCATCAATTTGTAAAACAAATTCATTAGCATTATTCAGATGTACATTAGTAATTTTCTGTCTTCTGATACTGTCTCGTAATTGCTTGCACTAATGATTAGAGCAAAGTTCACCTGTGACATTATGTAGACTTTCTTCAATATGTAGGCACCGTTATTTCTTGAGTATACTCATGAAACTTCCTTTCATACTGATGTTCTGTACTCTTACTCTATTACACATTTATACTGTGTTGGGGACGTTAGATCACCAGAATTCACTTTGAAACGTCCTAATTTTGTAATTTTATTCTGAAATTTTGAATTTTCATGTTTTCGCGCCAGTTCACCTTCAGCTCACATTTTCCCCTCAGAAAATCCTTGATTGTCATTGGTTGGTGGGTTATTTTAGTATGCTATTTTGTGTCTTTCCCAAGATTGTTTCCATTACTGTATAATTAAGCTAGATTTGTGTGCTTGTCAACCGCATATTTCCTGAGTGCTTATAGAATACATTCTCTACGCCTTATCACGACTTCTTGATCTAGTTAGCTGGGTCTGGGACAAACGGATTAGAATAGCCTGTCGTGTCACTGAGTCCTTGCTCTTCGTTCAGTTTACCGAGTAAGGTGAACTCGTAATAATTTCGAAATATTTCCTACATTGTACCCGATTAGTTTTAAACCTTACCCAAAAAATGTCATTCAATTTGTCATTGTAACCATTCAAATGGAACAATTAATTGGTTTTGGAAATATATACAAATCAGTATGCTAAGATTCATGTATGAGAAAATATTGATTTTTAAATGACGTATCCTATGACTCATAACTCTTTAGCTGTGTCACAATCTTCACTGATTTTTTGTTGTTTATATAAAACTTACTATAGAAAATTCTATGCTTCCAAGACTATTCAAGTGAGTATTTCGAAAGTAATACTGAACCTTAAAATGCTGTCACTTTTTGTAATTCATTATGTTTGCTACTGATATTTTGCACTATTAACATCGCTGGAATAAATATTCAGTCAAAATAATTCACATATAACGTCTTTTCGAATAATATACCCTTGCTCCTCCTCCTCCTCAATGTATCACCATGTAGATTCTAAAATGTTATTGAGAATATATTATCATTATTTTTATATTATCAAACGTCATTGTTACAATGAATAATGAACAGTAAACTCGTGATTAAGTTTGATACCATGGGCTTCAATATAACTTGACATTCCATCTAACCAATCATTTTTGGATAACTTCGATCGTATGATGTTTTAGTCACAAGTGAACAATGACAATTTTCGATAAACACTAGTATATGTTATCTAATGCATATTTACTACCGACACGAAGTCCTTCTTCAGATAATATTTAAGAAAACTTATATACCATGACTAAATCCGAATTGTTTAAAACAAAATTTTCTAAGTGGTCATTCGGTTCTTTCCAGTAACAGTTTATGAGTGAATCATACGATACTAACATGAAGAAGATATAAAAGTTGAATAATATTGTTTCCAGTTGGATCATCAGGCTTTCCTGTAATATAAATGAATGTTTATATGAAAACATTGAACCAATCAAGACAGTTTGTGACTCAGTGATCATAATGAAATAGATTACATATCTATAGGGTTGTGGAGGTTGTTGAGTCTTATTGAAATCATGAACCGATCGGTGTTAAACCATCATCTGGGTTCGATCCCAGTTTATGGGGATATGGATGAATCCCAAACTAGGAAGAAACGGACGTCTAGAGCTTTCAGATTTCCAGTGATGGTCTAACATTGATCGAACCAGTATTTCAAGGGAAACAAGATTGTTCAGTTAAATGGGTTGTTCTGATTTTTACAATGGGAATCTTTTATTGCATATGAGTAAACGAAACAATCTAAAGAAACTAACTAAATCTGTATAAAATGCCTTGATAAAAACTTGAATATCACAAAAAGGTGACAACATGATTTACAACACTCATGAGCTAATACGCGTCATATATATATATTTACATTCAAGGCTTTTACAACTGAAATTGTTTGTATGGTAAACATATCGATGTCATTACTATATAACTACATGTAATCCATCTTGTCTAATAGTAAAACAATGAAATATGTAACTTCTTACTTTGATAGTAAGTAGCATTAAATAATAAATTAACCTAACCGCTAACAGAAACCTGAAAGCACTATACAGCCGTTTCGTCTTAGTGTGGGGCTCCTCAGCAGTGCATATCTACACGATGAGGGCCTCCAGGTTTTTAAAAATAGTCTGCATCGTTTCATGGTTGGAACCATGAAAATAATACAGTCTCTACAATCTCCCTTTCATTAAGATTTATATTCATGAAAAATTAAGAGAATAAACAACGTGGTGATGTTTAAGTAAATAAACTCCACGAGTCTTTCATATAAACAAAGCGACTAATTGCATCTGTTAGGTGTTAATGTTAATGTTGCATACATTTGATACAATCCTTTTTGCATAAAGTTCATGTCCGTTGTACTACCTAGTATCTATATGGACTTAGAAACTCATTCGACAATGTATTAGGGCATTTGAATCAAAAGACACTAGGTTCCAGTATGTTAGTATGAACACGAACTCTGGGATGTGACAGATGCATTCAGCTAGCGAAATTCAAAATAAGTCTTGGATTCCACTGCTAACCATCATCTATCAAACTTTACTAAAAAGAGCATTATTTATAATTACGTTTGCAATGGTCATTGTGACTACGAGTCATATGTTTGCATCATTTAGTTTAGCCTTTCTCTTCACTTGAAAATAATAACCATATTTTATAGCATATAAATTGAAATTATAATGAAAAACTAAATCAACATTATAAATACACTAATTAACTCATCTTTGGCCTCATTTGATTTTCTAGTTACATTCAGATAGGAACACATTCTTATGTGATCTGAAGAGACATCTGTTTTAAAAATAAGTTTCCTACTGTCATGAAGGATCAGCACGTTCTTTTTTTTAGATTAAACGATTTTGGACTGTATCATTCATTCTAAAGATGAATTTATAAGCTGTCATAACACTAACACGTAATATTGAGGCTTATTTTTTTTGTGTGAGTAAAACTGTAGTTGATCACAAGAACAAAACACAAAGTAAATATGAATTTCCTCTATTTTGTTTTATAACCGTGGTGTTGTTCAGTGAATAATGCTGATGATTGTGTTTCAGCTGATTTGTAGATGATTCATGTGAGTGAGTAGCAAAAAGAGTTGATTTATTGTTCAATTCAAAAAAGTAACCGATTAACAATTTGAATTTCGTTCTCCTGACTAAACCTGAAGCAATTATCTCATGAAAAAAATTATCTTTAAAACCTTCAATTTTAAATCCTCTTCCTTTGTCTGAAAGTGCTAGATTAATAAAGTTCCCAGCCCATTTTTGGTAAAGAATACGATTAAATAAAGCTTTAGAATTCACTAATTAACACCACAGATAAATCATAACTATACAGCTATTTAAAACCATGAACCACTGAATAGTCGTGTTGTTCTAGCATGCCACACCGCTACTATATTTGGTATGGTTCCAGAAACTTCCAGAAGCACAAGGTCATGAGTAACTTTATAAATACCTTAATTCTTCTGTATATAAACTAACCTTAAAGTAAAGCGTTCTTCGGGTACTTAGCTTCTTTTCTATTGTGTTCAAGTTGTAGTGTGGATTTAGAATGGGGTTATTAGAAGCGGATAGGAATGTATATAGAAACGAGGTATCTTCTTGCTTTAAAGTGAACTCGGTACTTTCAGATTATCCAGTCTATATCGACTGATTCGCATTGAAGAATTCGTTCTATTAAACGCATTATGATCTTCCAAGAAATTCATTGGTATTTAGTCTACTCATGACACTTTTCGATAATATCAGCAACAATTTTTTTGGTAAAATCCACCTTAAAATTTGTTACTAATGAAAGATTAATTCCCATTGATGTTGAAGATTGTATTTGATCAGTCTCTTTGGTATATGTGCATCCTTTGTGGATTGTCTCGATATTGCCTTCGGGTTACAAGTATAATTAGCAGAGTCGGGTAGTGGCAAGTAGTGAAATGTAGAACGCTTGTTCTGTCCTGTCAGAATACAGTAGCTAGGTGGATAGCGTAACGGCGTGTGAATTGTAAGGTAGTGGGTTCAATTTCTGGAGTTATAGATCAACTCTGAAATGCAGATATGATCAGCCGACGAGTCCCAAATAGGATGAAACGCGCATCTTGGATTCCACTTCTAGCCACTATCCACCTATGCTAATAATGAGTTTGTTTAGTTGATTGATTTGTAAAGATCAGTTCAATGATTCCTCAGCTGATGTTAGTTACTGATGAATATTATATTTTAAGTAGTCTAATTTCCATCAACAATTTAATTATACATTTGTGTTTCTGATTGTGTTTTGGAGCATCAGCTAACGAGAAACATAATATTCAGTAAAAGTAAGTTGGCCTCATTCTACACTTATATCAGGTGAACTTATGAATTCCATCAACTAAATAGTCAGTAATATTGATAGAACCGTTAAAAAAGATCTAAAGAGAATGTGACCTTTTTATCAGATGAATATTCAGGACTTTAGAGCTTTCTTGCAGCTACGAAATAATATGTCAACTCTCACATTTACTTCCCCTCCTCCATATTTGGTTTTCCCCAATAAGTTACTGCCTAGATACATGAATATTGATTAATATTTACTGTTATGAACAAAATACATGTCAAATTCATTTGCATTGGTTATTTTAATCTTCGCATTGATGTTTAGGAGTGATCAGTTTCAAGAATTCATGGAACGTTATGTCTAAGTATTAATTCCAGCATAATCGAAACTTACGTAAACTAAAGAATCCAAAATGACAAGGGTATTAAATTTCCATCATCTTACTTAATTAATCTTGGGGAAAAAAATCTGAATTCTGAACCTTCACTTTAGTTTTGATATCATTCATAAACTGATTCATCAGACCCTTTGGTATAAGCTACACTGAGTGTGAGGGCCGATATTGCTACTCAGTAGCACAAACCAAAACAGGTGGAATGGTTTTCAGATTTGTGACTTAAATGGATGAAAGTGGAACGCTTTAATCATTAACCTACCTCTTCACCTAGTTTCAATAGTCACTAATGAATGAATCATTACTACTGTTATTATTTTACAAGTCAAGATAAACTCAATTTTCAGATTTCAATGTAAATGCCGATATCATTTACATTGATAATGAATTACTTTTCATCAGACTAATACTAGTGGTTGAACAGTGGTTTATAATTCCATATTTGATAAAATCATTTTTAACAATTTATGATCGATTATTCTACTGTAATTGAGATGACTAGACACAAATAATTTGTCATCAAACAAAGTCACTCTAATTGGTAAGATCATACACAAAACGATGGAGTGAATAGTTGAAGGAACAGGGATAAAAGGTTATCATTGGCCACAAAATCTGTAGTTTGTGTCGGTGTATGTGTGTACACGATCACTCTCATCTGATAGGCCAGAGTAAATCATGTGTTCTTGAGATGATGAAATGATGATGCTCACAATCACTATTCATTGATTAATTTGTACAGACTGAACAGCTGAATCCTTTTAGGGCAAGCGTTAAATTGATTTTATTAATTTTTTTGATAATGGAAATTAAGAAAGATATATTCACTTAACTATATAATTTGTTTATTTAACTATTTGGGTTATATAGTTGGTAATATTTTCTGTCGAAGGAAGTAAATAAATAAATGATTGCAGATAGGAAAAGATGTAGTCAATGAATTCCAGTTTAAATAAATGCGCATAATATTAGTCATATTTATAGATTACTACTATGTTTGGTCAGCGTTCCATTCCATTCGTTGTTACAATCAGCCAATAGTAAGTGCTTTCAAGGTACATATAACAGAACTATAGACTCTGTTCTACTTAAATATTCACTGTGCAATTCAAGGCAGAAAGGTTGAAAGCACATGAGTGAATGAAATAGTAGGGTTTTGGATAATGTGTTACGCTGATATCGTCACTACCAAACTATTTCAACACAAACAGTAAATTAATCTAACTCCTTCCTCACTGGATAAAGCCTTAAATCAAATGACACATCATTGCAATAGTATGGATAATGATTAAAAGCAAATGAAATAAGCCATAGCTAACTTACTTTTGACGAAACAAATAAATGTGAGAGCTAGTTTTCAATCTTCAAAAATTGTCTTCAACTGTCAATGGTGTTATAATTAACATGATTGAACAAATATGATCAATCTATTGGCATTATTTATTCGAATTTGAAATAAGTACTAATCAAATTACCTTTCATTATTAGTGTATTTTTTAATTGAGAGTCAGCAATATGAATATTATTCATTCAACTGGAAAACGATACATAATAGTAATAAACATGGTTCGTTGATCATACTACACATGATCTTAGCTCAGAGAGGCGTGAAGCGATGGTTCGTTGATCATAAATTTGTTCATTTTTGTTCATTGACCCAATGAAAGAGAGAAGATTTTGGATAAAAATTTTAGAAAGAAAGTGATGTGTATATAGTTTAAGTTATTTGTATGTGCCAATTAGATAGTTTGTATCAAACTGAAATAATGAGACAGTGACCTTTCCCAGATGAAAAGAAATAAAAACCTTTTATTAAAAGAAGGAAAATACAGAAGTATCTGTTTTAGTTTTAAATTACGGGGTACGGGAACTATACATTTTTGCCTAGTTATTTGAGACAAAACCACTTCAGCAAGCCAATGAGTAATTTTGTTCTTGTAAATTAATAAGTTATTATTAATCCCGAGCCGATTTAGTTTAGACCACTATTGAAAACCTCGAAACATTGAACGGCTATTTCGACCTAGTATGAGACTACTCACTAGTGCGTATCCAAAACTCCGCACGTGGCATTTGAACCTAAAACCTTTGGTCTACTCCGTTACCGCTTAGTCTCTAAATCACTGAAGATACATTCAACATGACCAAGAGCAACTAGAAAAACAGATAGGCGGTCATGTAAGTGATTCCCACCCCGAATCAGCTTGAAACGATATCCAAAAAGCCGTGGAAACAGCAGTGAGATCTGCGAGTAAGGTAAACCATAAGGTTAGGGATCATTGGATTTCAGTAGCATCTACTGAACTGGTAGATGTTCGGAAACTCACCCAGTCTGGCTCTGAATACGATGAAGAACGGAGATAGATTAAGCGCAGACTGATACGAAGCCTATGCAATGATCGCGAACAGTGGTGGGTAGCGAAAGCAGGAGAGATGGAAAAGGCAGAGACAGTAGGTAATAGTAGACAAATATTTAGACTTATCAAGCAAACTAGTATTAGGAATCCGACTGTAAGTGAGGCCATCTCGGAAAAGGATGGTCTTATTCTTCATTCACAATTCAGGAGATTGAACCGATGGGTAGAACACTTTAGGGATTCGTTCAATTGGCCTTTAGTCACACTTTGGTTACTCACTAACTCCAGTATTACGTACGCACATCCCCCGACTGCCTCAAAGAGCGAGGTTTTGTGGTGTAGGAATAGGTTAGAAGAAAGCTTGGGGTGACCAAACCAAAACATGCCACAAATCCATAAAGTCTCTACAACTAGATTGAGCCATGTTGGTAGGTACAGACTACCTGATTGGCATTCCATGAGATAATAGTAACCGATGGTTAGAGACCTTGAATGACATGGCTCAAAATCGTTTGAAATGGCGCGGACGCATCCACTCTTTGTGTTCTCTCAAATTGTAATTTGAATTCCACATCAGCTTCATCATTCTCTTCTTAAATTTCTTTCACCAGATTATACTCCGAGGATAACATCTTTAAACCCTAATCTTTCCGATTACTGCTAATACTTCTGCTACCTCTAGTACTATGAGATTTAAATTGACAACTTGATCTATCTGTGTTAATATGGTATAGCAACTTGAAATGATGAACGTACGTTCTATGTAACGTTCTACGCCATAGCTGGCTGATTTTGTATTGGATGGATGTTATTAAGAACTTGGAAAATTGGATGGAGTATCTAGCGAACACTCTTCTACATATATGCATTCATCAACTAATTAATCCGGAGAAAAATATTAAGTTGAGATAAAGTTTACAAATTCCTGTCTACTATGAATGATTTCAAAAGGAATTGTTTCTAAATGTGATCTAAAAACTATTCAACCATTTTAATCATCACATAGTCTTTTCTCATTTGTGGTGACTGTTACATAATTTTAGACAGATACTAAACTAATACGTGAGTAATTAAGTAAATACCACAGTAAATGCGTAACCATAATGTTATGAATTACGTAAACCCCACTAAAAATAGTAGTCTTCTAAGAACATCAATATATCAACTAAAGTTGACAAGAAATTAGTAGTCATAATATTGTCTAATGTTCATTTGTTAAATAAACAACCATAAAACAAGTTTCTTTTATTATCATTCCTATTACCACTTTATAGTATTTTATCAAATATAAATATTGATTTTACAACATTCAGATACAACATTTTTCAAGAAATTATTCAATTTGAAATATAGTTTTGATTATCTGATTGGTGACATGTTGACTGAAATTTGATCAGTCTTGGCTGGTGTTTGAATCACACAGCACTGGGTTCGAATCAGGGAGTGAACATCAACTCTGAGATGCAAATACTTCACAAATAAGACGAAAGGCATGTCCTGGATTCCACTACTAGCCACATTCTATCTATTCCATTTTTCAGATAGTCTATAAATAATAGTGAGTGAAACGAAAATGTTAATTAATCACTTGTAAGTAAGTATAAGGCAGTGGAAATTATTGAATTTAATTGAGATTACGAAAATTTGGAAACACTGGACGGTCGTTTAGTCTTCAATGTGAATTACTTATTAGATTATGTTTCTGAGCAAACAGATTTAGTATCATATTCTGACTCATTAACTAAAATGATTTTTTGTTCGACCAAGCCATACCAATTAATCAGATAAAGTGTCTCAATTTTTGTTTATTTTGAAGCCATAGATTATTGATTAAAAGTACTAGCGTAGTGAAGGCGAACACAGGTGAGGGAAACCGAATTGTATTTATCGCAAATTACAGAGTTACTCAGTAAAATAGGAAAACCATATCGTAAATCGTTCATTTGCAAATCTTCAATCCATTGTCTGACATTTCACTATTCATGCGTTTCATACAAATTCCATTGTGTTCCCACTCTTCCTTTCTTGATCTTCCCCGAGCTTCTGCTGCCAGACATTACGTTTTCATTCGCGTCATATACTACTTATAAGTAGCGCGCACCACACTAGGTTTCCAGTATCTATATTATAGATTTCAACCACTATTCATTTAATTTGGTTTAGTCAAAATTACGTAGTTACACTAGCTAACCCTCTCATACAAATTTAACCGCATTTATTCTGTAGTATTTAGTAAGTCAGCTGAATTTCTTTCATTTATTCTTAACAATTAATAGCAAAGAAAAAAACCAAACTGGAGCTTGTTCTTATGAAACATTAATTTTCACTGATATTAGTTTATAAATGAGAAATTACTTTCATAATAATGTCTACGTGCTAGTGTGGTGCGCGCTACTTATAAGTAGTATATGACGTGAGTGTAAACGTAATGTCTGGCAGCAGAAGATGGGGGAAGATCAAGAAAGAAAGAGTTAGAAAACAATGGAATTTGTATGAAACGCATGAATAGTGAAATGTCAGACAATGGATTGAAGATTTGCAAATGAACGATTTACGATATGGTTTTCCTATTTTACTGAGTAACTCTGTAATTTTCGTTTAATACAATTCGGTTGCCCTCACCTCTGTTCTCCTTCACTACACTAGTTACTTATTTTCTAGAAAGCTTTTATTTTAATCGTGTTTCGTTGCTTATTCTTATTTAATGTATTTCTAATAACTTGTTTCTCCCATCAAATTGTTTACGATGATTCATTTGTGTAACTGAAATTATTTTTAGTTGCTTAAATTAATGAAATTTTGTTCATTAACTGGTAATTAAACAATATCAATGTGTTTGAATTTGTTACGTAGATGAGAAGTGAAACATTGGAAAATTACCACCAGTTTTGTTTACAAATGCACATTTCAGTGATAATTCATCAGCGCTAGAATTTATGAATGAACCAATTAGATTTAACATAGTAGCTTCAAAAAATTTTGCGTGGAATTTTGCCCATATAACTTAACATTATGTTATAATGATAGATGAAGTCAATTCGTGATGAAAACTCTTAACTTAGCTCCTAATTCCTCACACTGATTTAAAACCTTATTTTGACCCAAGTAAGCCATTCAGATATTTTATAGTAACTTTAGCATTGCTTAAAGGTTGTTCATAAATTATATACTCGTTGATAAGTTTTAATCTATGTGGAGTTGTTAGCCATAGGTTTCCTCTAAAAATATATGTTCTGACGAATAAAAAACACGTGAATCAGAATGATAGTTTTCAGAAATTTATCATTGGTGTAGAAGGTGTGGGATTTTGAGATGGTGGAGAAAACTTGTAGCTCAGGTGAATGATTGTGATGGTGTTTCGTTCTCTGAGCTGGTTGTTTTGGTTGTGGAGCTTTCATTGTTCTTCTGAACAACATCATCAGCACAAACTTCAGATAGAAGTGAAGCATTTGAATTTCTCCACGTTTGACCTGTAGCTTATTCTGCTAACCTCGATCTTGATGGGTTGTTGTTGACCTTAAACGTGTCGTTGTTTGCACATTTGTTGGGATTTTAACTACATACTAATGTGAAATTCAACAGAAAGACATTCAGTACATTACGAAGACAGAACATTTTATGCATCCATGAATTTCTCCATGATAATTAGAATTTAGAGTTCTTCAATATTCCCATCTGGATTTAAACACATACCCACTTTTTAAAAGAACTAAGGTACACAGGTTGTGAACAAAAAGAAGTTATTAAACTTGACGACTAATGTCTGTCACCCAGGATCAATAAGATGAGAATCGGCACGTCAGAAACTCAAAGTTATTTTTTTTTACAAGCTTATATGTCTATTACAACGTAATAAGAATGATCTTCAGAGTAAAAGCTTCACTGAAATTCTCTAGGCGAAATGACCCCTTCAAAATGGCGGCAGCCGGTACTGTTTGAACGGTTGGCAGTTTCTTTTGCGATGACGGTCTGTTTGGAAGAGATGTTTCTGTGAAATTCAGAGATTGAACCTAGATGTAATCATGAACAGGAACCACTACGGTGACCTATGACAGCAAGAAAGATACTTTTTGTATTTCTAGGTTTTTATCAGTACAAGATTTTAGTAATTGATCAGTTCCGTTGAAATCATTAAGTGAAAAATGTCAGATCACTACCTAATGGCCATTCTGTCCTAGTATGAGACTCCTCAGCAGTGTGTATGCGAGAATTTGCACGCCAGGATTGAACACAAGAGCTTCTGTTTCAGTCCTTAGTTTTTGATCGATGTCTATTAGTCTGTGATATACACTAGTTGAACATTTTCAATGTATCCAATTAGGTGCACTAGTTTTCGTGTGTAGATTAAATTGTAAGTTTGTAATTACATGTGAATTACTGAAGATTTGAAACCGTTTAAAAATATGATTCAGATCTTTGTAAACTACAAAGATAACTTTCGTTAATCTTGGATTTCTCAATCGTGGAGTGTCTCATTCTGCCTATCTTTAAGTTTAGGAATTATTTATGAATGAAAATACCTCTAAACGTTTGTGAGCACAATTGTTTCATTTACTGCAATATTAGTCATCCTATAAATGATTCACTGATGACCATTAAACAGGTGTTCAAAATCCACAGTTGGATCAAACTACGAATGAAGAGAATTTCCTCCAACTTGTGCATATCTGACCAGTCATATATCATGTTGACTTTTTCGAAATGAATTGCTGTGCACATCGATTTGTGAGATGTGGTAAGTTTTAATTGAACATCTGCATAGATCAATAAATTGTTTTCTGCTCACATTCATCATCTCGGCAAGTTTTCAAATTGACTAATAACCAATCAATAGTCGTAAAATTTATGACCAACTTATTGAAAATACTCACTTGACATACTTGTCAAAACATTAAGCTTGCAGGAAATCACATTGACACATATGTGTTTGTAGTATCTAATAGATAAGATGAATCATATTTTATTGTGAGACATTTTATGTTAGACATTTTCGGAAATCAACATATGGGTATTTCAGTGTTATCATTTTGGTTGGATATTGTCATATCATGTCAGTGAAAGTGTGGGTATATGAGGGATGATATTTCATATTGGAAACGATGTTGACCTCATTCGAAAAAAGGATGGGACTAAAAGTTGTAAGAGGGATGAAAAATTCAGAGTTATCGATCGACCATCGATTTCTCACGTTAGGTAATGTTTACCGAGGTCATGAATTTTCTGCCTCTATTTCGTGTTAATTAGATACGGAATCCATAGCGGACGAAATGAACTAATTGAGTCTATCAGCCGATATTAACTAATCAACTGCGAAAAGTCATACACGAGGTCAGTCATAACTCAAGTACCTCAGTGTTAACATATATTACTGTAATAGTGAGTGACAATGCTGTTAATTCTAAAGTTACAAATTCAACATATCTATCTGAAATAAATTTCAGTTGATGAATTTCACTTTTAGTAATCATCAAAATAATGGTCTCAATATTTCAGTGACAAGAATTCGCGCCACTTGTAGTTATTATTTACAAATAAAAGAAGTAGGATATGCCACCGTATACTAATAGAATATATGATGTTTTGAACGGTTTGTTTACTTATTCTGAGTTGATTAACACTGTGCCAATCTACAATCAGCTCAGTGTACTAGGTAAGATCTTTCACTAATGAGGATATTTAACTCAGATTGTTTGCTATCTAACTTTCTAATTTCTAAGTATCACATAATAAATCGATTATCCTAAATGGAACTAGTGTATTTCCAATTATTTGGTAAAACAACATGATATCGACTGTTTGTTCTTCGAAAATATACATACTGTTGATAGACGTAGATAGACTATTTACTTTCGTGATCTCAAACAAAATAGGTTCACAGATAATTGATAAATGTCTATGTAAAGACTGGGTATTGTATAAGAGCCTGGACAATACTTGTCCTCTCAATAAAAAACCGATAAATATTCACTTCTAAACAACTGTTATTTAACTGAACTAAAAAATTACAGTTACTTTTACAACTGAAACTGTACATTACAATCATTTACTGCACTAGTCATACATTTTATGATACAATTTTATTGAACATGTAAATTGACGTAAGTTCTTTATGTTGACATAGATAATTTTAAGAAACAGTGTTGATTACATTTAAAATCTAGGGTGTTTCTATGAGACTGCGCATCAATCAATAAAACCAAAACGAATCAATCTTTACAACAATATGATAAAATATTAGAAATAGCGAATATTAGAAAATAATTCTATTTGTATACTAATGCTATTGTATTCAGATATATATATATATATATAAAACAGATAAACACAAATAATACATAATACAATGAAATGTAATATTTCTAGAAAAGTAAATATACAATTAATAACATCAAGGCATGAACATTATGCAAGAAAAAAATAATAATTCAAGCAAAATATGCAAATTATAGGATAAGTATAAACTCAAGCTATTTATGTAATCGTATTCAATAATCAAAGGATTTGGATGAATGAAATCAATGTGGAAAATATAACCAAAAAAAAAGAAAAAAAATAGGTTACAATTTAATCAAAGCGTAAATAATCGATAAGTACCAAAGTGTCTTAAATTTAAAAAAAAAAACTATGGAGTGTTGCGTTTAGTATTTGAAATCTACGAATTAACGATGCATAGAAAAGAGGATCATATAAAACAGCGAACAAATCACGTTAGCTGGATACAGCTGGATCCCAGTATCGATTGGCACACGGAAACTTCATTCCAGCCTATATCACTTCACAAATCCACATGTGAGATATACTTGGATACTGAGTTCAATTATTCATCAACTTGTTCAATGGGTTTGGATTCAAATATAATGGCTTGAATTTACCTAATGTTGATATAAAGGACTCCAATGGAACATTAGTATTAAATGTGAGTAGATCAAACTGAAAAGTTCCAATTAGGATGAAATTATGTCTTGAATCCTACGACGGACCATGATCGAAACATACGAAAAACACGTAACTTAAGTTACTATTAGTAGAATTAACACAGGATATATAAACATACCACTAGACTGTATTTATTGTAGCTGTTCATCTTAACAATCAAAAAATTCCAATCCTTACATTTAACAATTATTATCAGTTAATTTAAAAACACTTGGATTTTTTTATGGTCTAAAGTTACTTACTGAGTAGTGGAATCATAGGCTACCTTCCAGTTACTACATGTGGAGAAATAAAAACAAATTTCTTTAATCTGAAAAGTTTAAATGTTATTTTCTAGAAGACTCAATTACATGACGACTTTGGTTTCGATTTGAAGGATAGTTATATTTTAGTGAATCTAGAAAAAACACATTATTTGTGTTTTACACATTTGAAATCATCAATCAATCATTGTTAGACCACCATTAGAAACCTGGAAGCACTGGACGGCCGTTTCGTCCTGGTATGGGACTCATCACCAGTGCGCAACCACCACTCCTACTCCTCGCATGATTCGAACCCGGGACCTTCGGTATTGTGCGTGAACGCCTAACCATCCGACCACTGGTCCGGCATCTAATGGTGTTAATGTCTAACTCTGCAGTAACTACCAAAGACAAATGGGTGAGGTCGCACAAAATCCCTAGATCAATCAGAGTGCAGGAGTCATGGATGTGCATTGCCACTGGTGAGTCCCATACCAGGACGAAACGGCCGTCCAGTGCTTCCAGGTTTCTTCTAATGGTGGTCTAACAATGATTGATTGATGATTTCAAATGTGTAAAAACACAAAATCTCCAAAACTCTGCACCCAAAAAACATTATTTGTCATTGAGTCATCATTTGTTTTTATTACATGAAGATTTGTAAGCAAATGACATTTATCCGCAGTGAGATTGACTTTTCCTAGTTTATCAACGACAAAAAAGTATTGTTAAAATTTTTTCTAATTAATATGGCTTGGCACTAATATCGATTTAAACGATAATTAATTTCTCAACCAACATACAACTAAATTTTATGCGTCAATCGATTAGTGATAAAATTTGATCAGTCTTGTTATTAAAAATGAGTGAATACACACACCAATACACACACATACACAACATCACATTACCTACAAATGAACTACTGTTAAACAAACACACACACACACACACAAACACACAATGATAACACATCAACTGAAAAAAGTGTTTCACTAATTAAGTGGATAAAATTATTAATTTAATTTTATTTAATTATTTAATTGAAACTGTTTTTTTTTCACATCTTTCTGTTCTAATTCAACACATCTATTTAAAACTATTTGAGGTAAATAAAACAATGTCATCGATTGATTTGTTTTAAAAAAACAAAACAATATTCACACAATTAAACAACAAAAAAAATTCATTTCCTAAAGGTGATAAGTTCATATGTGGGCTTATGTTGGAAATAAATGAGTGGGCGTATATCGGTTTTTGTAGTTAACCAGTTTTTTGAACAAACTGACCAATTTATGAGATATATTTATTATTATTATTATTATTATTATTATTATTATTATTATTATTATTATCGTATCTTTAGAGTTGATTGTAAGATTATTAAACAAATATTTAGCTTCATCGAAAAAGGATCTCACTCCCCCTGTAGTGAATGAGAACACAGGTGAGGGCAACCGAAATTGTATTTAACGAAAATTACAGAGTTACTCAGTAAAATAGGAAAACCATATCGTAAATCGTTCATTTGCAAAATAACAGTTCATCATATTGAACTGGAATGTTCCTGTTGCAAAACATCAATCCATTGTCACTCACTATTCATGCGTTTCATACAAAATCCATTGTTTTCTAACTCTTCCTTTCTTCTTGATCTTCCCCCATCTTCTGCTGCTAGACATTACGTTGACACTCACGTCATATACTACTTATAAGTAGCTCGCACCACACCCCCACCCCCGCAGAAACAATTCAATGTAAATTGTAAAATATTTTTATATTCTGTTCATTAAATTTTCAGTTTTGATTATTATTCAAGTATCATTAATTTACACTTTGGAACTGTTAATCACTTACTTATCACAGATGATTTTAATGTTTGAAATGAATAGTATTATTATTGTGTGATTTTGGGGTTGTTGATTTATTCTCTATTTCTGATTATTTAATCTTCGAAATTTTCGTGTTAACTGGCTTATATAAATCTTAATACATAATACTCAACGTACATATATATGTGCTAGAAAACATGTCTAGATACTGACCACATTCACAAATGACTAATTGCATATTGATTAGTTTTTTTTTCTAAAACGATTCAATAGTAAAAGTGATATTTTGAACTATTAAAAGTAAAACAAAAAAATGGTTATTTAATATTCACTCATTGTATCAATTTAATATTCAAAGTTTACCTTGACAAAAACAAACAAACAATACGTAAATGGGGAATTTTCATCAAATTCAAAACAATTAACAATTTTCAGGTCATTGATTGAATAGCTACCTTAAAATTAATTGTTACTTTTTATGCAAAAAACACACTAATATAATTGATTTCAGCTAAGGTTAAAGTCAGAAGAAATATTTAGAAATATATATATATATATATATATATATATATATATATATATATATATATATATATATATATATATATAGTATTTCAACTCGTTTTTTAAACTTTTAACAGGGTTTTTTAAAATAACCAAAAAACTGAATGAACTTATCTGAATTCACCGAATCAACAAATGTTTTAGCAAAGAGAACTTCATTTTCTGTTATAAGCCGATATTAAATTTATATTGGTTCCACGCGTTGATGGAACTAGGGCACTTGCCGGTTTTCCTCTTGTATATAGATCTTCCCAAGGTTCTTCTTAAGTACAAATTAAAAGAAGATTCATCTATATATAAAAACTTTTATAAATGTATCTTCAATGTTCATAAAATTTTGAGCATAAATTTGGCGTTTGTTTTTACTGGATTCCGAATTTATATTGACCGATGTATATATAAGAAATCTTTTTCAAAGTAATCTGAAGTCTATAAAGTATCCTTCTTATATAGATTCAAGAGAAAGGCCTATATATAGAAAATATGTTTTCTATTTTTTCTCGAATTTCTACCATCGTTATTAACGGGTTTAATTCTATATCAATTCTTCAACAAAATTGATAATATCACCGCATATCTTCTTATTTGATGGTTTTCCTGTTTTTTTTCTTCTCAACTCGCGATTCCTTTTTATATATACAACCTTATAATATTTGTAGCGGCCTGATAGTTTACATCTGTAAGAAATGCCGCATCCTTGACGCTGTATCCATCTTCAATAACTTTTTTTATAAGGCTTTTTCTTTTTTCATTCGAAATCAAGTTGTTTTTTCTATTTATTTCTGACATTCTAAGGATTACAAAAAATTTTTTTTAAAAAACGCTGTGGTTATTTTAAAAAACCCTGTTAAAAGTTTAAAAAACGAGTTGAAATACTATATATTCTTACAATTATTTACTATATCTAATCTTGCTTTCCTTAAAGTATCAATTGAATTCATTGAACTATTTGTTTATATCGTTATGTTTATAGTTGTGATTATAAGAGAAGAATGACTATTTACTCAACTGAAATTCATTATAGCTACTTAACTAAGATAGAATATTAAGTGAATAACTGAAACTTACTTGTTTTCAATATAATATGAAATAATGAACTTCCCTAAACTCTTTCGCTCTCTTTCACTCTCTCTCTCTACATTTAAACCATAAGAATGCTGATCATTGGTTAGAATCTGTTATTGTGATCAGATATTTTATTTCCAATTTCTTAACATTTTGATAAGAAGAATAAGAAGAATAAAATATGTTGAAAAATTGTGTGGCCACAAATAGAGCGGAAAAATATTCAATAATTCAACACAACCTTTTGTTGACATGGACACAAAAAAATTTCAATATTAATTAGACGCAATAAGTAGCGCATACATTTGAATTTTTATTGTTTAATACAATAATATTTATTGATAAATATTTTTAAAATAGTGTTTAAGTTATTTATTCTATTCAACTGCTTCATTGATCATTTAAAAAATAAAAATTTTTTTTTAAATAGATAACGAATTTTGAAATGAAGTGAATTGACCGTCTGAGTGGTGGTAATTACTCGTGAACATTATGTAACTTGATGGTGTTGTGAGATTAAACAAACAAAAAAACACTTTAATGGTCTACACTTACTATTCACCACCTACGCATATCTTGTTAATCTTGAACTTAATGAAGATAAGAAGCATGCTAAAAGTAAATTCAATTGCATTTTGAAAATGGTACGCAGTGATTAGTTTGCATTATGATTATGCGACAAATATATATTTATGCGGATAATGATTTTTTTTTTAAAAAAAAATTGTGAGCCAGTTATTTTAGAAAGAAAATATTATTTATTTTGACTATTAAGCAAAACAACACATTGGTTAAGTTATTGTAAAAGGAAATTACAAGAATATGCAAACTGTAATTATGGTATAACTCCGCCTGCAGAACCTTCAGGGCTACTGCCGGTCCCAGGTCCGGATAAAGGAGGAGGGTTGGACATGGGGTTGACGACCACATCCCACCAAAAAAAACTAACTTGCCAAAAAATCGCTAACCAGAAAAAATAATTCAAACCATTTTAACTCTGCCCTGGGAGTTGTAGGAAGAATTATGATATCTCGTGATGAAATCCGAGTTCCCTCGGAAGTCACGGGGCTGATGCCTCTTCTGAAAACAAAAGAAACCATTCTTTTAGGTATATGGAACGTTCGAACATTGTGGGAGACTGGAAGATTACTTCAAGTTGCGGCAGAAATGAAAAGATACAACCTCGAGGTGCTCGGTATCAGTGAAACGCATTGGACACAGGTAGGACAATTGAGACTAGCTTCAGGGGAATTGCTGTTATACTATGGTCATGAAGAGGAAAATGCTTCACATACACAACGAGTTGCACTGATGCTGTCCAAACATGCACAAAACGCACTGATAGGATGGGAATCTCATGGACCTAGGACCATTAAAGTATCCTTCAAAACAAAGAAAAAGGAGATTACAATGAACGTCATCCAATGTTATACACCTACCAATGACTACAATGACGACGTTAAAGAAAGGCTGCAGTCGATCGTCGAGAAATGTTCACCAAAGGGTTTGACGATTCTTATGGGAGACCTGAATGCCAAGGTTGGCATGGACAACACTGGATATGAAGACATCATGGGATGACATGGACTGGGAGAAAGTTACGAAAACGGTGAGAGATTCGCAAACCTATGTGCCTTCAACAAACTGGTCATCGGTGGCACAATATTCCCGCACAAGTGCATACACAAAGCTACATAGATTTCACCGGATCAAACTACTCAGAACCAAATCGACCATATCTGTATCAATAAAACGTTCAGAAGGACCATGTAGGATGTGAGAACCAAGAGAGGAGCTGGCAACTTGAAATGATGAAAGTACGTACGAATTTCTTCTTTGTAATTGACTGACTGAAATATTACTAAAGATTTGGATAAATGTAATCTATTCGAAATTAGACGGCTATTTCTGATAAAGTTAATGAAAACAAATCCTCCAGAAAAATTTAGTGATTACACGTATATAATTATTCTTCTCTCGGATACGTTTTTTTTTTTGTTTCCTTCAACTGTAGCCTAATTTACTGAGTTAAATCACACTGGTTTCTAATATTTTAAATGATATATCACTATCAAAAATGGATTGTACAACCAAAAACGTCGTTTTGGAATTGTGCTATATGAATGACTGGTTTAGATCAAAAGTATAGATTATTAGATTTCGATTCATCAGTTCCATGTCATTATATACATGTTAAACGTGAAAGTTCCTCTACTCCAACCTCAAAATTATACCAATACAATTATTCAATGTTCCTTTAATTGTTGTTTATTTACTATGAATAATGTAACCAGACTTTTTTTTTATACACACGTGATTTAGTAAAACTTTACATTTGCATTTTTCTTTCACTTGTTTCAATGTTTTATTGTATATTCAAATATCAAGTTTAATAACTTTTGTGTAAAGAGTTGTTCTGCATTAATATGATTAATGTGATTGTAACTGTTAAAATTTACTCTGAAAGTATCGATTTAAATAATTGGTAAATGGTTACTTTTAATTGTCTAATTTAAATAAGTGAATAGGTTATGTACCTGAATTTTCCTGCTATTTATACCATTACTTTCATATTAATAACTGATTATTACCACAAAATAAAGATGGTCTTAACAAATAATTAATAATTCTTGGAGTAATCAATTTAAATGACTGTAGAAATGTGCCCATTGAAGTATAAAACAATAGAATGTGATTCAGTCAAGTGATCACTATTAGACAAGTTCATTTTTAATCTTGTTTAATCACAAACATACGTATGATTATATAATGTTCTGTTTTTTTGGTTCAGGTGCTTGTTATTAACAAAATTTGCGGAATATAATCAGAAAAAAACAATCAACTAAACTGCTCAAATGTGTTATTCATATTAACAAACCTTCTTAAAGAGAACAGAATTATCATTCAACTTGAAAGATTATATAAATGATGCCATACAAAATAGATAAAGGGTAATAATTCCGCAAATTTGGTGATATTAAAACTACAAGATTAACAAACAGATTTGTGAAAGCGATCATAGACTTCATAATCAATAACTTGACAGGAGGTTAGCTTATTTCATACATGTAATAAAAGATCTTTGCGTATGGTATGACATTCACTAATCTAGGGGAAATTTGGAGATTTTCTTTTACGACAATGAAATTTTATCAAACTGGATGCAAAATTATACATCAAAAAGTCTTATCAGATAATATTTAGATAATTCTAATGTTTATCTTGCCAATTTAGTTCAAATGTCTTGAGGAAATTAATCCAAATTAAAATTAGTAAAACATATTCAGATAAACAATACTGCTTTCAAATGAATCATCATAAACCGTGCATAGATTGTTTATGCGAAGAAGCTTATACTTTTATCAGTTCTAATTTTCACAATGGGAATTTCTTAATTAAAAAAAAAAATCAAAATTATCAATGATGAAATAAGGTCAAAGTCAATTCCAGACATAACGATTGTCCAATCATATTTAAATATGATTGTTATTTTTTCATGAAGGTGTGAGTCATTTAGTGTAAACTGCGTCCGAAATATGTCATGTTAAGTGTGTGTGTGTGTGTATGTTATTGTTTTTTTTTAAAGCCACTGACTTCAATTGAGTCTATAATTACATTAAATATATTCTGTTTATCACAACACTAAAAGTACATTTCGGTAAATTGCATAAATAATGAAAGTATTGATAGGAAATAACCAGACTGCATGTCGTAATGTCAATTAAAAGCAATTGAAAATGGAAACATAATAATTAACTAAGCAATTAAGACTACGTGTTCGTTTTTGGTCTTGGTATCTATAATCCAAACATCGTTTGTTCCTTCACGATCAAAGTCAGTTGGCCTAGATGTTTGATCCCCATTATATTTAATTTTATAAATACATTTTTACTATTGGTCTTTTTGATTAACTAATAGACAGTATCTATAGTTAAAAAAGCTATAAACTCATATATTGTGTTTATTTGAAATCTCTTACGACTTCCTCTGATTTTATTTACTATCCAAGCTGACTATTATATTAAACTAAACTCTTGGCAGAAATCTCGAATATATTTTTTCGTAAAACTTATTTGGTGTATTTTCTCACAATATTAAACGTCCTAGCAGTGGGATCAAGGATGTATGTTTCATCCTATTTGAGGATCGTCAACTAGAAATGTTTGTTATTTAACGGCAATATAAACAGGATGCCCATATTATAAAAGAGACTGTTCAGTCGCAGTTTTAAAGTTTCATAAGAAGATTGAGATAACCAATGAAAATGAAGTCTTAGTTAGACATTAACACCGTTTGATACGGCCCAGTGGTCCAGAGGTTAGGCGTTCGCGCGCAAGACCAAAGGTCCTGGGTTCGAGTCCTGTCAGTTGTAGAAGTCGCGGATGCGCACTGTTGGTGAGTTATATACCGGCATGAGAGGGCCATCCAGTGCTTCCAGGTTCTTAATGATGGTCCAACAGTGATTCATTCATGATTCCAAGTCAAAACTACCATCTCGATAACACTCTAAATGAAGAAGTCTTAGTGCTATGATTCAACAATCTTTTAAATCAGTTAGTTTCAAATTCTGTTCTCATAAGATTGATTTAAGCCAATATACTGTGAGATACATAATAAGATTTCCTTAAACCATACATTGAAAAATTCCTGACTCTAGTTGGTTCATCTCACTGATGAAATCAACCAGTTACAAGTAAAATATTTAGAAATTGACAATTAGAATTATCGTTTTAAAAAAACTCATCGATACATAGATTAAGCTTACTCAGTATGACTTAAAGTTACTAACATGCTTCCTAGATTTTGATTAATGGAATTAAGATGTAGTCAGAAGCCTATTGGATCGAAATCGAAAGCGGGAGTTAGTTGATACCATATTCAAAGGAAAAATGTATATTATTGACTACAATTTCGGATATTTGTTAATACTTATTTCTGATATTCAGGTGTTAATATGTAAAATTTCGGAGCAAATTTATTCTTTTTGAATTGTCTCGTAATGACGAATCTAGGTGAAAGTGTAAGTGATTATTCCAAACACGTTGTCATCTCTTTTGATATATAGTTGTACGAAGTATTCTCAGTGAAAACAATATGTTGGTTTCGGCAACTTTTCTCGTTACCCTGTTGAGATGAAGATGATTATATTGATTTATATTCTGCATTATAAGACTAGTTGTTCTCTTCTACTTTCAAGGTAAATGAATATATCCAAAATAGCCAATCGCATATAAGGTCATAGGAATATGTGATAACGTGATATGCTAAGGAGTAAATAAAGGTCACAAGCTTCTATATTCTTATTGTGATTATATTGTCTGATTTTTACAAGACCACTAAACATCATGTGATCTTTTTACACTTCCGACATAACAAAAATGGCTGATCTACTAGAAACCAACTGATTTTGACTATTCCGCTTTTAATCGATCGGTTTTTCTGTATTTTGTAATTAGGATGATACATGAATCCAGATGGATAAAAATTAAACTAAATCATTTCAATACTAAATATCTAGTCATAAATACTGTATAAACTAATTAACTGAATGAAAAGAAGTGATGAAGAAAATGGTATGAAGGAAACCTACTCACTACTAGACTTAAATGGCTTGGGTTTGATTCATGACAGGATTGTCAATTTATACGGATGTAGAATTCCATTCTAGAATGAAATAACGGTCTCGATTACTCTAGTGTTCACTAGTTATCTTGCGAAAGTGATTTTTAGTGTTAACTATCTCCATAAATTAGTGCTTTATTAGTTGGGAAGGTATCATTGATTAGTGTTTCTTCTACTAGACCATTCTAACATAACTAATCTTTCCAGAAATATATCAAGCTTGACACTGATATTTTCATGAACTTGTATAGCAATAATAATAGACTTATTGGTTTTGATTACAATTCTGTGAAACCTTGTGTAACGGTAAATCACAAAAATAAGTAGTTTTGTGAGTCTTCGACACCGATGCTGACCTCATTTTGCCTAAGGCCCTCGGTCACGCATCCGCACTAGATCATTGTTAGATATGCTGGGCAATTCATCTCCTCTCATCAACTTGTAAGCTCAGTTCTCTCTTTGCTCGATATCCCAACGATCATTCAAATGTACCTTCGATCCTCCTCATTACTGAATTGCCTTAGGGTGTTCTCGATCCGAAAAGTGTTACAAACAAAAATGTTGTCTAACTCTTAATATCCATGACATCCTTATTTGTAATGCAAAATAGTTTGTATTAATTTAAATAAAATTCATTCTATCAGAACAAGATCACATACTAAACTAGCACACAAATCAATTGTACAAAGTCTAATGACATTCATGTAAAATTTGTAATCAAATCGATCACTATGAATGTAAGCTTGTTAAACACAACTAATATTAGAATGTCTGAATTCACGAAGAAATCTCAGTCAAATTGTACCATTTAGATTAGAAGGATAAAAAATATTTTAAAAATTTAGCATAAATTTGTATCGTAAGAAAAAAAAACAACATTTGACACTAGTAAATTATTGATCATCTTTGAACTTTTAGCATTCTAAAATGCGCTTGCCTGAATTTATAATGTCGAAAATAGTTTAGTTATGAATTGAATTGTCTCCATTGATCACTTAGTTATTTTCATATGCTATTCCAAATTACGATATGTGTTAATAATAATAATCGGTTGCATAGATACAATAAATAATCTAGGTTAGAAAACATATTAAAGCAGTAAAACAAATGTTCTAATAAAGTATTTTTCAGAATTATTACGTTACAGTATCAATTCTATGAACCAATTGTTCTTTAAATACTTTAGCTAATTTAAATTAAATTCGAAGGTAAGTTTAACAGTTAACTAACATTATCCAGTGAAATTTTGTAAAGCAGGAAACGATCGATGTAAAGTTGCTTTATTCATATTCCCGGTTTTACAGTTCTCATCTAACAGCCTATGTGAATGAACTTCCATTGGTTTGTTCACTAGCACAGTCCTCACTCATTGGTATCAGCTAGGTAGTCAGTCTTATTTCAAACTAACTTAGTTCTAGAGTAATCATCGCGGAGCCATCCGGCTTTCATCATTTTAATGAATGATATTCAATATATTTAGGCGTTTTAGATATTTGCGTGAAAAGAAAGTTGGGTTAATTACACAAATATTATTATCCAGTGGTTCAGATCAATTTTTCTTTACAAACTCTTCAAAACAGGTGAGGTACACAAGTATATAATTTTGCTGATCTGAAATTCAACTGGCTGCTATCAATAGTTATGCCCTTTCATTTCAATAGTTTTCTCTCCTGATCTGATATCTAACCTTGTAGCGAACACAACACTGTCAATATCCTCCTTCTAAGCTACAAATATTCTTCAGCATATCATAACGATGTGTATATACAGAGATTATGAAGGAAAACTTGACCAGTGATAGGATTCAGAGCAATCGCTTCCAGATAAACAAGAATGTTACACTTCCAAACTTTTAACAAGGTTTTTTTTTTCAATCCAACAAGTTCATAAATATTAGAAATGCTTTATGGACGAGGTTCAGTTCTATGTCAATAGCATGTTCATCTGTAATTCATACCACTTTACATGATGTCTTTGAGAGTTGTATTTACTATTCAGCTGATTGTTAAGGTTTCTGAATTCCTTGAATAATCTTTCCTAGACTAAAATAAAAGCTTTCAACAATAATGCTAAAACGTGAAGTCAAATAACTATTTTATGCGTTGAATCAGTTGGTAGAAGCATAATATCATTCACCTAAAGATTCTGGATCTTAACATCAATCAAGATTTCGACTAATAATCATTGACTTCGTAGGAGTTATATATTGAAAAAAAAAACAGTGTTGATCAGTTACGAGGATCAACATTCGCTGAAGATGAGCTTGATGATCTTATCCATACAGTGAAATGATTAACGGTTATTTTTAATGATCAAGTGAACTAAATATACGATGGAAGTTTGTAATTTTTCTTATAGCTAAAGCTCTTCTATCAAATTTAAACATTCGTTCAATACCAATTGTTTAAAAAAGACTATTTTTTTTTCTAGATTGACCTGAGTGTCATATGATTTACGACAGTAGAAAATCATGACTACTCCTGTGTATATGCATCTATCTATACGTAAGTATACACGTAAACTGTGAACTATACCACCAATTCAACTCAATCAAGGTAATTTTTTACGAAGAAGGAAGTTTAATTGACATTTATATGTAACAATCATTTCTACATCAAATTAACCTATAAATCACTATTAGTAATCAACTTCTCTAATATATTTCCTTGTGGTACTTACTTACTTACTTATCAACGACATTAGTCATATTATTTTAATATGACTGACTGATAAATCAAAGATTCGGGATGCGTGAATTATTCAAGATGTCATCCGTCAATTTAATAAACTTATTTAATTTATTGATTCAGTGCACTTATTATCATCATCTACTTATAAATACAGAAAATTATTCGGTCTATGTAAGTGTAGTTCTTAAATAGAAAAAAACAAGTACACATCAATTTTACCATACATTAAATTGCAATAACTTCAAATGTTTTTTTCCCTCCATTTATCTCTAATCGGTATTCTGGCTTTATTTAATTGAAGATTGCTTAAGTCAAAAGTTAACCACAATATCATGTTAAACTGAACGATTCGAAAGAAAATAATCTACATTTATGAAATAGATATACACAAATTCTAAATATCTTGTGAAATAACCTTAAGGCGGTTTTCAAAGTTGTAACGAGTAAGTAATGTATTGCTTAAGTTAGATCAGATTAGTTACAGCATCATGAAATCATTGGATGCTGTGCTGTGAACTTTAGAAAACAGTTGAACAGAATAACACACACTATGAAACCTTTTTTTTTTCATTTAAAAAATTGAGTGATATTGGATCAGTCAGAGGGAACACTGTTGTTGTATTTAGTTATTATGGTTTCTCTAAATTCAACATTATTATTATTAATATTATCATAGATGTCAAATGTGAATTTTAGTTGTGTTTATTATTAACACTTCTATTGATTTACTTCGAATGCACTATTGAACTTTTGGTCACTAGTATATATATTTGTCTATTTTTCATTTTTACTAGTATACCATGTTTAATTCACCATCATCTTCTAAGTTGATTTAAATATATATATATATATTAGGTCAAAAAGTGAGCGTGTTTTAAGTATGATCAAGAATTAGACGAAATCTTTTCTTACTGAACAAACATTTCATTACTTAAAAATACGTGTCCTTGATATCTTCAAATACTTGACTATTTTTTGATCCCACCAATTGAACATGAGGGTGGAGAGAGATATATTCATATGTACAATTACTTCAAATATATGTGTGATTTAGCAGATGCAAAAATGCTAGGCTATTTAATACTCTCATTAAGCTTAGATGTATACCTACAACTGCGGTACCAGCTACCATAACGTTGTCTAAATTTTCAAAATCAGTTGGATTTTACAGTCACAAACATCTCATGATAGCTAAAAAGATTGATGAACTATTTTATCTTTAGAATGTTCATCAGGATAGTTCCAGCTTTATCCATAATAAGATTAATTGACAAAATAGTTAAATAAATACATTTTGGGGCACAGTTTTGGAGGTTTGCGATTTTTTACACATTTGAAATCATCAATCAATCATTGTTAGACCACCATTAGAAACCTCGTTCGAATCCTGTGAGGAGCAGGAGTCGTGGATGCGCACTGCCCATGATGAGTCCCATACCAGGACGAAACGGCCGTCCAGTGCTTCCAGGTTTCTAATGGTGGTCTAACAATGATTGATTGATGATTTCAAATAAATACATTGTTTAGAGGTTCACGAATTCAAACACATACAGACTTCGACTAAAAAAGCGGTAGAGAAAATTAAAGTTAGGTTTACACTATCCTTTCTACAACAAAGCATTAATCTTTTACAGAAGCTATTTACGTGTAAACTTTTCGAATGTTATTTATGCATAGATAATAAGTTCACACGATGCTATTCTGTTTTTATTCATCCGAAATTTGAAAAAAAGAAAATAGACTGATGTTTGTAAAAGTATAAAATATGTTGATTCAAGTAAGACATGAACTATAATCATACACACATTGTTTTTCATAACATAATGCACATCGTTTACCTATGTGACTTTTTGCATAAAAACGACTCATAAATAATACAGACTGAGAAAAACCTGGTTTTAATACTGTTCCTTTTACTGTACCGTAAAAATTCAGTCGATAATTGTTCATGGAGCTCCAAACAGGTCTATACGCACACTCATTTTTTGTGTGTATATTATACTGTTATAATTATCTCTTAGTAGTAAACCCCAGCTATTCCTATTGCTTAGTATTCTCTGACAACAATACACTCGACAAGTACCCAAATCAGAACACATTTGAACAGGGAAGAGATTTTATTCCAAATAGCTAGATTAAATGGAAGTATGAAGCTGAACTAGGAACAACGTTAGTATCTTCATAGTTTTTACATGAGAAGCTTCTGGAATGTACTCCAAGTATCGACTAGCGCTGATTGATATAAGAACTAGTCAATCAGCGCGCAGCTAACGCAATCATGCTTTCATCCATCTCTGTCCCACTAACATATACATACTTGTCTTATTTTATAAATTGCTTTTTTTCTAAATGAATACATTAGTTCATAACTTGGTAGCATATAAGTTTACTTGATTACATTACAACCCATCAATTCTTGTACAACAATTAGTAGTACTATTACGGATCAATTGTTTTTATTCTTGAGTCGACATTTTTCACAAATTAAATCACATTTTTGAAACCATGAACCGATCAATGTTAGACCACCATTAGAAACCTGGAAGCACTGGACGGCCGTTTCGTCCTGGTATGGGACTCCTCAGCAGTGCGCATCCACGACTCCTGCACCCCGCAGGATTCGAACCCATGGTTTCAAAAATGTGTAACTTAACAATCTTCACAACCCCGTAATGCAAATTACCTGTGCTCACTAGTGACTAGCTTCGTGAGGAATCTTCTCCGAGTTCCTCTAGTGGGAAGACGTGACCAGTGAAGTTCAACCTGTTCGGGTGTAGACAGTAACTACCGAAGACTGTGTATGAGGTTGCGCAACTCCGTGAATTTGATCAAGTTAGACATTAACACCGTTAGATACCGGCTCAGTGGTCTATCGGTTAGGGCGTTCGCGCACAATACCGAAGGTCCTGGGTTCGAATCCTGCGGGGTGGAGGAGTCGTGGATGCGCACTGCTGAGGAGTCCCATGCCAGGACGAAGCGGCCGTCCAGTGCTTCCAGGTTTCTAATGGTGGTCTAACATTGATCGGTTCATGGTTTCAAAAATGTGTAATTTAACAATCTTCACAACCCCGTAATACAAATTAAATCAACAATTGAAAATAACCCCATTGAAACAACTATAAAAAAAAAGGAAAAACTAATTTAAAAAATATTTTTATTGCACTTTTTTTTCTCTTAATAAAATTTTGTTGATAGACTGAATAATAATAATAATAGATAATGGACTAGAAAGAGGAACCAGGATAAGATAGGATACATACATGATTTTTTATCTTCCTAAGGAAGAAGAAGTTCAGCAGAAAAATTGTCGAGAAAAAAAAATAAGAGTCAACTAGACAAAAAAACAAAGAGAGAGAGACAGAGGTAAATAGAATAAATGAATAACAACAACAACACTTACAACAAACAAAAGGTTAACAAGACTAAGTGGCAGTAGTTAGTAATTTATATATTATTGATCACAATTTAGATTTTATAATTTTTTGTCGGTATAAAAAAAAAAGAGGGAAGAACTGAAGTTATTTTGAAAAAAAAAGATTCTCAATTATTTTCGCTGTTCCGAAAGAAAAGTGTCCTAGTTAAGCACAATGGTCTAATTTTCTTTTTTTTTATTTTATAGAATTTGACAACAAAGTGAACAGGAACAAAAAAAACCCACAATAACTAGGCTAAGTGAAGATATGCTGATAGTAGTAGGAGTAGGAGTAGTAGTAGTGATGGTATACACAATTGAGCTATAGTTAGTTTTGCAGCTGATTAACAACACAACTAACAAAGTAAATTGATTGTTAATTTCTTTTTCTTTTTTACTAAAGTATAAAAAGTAGTTTTTGAAATTTTGTACACAACTGATTAAAATGTTTTTTTTTAGGGCGGGAAATTGTTCAGAGAAACAACTATAAAAAAAAAATTAAAGACAATAGGAATGGAAACTTTTATCTTGTTTTTTTTTCACAGTTTAAGTTAAAAAAAATTTTTATTTTTTTTCATTGAGTTTCCCAATCACAGATTGGATAATAATTAAAATGTATATTAGAATTATAAAAGCTGAATAACAAACAATAGAGACGGGAGTATACTTGACAAAAAAAGAAAAGTGATGAGACTGTATTCAAAAGTTTGAACATGCCTCGTCAATGTGTCTGAAAGAAGAAAGAAAATCAAACAATAAATTAGGATGAAATTGTAAAACAGACATAAAACACACTCAGTAAAATGTATCGGTCAAATACAACAGAATCTAACTTGTCTGGTCAAATGAACGAACTAACTTTCATTTAGATTGAACACGAAAGAACGGCGCACATTTTACAAACTCACTTAAAATGTAATCAACTTCCATTTTTCGGAGCATAATGTAAGAACAGATTAATGGCAGTGACAATTTTTTGTGAACTTAATAACATAAATAAAGAATGGTAGATAAAAATTATTTCAATTCTGAATAGGGAAGGTAAACAAGACAAAAAAAGCTACTACTACTACTAAGAAAAAGGTAGACTGTACGAATGATAGGGATAATGTTTTACAAACTCTATGGAAGATATAGACGTTCTCAAGCATAAGTAACAAAACTTGACATTTTTTTCTATACCTCTAGGATTTTTAAGGCAAGCTCAAATGCTAGATGACAGTTTGCATTTGGCTGTCTGATTATCATTCTATGTTAGGTGAAACAAAATAAGACAACAAACCAATTAGAGTAAACGAAAAACTCAGGATTTGATTTTGACCAGTTTGGTCTTGTATGCTTTTATGGGTGGTATGAGGGCGGATGTTACTTCCCGGCTGCCCACACCGTGGAAGGGCTCCGATTCACATCATCTAGTCAATAACTGAAAAATAATTCCCATATTTTTCAATCTTGTAAAAATCTTTATTTGTTCATGTTATTTGAATTTGTTACGTTTGGTTAGTTTAAGTAACATTTGATAGTAGTATTTTATTTAAACAATATTAGGATAGATTTCATATTTTTCGAGGACTCAATAACCTACACATCTAGGGTTGGTTAAGATTTATTTTACCAAAAGTGACGTGATCATGTTCCAACCAGTCAGTAAAAAAGTGCATATACATGCAATCGCAATATGAGGGGGGGGACAAAAGTTAACTTCAGACATCCTAGCGAATGTTAAAGTATCTTATTCTCAGTAAACCAAAAAAACAGTTGGTATCAAATAATACAAGAGATAAAATCTGAAAGAGTTGTATTCTAATGGTAAATGGTAATAAGCAAAGAAAAAATTGAATGTGATACGATTATTGAAGAATCTCTAATTCATGCATAAGGTCTTCAAAACATGCATACAAGACAAACGAATTCGTATTGAAAATTAATGACTAAGTCTCTTGAAAAAAAGGTAATGAGTATAACTATGCACATAGCCACTGAATGTAACTAAGATCTATAAATGAATTAAAATAGTATGTGTACAATCAACATTATTGACTGTAAACTTTAAGTGACAAAGATAGCGGCAATCAATTGCAATTATACTTATTCTATAAAGACTGAAAAATCTTTTACTCAGTATCTAAAAGTATCTTGTTGAATTAATAGTATTGTTATTTGAGATTCGAAGTGCAAAATATCTTTATGCTATGAATTTTGTGTTGAATAGGTCAAGGAGTTATGAATTCTTACAGTAGAGAATGATCTTAATCTATACATATCCTTAAATTTACGGAGTATGACTTTACGATTATGATTCGTGAAATTTTCTGAGGGATAACGTTTTATAGGCTTGAACTGTTAGTACCTTAAGCATTTGAAGGATAAGATACAAGAGAATAGGGATTAGTAAGTGAAGTGGGAAAAAATTCCAAAACAAAAGCAGGAAGTGCAAGAAATCGACAATTTTAATCCCTTTGAATTCTATCGATCTGTAAAAGACCTAGCTCATTTTTTAAATACTACAAAAAACAGCAGAAATGCCTGATAAACGAAGATTCTAGGGTGTATTGAGTTACCTAGCTAGCAACAATCTCAAGTGGAAATGTACTTTCATAACCTACAAATTCATATAGTTAAAGAATCATCTTAGAGTTGTGGGATGTAGCCTCTATATAGTGATTAATTTCTTTAAATTTGTGACGTTTAATGTAAAGAAGCCATGCCCAACATATGGTTCATAGATAAAGAATGATACGAAGCATCTAAAGAAAATGATCCCTTAAAGAAATCAGTTTACAGCCAGTAGTGTTAGTTGTTATTAGCCGTTGAAACATGATAAATCAAGAGTGGACTTACTATAAACCCAAATCCATGTTCGAAAAAGTATCATTTAAATGGACCTGCTCTTCATCTATCTCAGTGATAGTTGAAAGGGCTGGGGGAGAAGATGTAGAAATGCTGCGTTGTGTACGCCTTGACAAAGTCCACACAAGTGGTGGTGAGCTGCCTAATAAACGGGATGAAGGATAATCCTGAACTGTGTAGGATCCTGATGTTTTGGAAAGTGCATCTTTTAAAGTGGAAGAACATGCATCAACATCAGTCCACGAAATCTGAAAAAATAAATGAAAAGGGATTTATGAGTAGGTTTTTGGAATCAAATAAGTCAGTTATAATGATCATGAAGATTGGAGCAAATGTATGTTAGCCAAAGTTGTTATACAGACGAAACAATAAAGCATTTACTAATAGTAAAACATTGAACTATCAAATTAAATACTCGATCATAATCTATGGGATCATAAATTCAAGCTTTTCACCAGTTACTTCTCTGATGCAAAAGTAGGCTAAAAGAAAGCTATGAGCGACCAGACCAAAATGTGGCACAAATCCATGAAGTCACTGACAAGTGGAGTCATGTTGGTAGGTGTCGACTACCTGGTTGGGGCAGGCGAGATGATAGTAATCGATGGTTAGAGACCTAGAACGACATGGCTCAAAACCGTTTGCAATCGCACAGGTGCATTCATTCTTAGTGTCCTCTAAAATTCCTAACCTTCAGAGTTCCTCATCACCTCTCTTTCTAAATTTATCTCACTAAATTATATTTCTTGAATAATATCCTCGAGCCCTAATCTTATCCATTACCAATAATGCGTCTACTACCTGTACTACTATAGGATTTAAATTGACGATTGCGTCTCTGTGCTAATGTGGTATGGCTACTTGGATAGATGTACGTACGTACGAAGTTCTACATTGTAGCTGAGTGACTCATTTTAGTTAGTGAAGGATTATTAATACTCAGTGAATTGAAGAGGTATCTCGGTATACAAGCTCTTTAACTATATACTGCAATACAGCTAGTTTGAACGCCGCTTCACGGACTATTCAGTCGGTCAGTTGCAACGTAGAACTTCGTATGTACGTTCACGTTGCCATAACACATTGGCACAGAGATGCAATTTTCAATTTAAATCCCATAGTAGTACAGGTAGTAGACGCATTAGTGGTAATGGAGAAGATCAGGGTTCGAGGATATTACTCAAGAAGTATAATTCAGTGAGATAACTTTAGAAAGAGAAAGAGACGATGAAGAATTTTGAGTACTAGAATTTGAGAGAACACAAAGAGTGGATGAACCTGCGCCACTGCAGATAATTTTAAGTCATGTCGTTTAAGGTCTCTAACCATCGATTACTATCGTCTCGCGAACCCCAACCAGGTAGACTACATCTACAAACATGACTCAGTCCACTTGTCAGTGACTTCATGGATTTGTGCCATGTTTTTGTTTGACCACTCAGTGCTTTCTTCCAGCCTAATTCTACACCACAAAATATAGCTCCACATGGCAGTTGGTGGTTGGGTATTCATTATACATGTCCAAACCACCTCAACTGATGAAGTTTCACTACTTCATTTACCGATCTGCCATCCTTACCTAGGACCCGTTTCCTGATGACAACATTGCTTACTCGGTTGTCCAACGATATACGAGCCATGGTTCGAAAATACCTATAATAGTATACTAATAACCTACTAGTATCTACTGTTCTTACCGACTATGTTTCGCATTCATATAGTAGGACGGAGCGAACTGCTGCGCAGTGCACTCGTCCTTTGGTCAGTAAAAGGATATCTCGCCTACGCCATAAGTGATGCAACTTGACAAAAGCCAATCGGACCTTCTGCATCCGCGCTGAGATTTCGTCAGTCACCAGGCCATCAGCACTGATGAGACTCTCGAGATAAGTGAAGAGGTTGACACGCCCAATCACGGACTATTACACCTAAATTGTATCTGAAGCATGATTACAAGAACCTGAAATAGGTATGCAAGTCATATTACTAAAATATTTATAAGTCTTCGTAAAACAAGATGGTCTAAAGTCATATTTATGAACCTGTGTTTAGCAAAGTAATCACAGTGCAGCTGACAGTTTAATCTATATTGCTTTTAGGCTGTGAAAATATTTGAAGACAGATAGAATATGCAGATTAATAGAAATGATGATACGTGACGTCAGGGCATTGTTGGAATATGTAGAGATCATTGATATTACAGTCCTGAAGTCAAGAATGAGGGATTATGAAGAACTATTGCAGAGGTAGCTGAGGAGCGAGTCTGTTTGAATATTTTCTCGAAACTGGATATAGGTCTATGGCAAATCCACTCATAATTTATAATGTTATTTTTACAAGACATAAGTGAACTAACTTTTTGGTTGGGCGCTGATTCATAAGAACTGATTGGTGAATGTGGGATTGTAGATGAGAGAGTTTAATTTTTAATCCCAGTAAATTTATGTCGATTACGATGGGTTACATTATCATTACTCACTAATATTTGTTCATGTGCCGAGTTTCCGAAATCCCAAAACTGGAGTATAAGTGCAGTGTATATCGTATAAGTTTATTGAATGCGAATAAGAAACAGATGCGTTGTAGACTGTTGGGACCAGCCATAAACTAATATACATAGGTAATCAAAGGGACCATTTAACATGAATAGTGGTACTGGCAGTCTTTAGTATTTCCACCAAAATCAGCTAGTATTTTGAGCACGCCTATTGTTTACCATTCCTTTATCCTTTAATGCTTTTCTTCGTTATACTGTTAAAAAGTATGGTGGCCAAACAGGTGAGTATCATTTCCAAGTTATGAAGAAGTTTATTAACTGAAATTTTTTTCAAAAGTTTAGACTCAAGATTTAAAGTTACTTACGTTGCATATAAGCGACAAGTTATAGAGGTCGGACGTATGAAACTGTAACCAATCGTCAACTGAACCCAGTGATCCGACAGTTGAACTAAAGCAAAGATGATTGAGCAAAGCCAGTGCTAGGCAGGACGGACGAAAGCATGATACCTCTGGGGATATTAGAGCGATTTCGATTTGACGACAAACAGATATAGGGACAGGCAACCAAGTGCTTTGATTTCCAGATTCGTTCTGATAAGACGTAAATGGAATGCCGAACGAAGAGAAAATGGACAGGAAATCGATGGCTGTAGCCGAGCACGCACCGACAGCAGCGACGCTGGAAGGTCCTAACTTTGTAAGGATAATTTCCACCATCCGCGTTAGATCAGCAGCTGTGCCACCACATCTTGATAGCGTTACGAGGCTTTCAGGTGTGGGTGAAATGCGATCCTATAAAATAGTAACATGATACTTAAATGTAATAGTTAGGACAGTTTGAAATAACTCAACAAACTATAGTTAAGTGAAAGTGCTTCTGTCTGTGAGATATTAGGAAAGGTTTTAGAGACATGATACAAACATGAGTCCTAAAATAAAGAGATATTTGAATATATCATGTGAAAGGTTATGCTTTCGGGCACAAAATGAATAACATAAGTGAGCAACAAAATTTAGTGACATTGACCATATTTGAGTTTTGACATTTAACACCTATCCTAAACATCATGAATGGATAAAGAACATCTTGAGCTTTAAACTAGGATTTTAATGAGTTAAAGGAACTTGGATTATTAACAAGCAAAATATTTACAAGGTATACAGGTGTAAGTGGCAGCAGGAGACAAAAATGAGATCAACCGAAAGTCGAATGAGTACTTGTAACACCACTAGACAAATTCAAAGTAGAGAACAATATCTCCACACCTAATGCGGTTTGGTCTACGATTACCCACTACAGAGGTAATTTACAAAAAGCCTTGAATCCTACACCTACAGGTAACAAGTAAAGTTTAATAAAATCATATCATCAATTTTACATGACAGCAACAAAAGGCCAGTTAGGCATACTTTGAAATTATACTATAGGGAAGCAAGCAATACAAGGGTTAAATATACTAGACAATTCGTCTGCAGTATATAGCTTGTAGAAAAAACACATTGTGAGCAAAATACTTAAGACGATCAAGTCTGGAAAAACAAAAACCAAAAAAGTTTACAAGGCATGCTTCTTCGTTTACTGTCACAGATAAGGTATTTAAAGACTTGTAAAAGTATTGGTTAAAACTTTAAAACAACTTACGGATGATCTCTCGAACTTGGAAGTGATATAGTAGCAAGCAGCGGCTACGCACATTGCGTACTTGGGTTTAACCTAATTAGTCATTGTATATACTAGAACGTTAAACCTACTTTCACTTTAGCAATAAGTGAATCCATTAAGCATACTGCCTTGCAGAATGTGATTGAGGATAGTGAATAATAGGCGCTATGTAAGGACCACAGTTTGGATAATGTTTCTGATCTTAAAGATGCGTCAACTTTATCATCCAAATCCTGAAGACATAAGCTTACAACAATGACAACTTACTGTGTTCACAGCTAGCAAGTGTTCATTGTCAACATGAAGCAATTTTTCTTGAGACAATGAAGAGAATAATTTTTCCTGAATAGTGTAATAAAACTAAGAGCAATGCAAATAGCTACATTAACTTACTGCTTGACAGCGAATGCTTGGAAAGGGCATTGGTGTCCATGGACTGAAAGTTTGTGTTGAAAGACTTTGGTCAGGGATAAGATCATTTTCAAAAGGTCTATGATGATTAAGGGTAGAGATTTCTTGATGTGAATCCGAATTTGTCTCAGAAACTTGGGGACGTTTTTTCAGACGACGACCTTTCTTGGGGGACTTTACAGATGAAAGCACTGCCTTAGGTAGTGTTCCGGAGATGCCTATAATGTTTCTCGAGCTTGTTACCATCATTGTGCAAAACAGACTGTTAATGTTTGTGAACCGGGTTTAAAAACAAAGGCATCAAAGACACTGTGATCTGATTGGCCAAAAGCATATGGCCTTCACACAAAGAACAGCTGATATAACGGACATTTTACTCATGAAGGTAGGTATTACAAACAAAATAAACCAAAAAACTGTAATGTAAAATCATGGAAAAAAGGATACAGACTCGGGAAAAATTACTTAAAAAATTACTTAAATTACTTAATCAATCGTTCCTATGACTAACTTATGGAAAGTAGGCCTATTAGTATTTTCATAAATCATGAGATAAAGTTTCAGATGATCGAAGTTGCTCGCAACGAATCTTGTTTCTTAGTGAAAATTGCTTGAACTGATCGATCAGAAGATTGTGTATCGTACACACCCAGTCTGATAAGCAGAATTAGTGAAATATGCATAACTATGTAAAACCACAAAACAAGTTAGTACTGTGTGTCTTCGACACTGATTCTGACCTCATTAGTTTTAGTGGACATACCTCAACTCAAGGCACCCAACTATGCATCAGAACTGGATCACTGTTGGGCTCGCTGTACAACGAATCTCTTCGTATCAACTTGTAAGATTAGTTCACTCTCTCCTCGCTGTCCCAACCATCATTCAAATATGCAGTTGATCATCTTCATTCCTGATTTCTGGTTTGTCTTTACTTTGAGTGTTCTCGATCTGAAAGGTGCCACAGGCAAAATCATTGTCAAACTATGAATATTTATCACGTTCTCAAATGATTTTCTTTGTGACGCGCTTGAATACTGACAGAGACTGAATAGCAACCAGAAATAATCGTTTAGGGAAGTAATAAGGAGTTAAAACTCAGAGCAGGACTACTCTAAGCAATCCGAAGTCACTGAATGCTTAGGCTGGTAGTTTGCTGGACTCCCTCATATATTCAGGTCATGTAGTACTGTAGAATACACATCTTTATAGTGTACATCATTGTTTCTACCAACCAGGCAACAAATTTGGAAAAATAACTTGTGCACAAACGATTCATATGATAATGAGACCAGTTTCTCATTGAGAATAAAACCTGAACTAGTAACAATCAAAGCAACCTATATATTCGCTCTGCTTGGTCAGTGGTTATCTTCTGAGCTGCGTTCGCATCTGAGCTAAAAGGTGGTTCACAGATAGTCCACGACTGAAACTCATACTATATGAATCTCATTACCTGAAGTGAGTCATTATCCGGTGTTTTACTTCTGTCTTTGAAGGCACAAGCTCATTTGAGAGATTCAAATTGCTAGCCGGGAAATATCGTAAGTAAACGTTACAACAGTGGCGACGGAGAAAAAGGAAAAAAATTCAAGATGCCTATTTCAGATGATCAGCTTAACCGAATACTACAACAACAGCAAGCACAATTAGATGCACAAATGCGGTTGTTGGAGACCCTAACTCAACAGCTCAACATCCAGTGTTCGAGTCCACATACTGTTTCAAATACGTCTTGTGAAGCAGTGGCTAACAGCATACCAGAATTCGTCTATAATCCTGAATGTGGAAATACTTTTCTGACGTGGTTCAAACGTTGGGAAGATACATTTTGAATTGAATTTGGTAAACAAGATGATGCATGGCAGACTCGATTGTTGCTGCGTAAGTTGGGAAGTAATGAGTATGAACGTTACGCTGACCACGTATTACCGAAGTTACCTCGAGAGCTCAGTTTCGAGGAGACAGTAACTCAGCTGTCAGATATTTTCAGCGAATCAGCATCATTGTTTAGTATTAGATATCATTGTCTAAATCTGGTGAAACACGAAGATGATGAATATGCGGTTCTTGCAGACGTCGTCAACAGAGAATGTGAACGGTTCAAGTTACGCTCGTTGACGGAAGACCAATTTAAATGCTTAATATTCATCAAAGCTCTTCAGTCACCGCAAGATGCTGAAACCAGAACTAGACTTTTGATTCGAATGGACCAAGACCCTAACGTCACACTCAGAACATTGACAGATGAGTGTAAACGCCTACAAAGTATCAGGCACGACAACATGTTGATTGAACAGGTAAATCACAATTTAACCGGCAGTAGTGTCAATGCTATTACTAGGTTAAAAGTCCAGAAGCCGATAGTATCTCGTAACAAACCAACGACGGCATGTTGGTTATGTGGTGATTGGCACTACGTACGATTTTGTCCATTTAAAAGACATAAATGTCAGATGTGCCATAAACGTGGACATAAAGAAGGCCATTGCCAACCAGATCGTACGTCTCAGCCCAAGAAGAAGCGCAAACGTACTCGACATGTGGTGAAATCAGCCGAGTATAAATCACTTTCTCTCGTAGCTGCTTTTCAAACAGAATATGATGTTCGGAGAAAGTATGTTACTATCCAGATGAACGGTGCATCAGCTCGTTTCCAAATCGACACGGCATCAGATATCACTTTAATGTCTAGAGAAACGTACAACATTCTGGGAAAACCGCCAATGAAGCCATCTAAGAAAACAGCTAAAAGCGCTTCAGGTGGTGTGTTGAAACTGGTTGGTGAGATGCAGTGTGAATTTTCCTTCAACGGGAAAAAATGCACAGGAATATGCTATCTGACAGAACGGCCAAACCTTGATCTTCTTGGTCTAGATATGCTAGAAAAACTGGGAATAATGGATGTACCCATTAATAGTGTCTGCAACATATCGTGTTCATCATTGGATACCCCGATACTTAAAAAGAAGACAGGTGAAAGACTACGTGAAAAACTGAAGGAAAAGTTTGCCTCTGTTTTTCAGAATAACCTTGGCCTCTGTACCAAGATGAAAGCTCACTTACCATTGAAGTCAGATGCGAAACCTATTTTTCGTCCTAGACGTCCTGTACCATATGCCACTCTTGAGCTAGTCGATCAGGAACTTAATCGCTTACAACAGGCTGGGGTAATCCAATCAGTCAACTACTCTTCATGGGCCGCACCGATCGTAGTGATTAAGAAAGCTAATGGAACTATGCGCATTTGTGCCGATTTCTCAACTGGTTTGAATGCTGCATTGGATGTGTATCAGTATCCGTTACCAGTTCCTGAAGTTCTGTTTGCCAAGCTTAATGGTGGTACATGTTTCGCGAAAATAGACTTTTCCGATGCCTATCTACAAGTAGAAGTAGATGAAGATAGTAGAGAGCTCCTGACTATTAACACCCATCGAGGGCTATTTCAATACACTCGTCTACCATTTGGCATCAAGACCGCACCGGCTATCTTTCAGCAAATAATGGATACGATGCTAACAGGTATACCTGGGACAGCAGCTTATCTAGATGATATCATAGTTATGGGTTCAAGTGACAGTGAACTGTCAGATCGACTACATCAAGTCCTTAACCGAGTGTTGGAGTATGGTTTCCAACTACGTGAAGAAAAGTGTATCTTCTTCATGCATTCGATCAAATACCTTGGTTTCATCTTAGATAAGAACGGTCGCCCACCAGACCCAGCCAACATCGAAGCCATTCAGAAGATGCCTGCACCAATTGATGTCTCTTCATTAAGATCTTTCTTGGGGTTAATCAGTCATTACAGCGCATTCCTGCCTGAAATGCATCGAGTGAGAGGTCCCTTGAATGAATTACTATCAAAAGATAAACCTTGGCAGTGGTCAGCAGAATGTCAAGCATCTTTCGATAAAGTCAAGTCGATGCTCAGCTCAAAGCTTCTTTTGACACACTTCGACCCCAGCTTGGGAATTGCTGTTGCATCTGACGCCTCTAGTTATGGAGTTGGAGCAGTAATATCTCATGTGTTTCCGGATAAATCAGAGAAAACAATTGCCCATGCTGCCAGATCTCTCACCCCAGCCGAGCGAAATTACAGTCAAATTGAGAAAGAAGCTCTTGCAATTATTTTCGCTGTCAAAAGATTTCATAAAATGCTCTATGGTCGTAAGTTTACGCTACTGACAGATCACAAACCCTTGATTGCAATCTTTGGTTCTAAGTAAGGAATCCCTGTCTATACGGCTAATAGATTACAGCGCTGGGCAACGATGCTCCTGAGTTATGATTTCAATATCAAGTATCAGTCGACAAATACTATCGGTCAAGCGGACGCTCTCTCTCGATTAATTGGGGTTCAGCATCCTGAACCAGAGGACATAATCATTGCCTCAACAGCAGTAGACCCAGAAATAAGGAGTGTAGTAGCAGACGCCATTCGAAACACTCCAGTGTCGTCAGAGGAAGTCAGAGAAGAAACTCTTCGAGACCCACTTCTACAAGAAGTTAGAAAGTTTCACCTGGAAGGTTGGCCTTCGAAGATCAACTCTTCAGAGCTTCAACAGTTTTACCAGCGTAGACTCTCTCTTTCAATCATCGACGACTGCCTGCTGTTTGCCGAACGAGTCATAATTCCAGCGAAGCTACAACCAGCAGTGCTTAAACAGTTGCACGTGGGACATCCTGGAATAAATCGCATGAAAGCACTAGCACGAAGTTATGTATACTGGCCGCACTTAGACACCCAGCTAGAGCAGCTATCCCGTTCGTGTACCAAATGTACATTAGCAGCAAAAGCACCGCGCAAAGCAGAGTTGCAATCATGGTCAATACCACAGTCACCGTGGCAGCGTATACGTTTGGACTTTGCTGGCCCACTTCATGGACAAACTTACCTTCTGGTAGTTGATGCATACAGTAAGTGGCCAGAAATTTTCTTCATGAAACACCCAACTGCAAGCTGTACAGTCAGTAAATTACGTAAACTATTCAGTCGTTTCGGAGTCCCGGAATTGATAGTTACTGACAACGGGACACAGTTTACGTCCGCAGTCTTCTCGCAATTTTGCCGACAGAACGGAATCCATCACGTCCGAACACCTCCATTCCATCCGCAATCAAATGGTCAAGTAGAACGCTTTGTGAGCACATTTAAAAATGCTCTAAAAAAATCCAAAGGGGAGGGGATCACCGAAGAGATCTTAGAGAGGTTCCTGCTTATTTATCGCTCTACACCGAACCCTCAGACGATTGACGGAGTCTTACCTGCGGAAGCTCTACTTGGTAGAAAATTACGAACACATTTTGATGTCATACGTCCTACACCAGCTCTTGAGCCTCGGCGAAACCTGTCGATGGAGAAGCAGTTCAATCGACACCATGGGGCAAAAAGACGATCGTTCACAGTGGGCCAGAAAGTACTTGCTATGGACTATCGTGGAAAACATCCTGCATGGACAGCTGGTCGGATTTTAAAAAAGAAAGGAAATGTGACTTATGAGGTGTCAGTTGGCTCAGAAGTCTGGGTACGTCATGCTGACCAACTGAAAGCAACTTCGATAGCCAGCAATGGGACTCGGCACCGAATACCCCTCGACGTTCTGCTGGACACCTTCAAAATCAAAACGCCTCGAACACACAAGTCAGTTTCTGTGCAAGCAAAGAGTGACACAACTTCGTTATTGCCGAGAAGATGGAGTAACCGAAAGTACAAGCCAGTCACTCGGTTGCAGTTGGACCCTAGCACCAGATCCTATGAATCTTGTCAAAGGGGAGGTGTTAGTGGGACATAGATGAAATTAAAGCACGACTACGTTGCTGCGCGCTGATTGGCTAAATTTCTATCCAATCAGCGCCTGATCGAAGCTTGGAGAACAGGATAGAAAATTCTCGTATTATTAGCTGCATGCTGATTGGCCAAATCCAGTCCAGTCAATCACGTGAATTTTCTTCCAGAAGTTTTCTCTCGTAAAGGCTATAAATAGACTAGCATTGTATTTATGTTTGCCATCTTAGCCTTCTTAGCCTTCTTGCCTTCAAGCCTTCTTTGCCTTGGCTTTCGCCATCACCTCCGGCTTCATTTCCTTGCTATTTTGGAATACAATCCTTCCTGTTCAACCGTGTTCTGATTTGGGTTACTTGTCCAGTGTTTTGTGTCAAGAATACTAAGCAATAAGATTTAGCCGGGAAATATCGTAAGTAAACGTTACAACACTGTTATATAGATTGTTGGATTACCAACAGGATGACTGGAAAACAACCTTCGGAATCCCTCAGATGTGATAGGACTTTAGGTAAATATTCGTCAGATTACCAGTTGGAAAATTCGAAGACCAGTGTACTCTCTCAAAGATGGTGATTCAATACTGGAAAATTTCCGTGTGTAAATACGTGACGAAAACAATAATAACAGCTTGGTCATAAAAGACTTAGTCATTGCATTATAGAAGATAATTAGCGATGTATTAATTATGACAGATAAAGTTACAGGCCATCTGACAAGAGAATAGTTACAAACAGCATCTTTGTTCCCATTAGAACACATCATAACACAGTTTCATTTTGCTCAAAATGATGTCGTAACGCCTGAATAATAGGACTCTGTATATAACGCGTATCTGTAAATACCCGCACAGACCCCTAGAATAATCGTCCATCAGGCTGAATTAATTCTACGTTAGATGACATATTATTGATCATTCGAAAGTCGATCGACCACCATCATGGACAGACTCATACTACAGTGGTTCAGTCTTCCTCTTATCGAACCAGGTAATACTTAAATAGGTTATTGCTTACTGAGAGTATTGATTCTTGTAGGTTACTTGAAATTTGGTTTACCTGGATCTCATGAAAGCATGTTCCACATCAAGTAATAACCGCAAGACATGGTTTCATTGTGAGGTAGAAGGTGAAAATTTTCCCGTTCAACTCGAGCAAACACCGATCATCAACACAGATTACTTCTGTCGGTGGTCTACAGAAGTGTCATTCAGAAATGAGAGTTTGTAGTGGTGTTGGCTCCTTAACACAGGATCTTTGAAGCTGAACATATCATCAGCAATAAGACTATCATTCAACATTTAACACAAACACTTATAACGTGGACAAGAACTTCATTTCTAAGTGACTTTGAGGAATAGAGACTCGTTGCCATAATATACATGTCAACATCAGGCTGATGGAACGGTTACTCAGGAGTCACAATATCGAGGTCTGGCTTTTCTATGCAGAGGCTGACTTTCGTAATCACTGTATGATTGACTCACTTGCGCAATCCATTACTGTGTTGAGGGCACTGCCTCGTGAGATGAGCAAATATACTACACCTAGTTTGCTTACTAGCGCTGATCTTGAACCCCATGACATTCTGAAGGGAGCAGTTCATAAACTTGAATACTTTACTAATAGACAAAGACCTGACCAACCATTAAGTGATAGAGTTGTCGTGGAACCACAGGACACATGTCAAACCTTCTACGAAGTGCAAGAAGCAATGCAGTTTTCCTAGCTTTAAATCTTCCTAGCATGGAGGTTACAGTCCCTCAAGCAAACACAAACGATTGTTTACAAGGTCCGGACTTCAATCTACATGCAGTAAGCAGAAAACCAATTCCCACTTGTAGAAAAATGTGCGTATACGCTAATGTGTGTTTACGTAACTGTCAAACACATAATGGACCTGCTGATTCGACCGTTAATCGACAGATACCTGAAACTGCGTGTGTTATCAGCAATAATGGACGTCACATCACGACTAAAGGATAACCATAGGTATCAAAAATTCGATGACCAGCTCCTCATGAGCCTAGGTTTACTGAAGACTGACTCGACCGTATGATAGATAAAACTGTTAATCAACCTCCGAACGACTGATGGGCATTACCGTTGCACATGGTCCCAATGCTTGTCATCCAACCAGTGACTGAACAAGAAAACTAGACCTGATGGGTACCTGTTGCGTCACCTTCACTGTAATTGGATTTTCTATCGTGACAGTTCAATTCGATTCCAATAGACGTATGTCGGACGCACTTCCCGATTTATAATATAAAACACAATAATTCTAGGGGAAAATGGTCTATTGATAAATAATAAATGGAAATACAAACAATACCTAACGAAATTTACGCCTTCCAATTCAAAATTACTCTGAATGAGTATCAAGGTTCCGAGGTCTAGGTGAACTCCTATACTGCACGATGTCGAATCCAAAAATGTGGCGGTAGCCATATTATATCAAATTTAAACAACATATGTACAGTTCAGAAGCAAACATAAAAACTTCAATATAAGTACAAAATATAGAAAGAATAACAATATACAATGATAAAATCTCAAATTGGAATCAAATCAAAAATGTCAACAGAAAAGGTCCGTCATGTCATAACAAAAATATGTAAACATGGAGGGATTTTCCAAAACACAAAACATTCAAAAAGGATTCTACATTCACAACCTGATCGCTGCTTTGAAGGGTATAAACATCTTTTCAAAAATCGACCTGGAAAAGCGTATAATTAGATCTCCGAAGCTGTGAAAGACATCCGTGAAATGGCTCTCGCCTTTCGGTCTAAGAAATGCCGTTCACAATTTTCCTGTATTTATAGATGACGTCTTGGAGGTCTTGGCCTTCAACACGTCATGGTGATTATTGTCTAACGGGAAGTGTAAATTCTATCCTTAGCCTCCGGACTTTATCTTCCAACAAATTGAGAAGGGTGGCATGCCCGTTAACACATAGAAATGTCAAACGGGAGTCTGTTGCCTCGGCTTCCTCGGACATAAAATTGAAGCTCAAAGTATTCGCTCTTCAAAAAATAAATTGCCGGTCGCTCTGGTTTACTCAGAACCAAGTACATTCAAGTAAATACAAACATTTTGTGTACCGGTCAGTTCCTACTGACGGTTTCTAAGGATTGTTCGTCTCTCATTAAACCTTTACCTGATCTACCATGGGGAAAAGCTAATATCATTGATTTGGCCGACACTGTGAAGAGGGCATTTTCTACAGTGGAAGAAACATCACTAAGTCAACTGTGTCGGCACAGCTGGACACCAAAACGTCTATTATTTTTGCAGCTGACTCATTAGATTCTAGGCTACTTAATGTGCTCTACGACACTTTCAACTCTATGCTGTAAACTCATTGTTTTCATTTACCACAAGCCCTTACCTTTTTCTTAGTTCCTATATTGACAGGCTTACAAAGTCAGTGCATTTCAACTCGACCTTACACAAACGCTGTTTTTGTCCAACCCATCTTAAGACTGATGCACAAGTTTGCATACAACACGACCGATGAAGCCGATTACTCGAAGGGCCGTTCGAAATTCGTAGTTGCGAATGTAAGTGATTTACACCAGCGTCGACCAGACAAAAGCCGTTTACTTAAAAGGAGACGCACTCACTATCGATTTCTACAATATTTGAACAAAGGAAACAATCCCTACAACCACGTCAATATCTCTGATCAGCAACGGCCACAACTAAAATAAAATTTCCGAAAAGTGACCTAGAACAGCGCTCTGTGTGAGATCTATGAGCTTCCCAGAAGATATTCGAGCAGGACATCAGGAAGTCTCTCTGCCTCTTCAGGTTCTTTTCTATGTTCTACAACTATTCCTTTGTATTTCCAATGTTAGCTGTATCCGAGACTAAAAAATATCAGAAAACGTTTCATGTGTTAATTATATCTCCGTCACGTGGAATATTTATGCCTATAGATAGGTTTTTTGCGCGTTTTTCTCACTAAAATATACATTAATGTATTTCAACACGTACAAACAATCGGTTACAATCGGTTATCATAAGACTGTCCACCGACCCCAATCAGGTTTGTTTGAAATTTCTGGCTATTCACGATTTAGAACTGTCATTACCACTATAAGGAAGCATTGGGTTATAGTGGTAGATAAATTCGAAAATTAAATAGTACTGTGAGTCTTCGACACTGGTTCTGACCTCATTAGTTTTAGTGGACATACCTCAACTCAAGGCACCCAACTATGCATCAGAACTGGATCACTGTTGGGCTCGCTGTACAACGAATCTCTTCGTATCAACTTGTAAGATTAGTTCACTCTCTCCTCGCTGTCCCAACCATCATTCAAATATGCAGTTGATCATCTTCATTCCTGATTTCTGGTTTGTCTTTACTTTGAGTGTTCTCGATCTGAAAAGTGTTACAATATCTCTTTTCTTTTTCATGAGCTGTTATATTCCACATGATTTCTTTGAGTTCGATTCTTGTTCTTTCGGTACGGTTCCATGAGTTTGACAAAAGCATTGTCATACTATGAAAGTCCTTGACATCTCCAGGCCCATCAACTATCTAATTATTTATCTATGCAGTTAAAAGTAAACCATGTGCAACTAATTAATGCCGAAATCCTAGAAGTCAGCAGAAATATTTGTAATTTTATACAGATTTCTTATCTTAAATTTTTTTTGTCTCGTTTCATATATGTGAACGTGTTATGCATGGAAGCTGTAAACCAGATTATTGCAATGAAGGATAGTACAGGTATATGAAAAGGGAAGTTTGCAGCAAGTATCCAAAATAAACTATGTATCCTGATATGCCTGTAATCAATCTATTGAAATTAACGACGAATATGGTCCTCAGTTCAGTCGTCTTCATGTCAAGACACAGGTAGTATTCTCTACAAATTGGTACACGAAATGATAGCTATTAAGAGTTTTGTCGAGAAAATTGATAGATCAGCGTAACTGAAACTAGTACAAACAAGTCGCAAGCGTAAAAATTGATCGGGAAATCATCTTTACCTACAGCAACACAATTTAATGCTGGAACCGGATATAATCCCAGCACTAGCATCATATGACACTATGGAAATAAGACTTTTAAGACAATGGATTACCCACTATACACTGAGAATACAGAAGACAGAAGAGTTATTATCTCAACATATTCCTCAATAGCGAAAAAGGGTGAAGCATTTAATTCCGCCCACAAGAGTTAACATGAACTACTTAAATTTAATAAAAAAAGCATTTCAAGGTCATTTTTAGCTGTAGCAACCTCAAAGGAACGAAAAACTAACTGAAGCCGTACGCGGAACTGAATACCGAATGCATATTAGCTCACAACGATTCTGAAAATGATGAATATCTATCGGTAACACACGGATCTGATTGTTTGCTAAGATGAATGATGAAAACGTGTGATATACCACCAATCCTAACAACCTCTGCTAGCGAGTCTTGAGTGTAAAATGATAGTAAATGAAAAAGTTTCTACAGACTATTACAAGATCCTCTCTTCACGAGTTAGCAATACTCCAAGTTTCCTTTGGAAGGACCCGTAAGAAATGACTTGTGTCACTTAGCCACTAAAGGACCTAAGACATGATCACACGTAATGGTCAAAGTCTAATCTCTAATCCGCACCCCTAAGTTCCGGACATTTTCTGAAAGATTTTTTTAAAAATTAAATCTAATTACGTTTTCTAGGAACAGCCCGTTTCAGTTTAAGAGTTCCAAAGTTATTATGAAACACCAGTGATACATACACTGTTTGAAGTCGATTGTTAGCGATTTCGAACTCGAGATTGATTGCATGGTTAATCTTTAGTGGAGTAGCATACTACTGTCGTTCCCCTACAGTGAAACTATTTACTTTCACATAAGGCGAAAAACTACAGAAAAATTGGATTTTATCTTACACAATGCAAAAAGCTGAATTAGATTATTTAGATTGTCCATAGCTGTGTGGTTAGAAACTAGGTTGCAAGACAGAACACACCTCTCACTATTATTTAAAACATGTTCCTGACATAGCAGTTTCAAGCCGTTTTCGTCTGTGTTCACAGATTTACAGCATGGATTAGCAAATGAGATACTGCCCAATTTGCGTTATTAAATGGAACAAATTAAATTATTCAACAGACGATTCATAAAGGTATAGTTACTAGTTAAAAATAGGATTAATGTTAGAACTGTACAGTGAGTTCACATTTGTTACAGTTGGTAATGAAATTTCCTTCTTTGTTATTGCTTGGAAGAGAAATAATTTTTCGATAAGTTGAAAACACATTCACCAACGTCAGACCTGTAGTAGTCAGTAAAGTTGTGAAGAGTCATCAGAGTATGCAGCAGTCATGAAGCCGCACGCCGATGATTCTGTCTGAATAAATGTATCTGTCCGTTTGCAGTCCATGGATTTATAATGGCGCGTTGAGTCGTAATTGACTGAGATTACCACTACAGAACAATTATGTACCCGTCACAGAGAAGTTAAGTAAATCCATGCGAGAGAATATGTTTTCTGGCGATTTCACAGTATTGAAGGATTACGAAATCGTGCGAGAAAAGAAGGGAAAAATTATGGAGACAGTGGAGCCTACATTTCAGCAACACAAACAGAAACTCTACGGGTACAGATAGTAATAAACAAAGGGATTGGGTAAGACAATCACTGGTAAAATTGGATGCAATAATGAATGTTTCTATTACACCAATCGTGTTCTCTCTATAAAAGTGGAATGACTACAGATTTAAGGCCTGCATTTGTCGTGAGACTGACAGTTATCCTCATAGCGTTTACAATCTAATGAAAACAGACCAACGTTCCAATTTTCGGAATGTCAAAATGTGAAAGAAATGCCTACATAAGGTAAGGAATAAAATAATGATAACGATAAATTTACATACTAGATATAAGTTTGGGTGTATTCCGCTAGCTCGTAAATACCCAACCCAGGCTGTTATAATTATGTCTAAATAACAAGAAAAACAAACTCTGATCCATGTAGTGACATTTAAGTCGTAAACTCGAAGTAATCAATCCAAATATTTTGTTCTAATAATACTCATAACAAACTATATAACGAACTGTCAGTTTTACTTTTCCAGATTGAAATCAGCGAAATACCGAAAAAAGAGTTAAACCGAAAATGGTCAAGGTCGAAATTATAAACATATAATTTTAAGACAAGAGCAAAACAAATCATCCCAAAACACAATAAAAATGACGATATTTATGGTGACAATTGGTAATTAAATACTTCAAGATCTTTCAGTAGCAGTTACACAAGCATCCACCTTCAATCGAACAGTTCGGTGTTTAACCTTACAAATTTCACACTCATCAAGTATTACCACTCATTTGTTAACTAAACATGTTATTTAGACGCCACATATTTTACTTACCGGTTATCTTATTGGTAGCATTCACCTGCTTTCTATATATTATTGCACGTGACTTATTTTATGCCTCTACAATATGGTAGTCAGGGAGAGCAAGAGAAATGGGGGGTAAAAAATGAACAAGATTATCAACGGAAGTGTAAAGAGTGACCTAATCAACATCATGTTGATGAAATACGGTTTACCCGTACCCTTTCCGGTTATGAGGTCTTTACCCACCTACCTACTGAACCAAGCTAAAATGAAGAAACAAAGAAGAGTCTGTTGTGAGCGAATCTAGATAACAGATTGACTATGCTCACCACTAAATGTTCCATAATATCCCGTCTTTATTCATAGCAAAACAAAATAAATCCATATTCCATAGTTTTATTGAAGGAGAACGTTGGAATTACATGGGGAGCAGCAAATAGAGAAAGATGGCAGCAACGCGAAGAGAACGTTGCGCGCAAGAAGTAGTAGAAGTGTTTTTGGTACAGTTAAACAAAACGAGTACAATAATGTTTACATTACAAAAATCGCATTTTTTTCGTAGAAGCGTTCCACTACAAGTCTATTTCAAAAACGTGAACTCAACTAAACCTGGGGAACTTCTCTAATGTTTGCAAAATAATTAGGTGTAAAAAGAAGTATATACTTACAAATAACTGTTGTTTGATTCCAAATAAATTTATGGTCCTTCAAGACGTACCAACAATGTGGAAGAAAAAAAACACAGGAACAAACATTTTCTATAACAGAAAATTATTTAAAAATTGTTATCATTATTATTCTCCAAGGATTCGGATTCACCAGTCGAGCTGATTAAATACAACAACTTTGAGTTTGTGACGACTATCTCTTGTTACCTAGTTCGTAACTACCGATACAGAAAGTATCCGCTGACCAGGAGTGATAACTAGCCACATAAAAGTAAAGGAATTTTAGTGCTAGAACTAGATAGGCTTCTTAGAGACATTAAAACTGTCGGAGTTCTCTAGTCTAGCCATCTTGATAGCCTGATGCTGACATGTATATTATGGCAACGAGTCTCTATTCCTCAAAGTCACTTAGAAATGAAGTTCTTGTCCACGTTATAAGTGTTTGTGTTAAATGTTGAATGATAGTCTTATTGCTGATGATATGTTCAGCTTCAAAGATCCTGTGTTAAGGAGCCAACACCACTACAAACTCTCATTTCTGAATGACACTTCTGTAGACCACCGACAGAAGTAATCTGTGTTGATGATCGGTGTTTGCTCGAGTTGAACGGGAAAATTTTCACCTTCTACCTCACAATGAAACCATGTCTTGCGGTTATTACTTGATGTGGAACATGCTTTCATGAGATCCAGGTAAACCAAATTTCAAGTAACCTACAAGAATCAATACTCTCAGTAAGCAGTAACCTTTATTAGTGTTAACGCATCCCAGCCACAAAGAAGCAGGGTCCAGGTAAAAAGCACTTGAGGACGTGACCGACAATGTTTGACCACACTTTGGTCCGTAATGTCTTTCAGATCGAGAATGCTCAAAGGCAAGACAAAGCAGAAGTCAGGAATGAAGAGGATCAACTCATAGAGACTATTTATAGTAATGCAGGAATGCATAGTTTTGAAACGTTTTTTGGATCATAGTTCCTCATACTGAAGTGGTTAGAAAAACAACATAAAATATACATAATTTGCATATGAGAACCCAATTTATCCATAAAGTTTTCAAAAGAGAAATGCATCAACTGTTTTTGAGTCGCCTGATCTTTATTTATTCTGTGCTTGTTCAATACCCATTATCTTCTTCACGAGCTGTTATAAACCAGTTGATTTCTTTGCGCTCGATTCTCGTTCTTTGCGTACGGTTTCAGGTGTTGGCTGGTGTCCAGTGGATGGCAGTACAGCCAGTCGACTGACTGATTCTAGTTAGATGAGCCAGTAATATTAATTAATTATTATGTCCCATGATTTGAATGAATACATTTGTTTCAGGGCAGTAAGGTTTCTGGATACCAGCAGCTATCACATAAGCAGGCCGGAGATCATTTAGTTGCAACGTGGAGAATAATAAGGAGTAAATAAGTGGATAATTTGGTTTATTAGTTAATACTGGAGATTGTGCGAGAGGACTGACGTGTAAGCAAGGGAGACGAAAAAGAGACGATAAGCGATCTGAGATGGCAATGATAACAATTAGCAGGTCTGAATACATGCATCATGCACAGCTTGTTCATGAGGGAGATGATGTGAGTACGAGTTTATCAAGCCTCTTCTTGAAGCTGTCCACTGAGGAGGCTGTTGTCACTTCGGCTGGGAGAGCATCCGAAGTTGCAACGACACTCAGTGAGAAAATGTGTGCACAAGCCTGAGTGTTCTCTCTTTAATGCGTAATTTTTCGAGCGTTGCCTGGAGGGAAGTAGTGGTGATGCACCGGCAAGATGCTCTTTTTGTCATGAACCTAAGCAGATGCTTGATGTTTACCTGTATTTGAACTACCGGCTTCACCTGAGAGCGTTTCCTATCACTTTTAAAATTTGGAATTGCATCTTTTCGCAATGCCAAATGAGAACTTTTGTTGGAATCCTTTGAGGAGACCTTCTACTTGTGCCAGGCTCTCATTTTCGCCTGTAGTAAGCGTTCAGAGCCGCTCCTAACCCACGTTCTTCTGTTTTTGGGTATGCGATGTGACTGGGGTACATTGTCTAGGCCAGCATTCTGGATGATGTCTCTCACTGTTTGCCACTGATCATCTACTGTCAGCCTCCACCATTCGCGTGGCCATAGGGCATGTAGAAGATTTTCTCTCATCGGCGTATAATTCGCCCTAATGTAGCAAAGGTAGGGTTCGTTTTCGTGTTTCGTTTTTGACCATGCTAAACAACACTGTCCCGTGGTCCCCAATTCCTACTGGTGTATGAACGTAAACATCCTCGACTAAGAGCTGATCTCTGTTGATAAATAATCCAGGTTTGAAGATTTTCTCTCCTTAGTCCACCAAGTGGCACTGCATGTATAATCAGTCAGTCCATAGCTTCTAATGGCTGCGCCACTTCGTCGTTGAAATCAGCCAGTGGGAGTTGCACTCTGATTGCTGAGATTTAGAGATGCAGTGTGGAAATTTCCAGTTAAGAGTATTTGATCAAACGCAAGGAGGGGGGCCGGTAAAACCTTTCCATCAAGTATTTCGTGCCATGTGTGATGAAACAACACCAACATGATTATGTCACTTTGGTTAGTTGGGTGTCGTGCAGCCTCTCGGCTTTTAAGTGTCTGTTAATATATATAGCAACTTCTCCTCCTGTCTGGTGTACCCCATTGCTTCGAAAGACTGTCATGCTTTGCAAGCTTACTTCGTCGTCTGCAATGTCAGGGGATTGCCATGTTTCACTTAGGATTATGATGTTCAGAACTATTCACGATTTCTAACAGCTGGCCTCTTAGTCCTCTCACGTTTCTACAAAAGCAATTGGTGAATGAGGTAAACTGTCATTTTCGTGCGTTGATTTTGTTGAAATGAATCACTATACGGCTGATGACCCTCAAAGACTTATCAACCTGAAGGTTGTGACATCTTTTGTATCCTTGATGTTGAACCTCTACAATTTTGTCTAGTGTTCCGAATGAGTCAGTGTGACAAAGAGACTTTAAATTCTGAAGATACAAAACTTGCAATTGGTGATGTTGTATACGTCGGTTCTGGGACCGCGCGGATCGGTAAAATTGAGTTCATCGGAGAGACACAGTTTGCCACCGGAGAGTGGGTTGGCGTAAATCTGTTCTCACCATGTGGAAAAAATGATGGGTGTGTTGATGGTGTAACTTATTTCACATGCAAGCCGTTGCATGGAATATTTTCTAAGCGTGGTAATGTCCGATTAGCACCAACCCCTATACCTGAAGAATTATGTTCAAAAGTAGGTAAAATTGTCGAAATTTCTACATTCTGATAATCGAAATTTTCGAAAACTTAAAAATTATTATTATTTAACGCGCTGATCGCCATACAAAACGTTGCAAAAGTATACGTCTTTCGACTTACAACGAAATAATATTAGTTCTTTTTTGCATAATATTTTACTGAAATAAGGTCAAACTACCTCAGTATTCTGTTTCAAATTGAAGCCGATAACTTCAAAAACACCCTAAATTTCGGAAGACTACCTATCAAACATTTTCGTGTTAAACGTGAAAAACACGGAAGCTGTACTTCTACCGACCCTGTTTTACTTATATTACTCCTGAATCAGACTAATATTTGTAACCTTCAGTGATCATTTTGTTTGCTTGAAAGCAGATTAAGTCAGTTCTCACATAATCACATTTTGATTGAGAAAATAAGCATTCCTTCTAGGCCCTCATTGATACAGCTTTCTTGTCTTCCTTCAAATTACCCTAACGTTTTGTCTTTAAAAGAATTCAGACTGTCATCAAGTTACGGCGTGGCTTTTGTCAAAAAATAATCGACCAACCACATTGAAACATGATTCTTCAATATCATTTTATGGTAACACGAATCTATGTGTGCTAGAAGCATGCACTTGAGCTTACTATGAAATGTCAGTATAATCCTGTCTGGGTATAGGTAGACACAGGTGATTTGTAGTTGAAGTGTTTGTTGTTAAATAAAATGAGGCAACTAGTGAAGTTTTTTCAAGAATCAAGTATTGGCTTCTATACTAGGCTCTGATTTAATCATAGTCAATAAAATCCTGCCACAAATGTTCATCGGCACAATCTGTTAGCACATCAGCGTAGGGGTTGGGACTATTGCGATACCAAAGTAGTATCTGTAGTGAAAAAGGTAAACTTACTTGGCTTTGAAATATTCTAATTATCGTTTGCTAGAGAAACCACCCAGCTTAACTTGTTGAGTGATCTTTGAACTTACAACTTGGCAGCTGATTGCTAAACAATTGAAGTTCTTGGATGCAGCAGCATTATAACGTTATCTCTGATTATCAAATAGTAGGGGAATTATGGGACGTTTATTTTTTCTACTGTGCTGGTAGAATTGTGACACTGAAGTCGCACACATGCGTAGCCTTATGATGAAACTAGTTGTACCTGATTATATCGTGTAGTTTTCTTCTAAGAAATGGAAATCACCTTGTCATGTTACCTGTACACCAGAATCGAGCGTTTTGCATGTGATTAACTAAGGCCTTATAGTCAGAATCAAAAAGGTACTTCTTGATAATGGTAGTTTATATTTTGGAAATTAATATAGCTATCTAAGTATCGATTTTGATTTTGAATTTATTCATGTGAATAATTAGTAGTCCAAATTCTTTCTAGTTTGTTTGGAGGAAATCAAAGTAGCATATAACTAAAATCTAGTCGTGAGCTGGCGTGACTCACTGGTTAAAGTATATTCTGACCCCGTATATATTGGTCTGACTCAACCTGTAAGTTAAAGGTCTGTACACTTTTCTATAATTTGTAGTCAACCCATGTTAGCAGACTTAAAATATGGATAATTATATATTGCGAAAATTTTGCGTCCCGAGTTTATTTAAATGTGTTGTCGAATCGCACATATGTGATCTATTACCAAGTCTTTGAATTTATGTATCTTTTGCCCGTAACGTTTTAGGTAGATTCAGCAATTCCTGATAGTGATAAAGTGCTAAATAGCCAGTCAAAACAAAATAGTGTTTTAGACGTTAATAGTGTCTGCTCATCCAAAATTTCTTTACTGAATTCTCCTGCTTATGCATCTGGGCGAAATACTTTGCAAATTGGTGATCATGTTCAAGTTTCTGGAGGTCGAATCGGTATCCTCAGATATCTTGGGCCCACAGAATTCGCTGCCGGTGAATGGGCAGGTGTTGAGTTAGATGAACCTATCGGGAAAAACGATGGCTCAGTTGCTGGTGTACGGTACGTTGTTCTGTACATTTTACGATTTCTTAAAATTTGATATTAGTCAAATCGTCAAATGTTATTTCCTAGTATACATGCATATAGTATCAGAAAGTGGTCTAAAAAATAATATTGTATCTGTGCACCACCGAACGTTGGTATCGTTCCAGAGAATATAGTGATTTGTATGAAAACTATCCTATATTTCAGATTCCTTGATGAAAATGTTATCTGATGAACGACTTTGAAAAATAGTTCTCTGCATATATTTACTTATAAGACACCACTAGATCATTGCCAGAAATATGCGTCTAGAGCTCGATACAATTTCTAAGCTGACCAATGTTGTAATAATAGAGTTCTGTATTTGTGTTCCAAGTGGAGAAAAAAAGTGATAGTCTGATAAACTCATCCCAGGTTTAGTGTCCTTTGTTCTATTCGAAAAGTCGATGTTACTGATTCTAGGCAACTAAAGATGATTCTACTGTATCAACTAGTTAGGTGACTTATTTATCAAGTGCAGGTTTGTTTACTTAGCTTTAGACCGCACATTTTACTGTTATTGGTGCTAGCCAGTTCTCCGAAAACATATAGGTGAGATCTGGTTATATAACCTTCAAAAAATATTTTGAAGAATAACTTTTAAAGACCAATCTGTATATCATTTACTTAATGAGTTGTTGATGTAGGAAAGCATTGTTAGTCAGTCAGCCAGCTACAACGTAGAACTTCGTACGTATGTACATCAGTTCATGTTGCTATACCATACTAGCACAGATATCTAACAGAGCATTGTCACTCTATATAAGTTATTAATATTTCTATTATGTGGTCCTATTTTCTATTCGATTATCATCTTCAGTGAGTGTGTACTTAACTTTCATCACCAAAGTGACCGACAGCTCAGTCATTTTGTATTTGTATTTATCTTCTGAAGTTATTTTGTAGAGCATATAGTTTTTGTAGATATCAGTACCAAAGTAGATTGTTGTTTTTTTTGTTTTAAACGTATTGATATCGAATAAATCTGACAGTTTTTTTTTATCAAGTATTATATCTTTTGAAATTTTTGTACATAGATATTTTACTTGTAAACCAAATCATGGATTGTTTGCAGCAGCTAATAAAGTTGCACCTGCTGATAGTAAGAATGGATTTCACACATCTGGTTTTGATGCATCAAAAAATAGTCAGAATCGGTAAGTTAACGTGATGTTATTTTTTTTAATAGGATCCTGTCATGTATCAATTCAGTCAGTTAGTCAGCTACAACGTAGAACTTCGTACGTGCGTATATATCAGTTCAAGTCGCCATACCACATTAACACACACAGAGATTAAATTGTAAATTCAAATCCCATAGTAGTAGGTTTTAAATCAATTACTCAGAAGTTATTAAAGTCTATTTTGTGGTCGGAAATACAAATTAGTATTTATGCTAGTAACCAAGTTTTACAAATATCCATCGTCCAACACGACGGTAAATGTTATTGATTGGATTTCCATCAGCTTCAAAGGTTGTTTCACTCGCGTCGGACTTCTTGCTGCAATTGGTTCGGATGAGTTGAGAAAATTACCAGAAGTTTCTAAATGCAGCTGCTGGTTCCAGCTAGTTAGCATTTTCCCACTGCTAGACTTCTCTATCCTTACACAAATTTTACACAATTTCATTACATCAGAATCTATGTCCTTCATCAAACTAACGGTTAGCCGTAGTAGACTGACGTGCCTCAACGAGTTATAAGGAGTTTGTAAAAACTCATTAGTTGTAGGCGAAACGTTTCACAAGGCCGCAAGCAATTTTACTCGCCATTTTCATGGCTTCATACAAATGCAGTCAATATTCATCTGTAATCTTTGATGAGTTTATAGCTAGCTTTGAACCTAGCTTGGTTAGGCATTTGGCTGCAGCAGAAGCTGCATCAATACGTCTTGGAAGATGAATTTGTTCTTCACTAGAATGCAGGAAAAGATTCGTGCAAACGAGGGTGTGATCAGATTTCAGATAATTACTCCAAAATGAACTATAGCTGTGTACACAACCACGTCAACAGTAGCTGATTGCCGTGTGACCAGTCTGAGTCCAGGATTGGTTTTTTGGGGGATCACCAGGTAGGAGTGGGTAACCTCCAGGCAACGAATGCGTCTAAAGATGTTGCTAGCCAGAAACAGGTTATAATCTGCACAAAGTTGCAGTATACAGTGAAGATTATTCCATCTGTCACGAAGGAGTCGGATTGACAATCCAAACGACTCTCCTCTAGACTTCTAATCAGAGTATTCAAATCTCTGGCTAGCACTGAAATATATTTTGAACGTGTTTTTTGAAAATATTCAACTGGTCGTATAACTGATCCTTGATTGCATCCGGGCAGCAGTCTTCCGGGAAGGGGGTCGGTGGAGATAATGAAATGATGATGTCTTCCATAGTGATTTTTCATTTCTGATCTAGAAACAGCTGTTAATGATCATACAGTTGATTAGCGATGTCTATGTTCTGTGACGTAATGCGACATCAGTGTGATCCAAAGTGAAGTAAACATTTCAAGTAAGAGAGTGAACTCTCCTTACTCTCAGTTATATCTGGGTATTCAGACTTAGGTACCTAGTAATTGGCAGAAATCGCGACCCCATTGATGAGGCTATAAACCCTAAACGACCGTAGTTATTGGAACATGCAAAAAATGTAACTGGCCATCGTTTATCGCCCTGCACCTACTACTGATATAGGCGTAAGCTGGAAGATGTGACATCTGTACGTCAAGTCAGTGACTATCGAGATCATAAATGTTGGTTGATAAAGACTCACGTTGATACCATTTGAATAATAATAATAATAATGATAATAATACTAATAATAATAATCTATGATTGAGGATTTACGTTGTGACCTAAAAATCGGTATTTATTGTGTTTCTATTACACAAATGAAGAGTGTGTCTTCCTCATAATTTATTTAGAATAATGTTTCGTCAGTACAAATGCTGGAACGATTTAGTTTTTTTTTTAAAACAAATAACGTTAAGCATATTTTGAAGCATAAGAATTAGGCTTTTTTTTTCTTCAAGTAAACGCAGTTATTAATATATCCTTATGAAATATCAACTATAAATCATTTCAAAGTAAAGTGTATCTTTTCTAAAATATTTTTACGCTTGACAGATAAAATTCTTTACCATCTCAAAATTATTTACATCAGTTTATACGCTTAATGGACGTTTTACCTTTTCTAATCTATTTTTTTTTAACATTGTAAATCCTTTGTTGTAATTAGTTACAGTCCTGTTATTCTTATTTATTGAAATGTTTGAAGTTTGAAGTAGTGTGTTCACTTCCAAAAAAATACATAAATTTTGTCACAAACAGTTTATATGAATATCTATGTTTCAATGTTAACGTGTTATTTATTGTTGTAAACCTTAAAATCACCAACGAAATCCTATGTTTTTAAGATAGTTTACATTATAAACTACATTTACGCGGATAAATATTGTAAATTATGGGGCACTAAATGTGTATGTCGTCTTTGTATGGGATTGCTGACCAATACACGTCTATGGCCTCTAAGAAGTCGGACTCTATACTTTCAAGCCTTTAAATGAGAGCGTAACATTTGAATGAACGAATTGTTACCGATTGGCTCGTATTTTCAAACTTTGGTCAACTTGCTATACTGTGAGACCATTATTATCTATTGTCATCGTTGGTACTTGTTTTACAAGCAATATAGCTAGACTACACCTGGTCTAGCTTTTTATACAAGAAACTCCTTATGAGTAGACGTTGTCGAGTGGTTTAATTCCCAAACAAATCAACTGTACGACGCTTCTTAGTTTTTAGCAGTTATGTTGGAAGAAAAGTTTATAGTGTAAATTATCTTCAAATTGAGTATTTTTACAAGCCTACCACGCGAGGAGTTTCACATTTCCTGGTGTGTTTGAGAAAATTTGTAGCTTAAGTGGATGATTCTGGAGGAATTTCGTTCTCTGAGCAGGAGTCAGTCAATCAGTCATAACGTAGAACTTCGTACGTAAGTACGTCAGTTCAGGTTGTCATACCGCATTAGCACAGAGATGCCACTGTCAGTTCAAATCCAATAGTAGAAGAGGTAGTAAAGGTATTTGATATGTTCGTCACTTAGAATGCTTGAGGCTATTACGAGTTACCTTAGTCGATAAACGCGAACGATGACTTTTACCAGCTTCCAGGAAGGCTACCCTGAATCCCAGAATCGAAATAGAAGACTTTGTAGGCGTAGAAGTATATTCTACAAGCACCCAGCAATCCCAGTACAATCAAGCATACAACTCTCGTTTATTTATACAACATAACAACGTCCTTGAGACAGTTAAGAAAATAGCATACTAAAATACACTGTAGCCAATCACAGCCATTGATTTTCCTGGTGGGAATTGAAATCTCAAGGTCATTTGATCAGCCCCTGCTGGCGAACGTGAAAACCGAAATACGGCATTATCAAGCGAATTTTGGGGATCTAACATCCCCAACACTCCTCCCCTTTTTAATAGCGTGTTCTCCTGTGGTCGACTTGCATCTTGACTATTGTTCGCCGCTGTCTGAGGGGATACCTTCGGGAACGAAGAACAGCTTGCTGCTGAGTTTCTTCTCGTGGCGGGACTCTCGGTAGGTTGAAGGTATCAAGCAATATGTCAAGGGGAAGGCTTTCTGCTCTTGATGGGCGATCTGGGGCTAGCTGTCTGCGTATCTGATTCCGATGACGTGACCATTTATCACCTCCTACCTCTACTTCGTACATAACTCGACCAACCCTTCTGACCACTCTCGCTTCTACCCAAGGACCATGGTTCGTTCTGTAGTCGCGGGCAAACACAGGGCATCCCACCTCGTAAGCGGATTGTCTTTGCTGCTTTGTCTCTACTGATGAGGGTGCATTGGTCGGATGCATCAGGCTGTGGATCGTTTTCAATCTTCTTCCCATCAGGATTTCAGCTGGGGACTTTTGCTCCGGTAACAATTCATTTGGTGTTGTCCGATAGACGTACAAGAAATTTTGTAACGTTTCGGCTGGCGTCCCCTCCCCTTTTGACTTGAGCAGTGCTCTTTTAAACGTATCCACAAACCTTTCCGCCTGCCCATTCGATTGCGGGTGGTATGGTGGCGAGCGTAAGTGTTTAATAGCTAGCCGTTGACAGAAATTCTGGAATTGGGAAGAGGTGAATTGAGAGCCATTGTCGGATACGATCACATCTGGTATGCCATTTCGTGAGAAAATTTCAGTTAGGAGCTGTATAGTCTTAGTTGTAGTGGGCGGCATAACGGGGCTGATTTCCGGCCATTTAGAAAAGGCGTCGACGACAATTAAATACATAGTTCCATTTATTGGGCCAGCGAAGTCGACATGTATCCTGGACCAAGGATGCTCAGGTTTGGGCCATGAAACCGGCGGAATTTTGGCATTCATCTTTGCCGCCTGCTGACACCGGATGCATTTTTCAACCAACGCTGTGACATGTTGATCCATGTGAGGCCAGTATGCATAACTCCTGGCTATGGACTTCATTCGTTTAATCCCAGGATGCCCAAGATGGAACTGTTTCAGAACTTTTGGACGAAGGGATGCTGGCACCACTACTCTTTCACCAAACATCAGACAATCGTTGACGATGCATAGTGACTCCCGCCGCTGATACAGTTGTTTCATGTCACCTTCAAACTTTTTCGACGGCCAACCGTTAGTGACATATTTCATCGTCATTTTGATGATGGGGTCGTTTTTAGAAGCATTTTGTATGTCTGTTGCAGACACCGGTAATGCGCGAACTGCGGTTGTCAGATAACATTCTGCGTGGTCTTCTACTGACAGAGATGCGATCACCATGTTTTCCTCAGCCGCCACTTGATCATTAATGAGTCGTGACAAGGCGTCTGCTTGACCGAATTATAGAGTACGTCGATATTGGATTTCGAAATCATACCCCAAAAGTACCAAGGCCCATCGCTGAAGACGATTTGCAGAATGGGCTGGAATGCCAGACTTTGAACCAAATATTGCTAACAGAGGCTTGTGATCTGTGAGGAGCGTGAATCTCCGACCGTACAGAAACTTATGGAAACGGCGAACAGCAAACACAAGGGCAAGAGCTTCTTTCTCTATCTGGCTATACTTCTTTTCTGCTGGGGTCAGTGTACGGGATGCATGCATAACGGCTTTTTCCGACGCGTCTGGAAATTGATGTGAAATAACAGCACCTAGGCCATATGCTGAAGCGTCTGCTGCTACGATGATTGGCATGGATGGATCGTAGTGTGTTAATAACAATTCCGAGCTAATTATAGACTTGAGTTTACCTTGACGTTCCAGTAAAGATTCTAACTGTTCAAGATTAATTGACATTGTGAATTGTGAGCCCCATCGCCACTGATATGTTCGTCACTTAGTATGCTTGAGGCTATTACGAGTTACCTTAGTCGATAAACGCGAACGAGACTTTTACCAGCTTCCAGGGAGGCTACCTTGAATCCAAACGGTAAAACAGAAGTCTTGGTAAGCGTAGAAAGTATATTCTACAAACACCCAGCAATCCAGTACAATCAAGCATACAACTCTCGTTTATTTATACAACATAAGAACGTCCTTGAGACAGTTAAGAAAATAGCATACTAAAATACACTGTAGCCAATCACAGCCATTGATTTTGCTGGTGGGAATTGAAATCTCAAGGTCATCTGATCAGCCCATGCTGGCGAAACGTGAAAACCAAAATACGGCATTATCAAGCGAATTTCGGGGATCTAACATCCCCAACAAAATGTTACAATAATCTAAACGCTTAGGCAGTTTCACTTGATGGAGGAGTTGAGTTTAAGTCAGTAGTAATAATTCATTTCATTTATATATATGTTCTTATCATATCACTCGTCTGATTTTGAATAATGCAAGAATACTGTTAGTATGTAAGGAATATAATTTTGATATAATCGGAATTAATTTCTTACTTGTAGTATGAGAAATTGTTGATAAATATGAATAATTTTAAGATTAATCAATCATTTGATAATAACAATTAATCAATAAAGGTTTCATCATTTTTCTTACATTTTTCTATATTTTATTAGTATGAACTTGCTCATCTGAAAAAAAGGCTAATTAGAAAAGTAACTATATGGGCATTAAGTTATCACTATACTCATTAGAACAAAAAACCAACTATCCTGAAGGTTGATTTCATTTACCATATCCAATAAAATGTATACAAAGAATAGAGAGAATGTGGCTAGCGTTGGAATCCAGGAAGTGCATATTACATTGTATTTTGAACGAATTTGGTGAATGTACTTATATCCCAGAGTTGATTGATGTCCTCTCCAACACTCGAAACTAGGCACTTTTCACTTTAAATGCTATCACGTTCTCTAATTGGCTACTGAGTTCAGATATACATTCGCTTGTGCAACAGCTATGAGGATTATACGCAACTTGACTGGTTCTCATGTCCAAATTAAAATTACATATTTCATAACAATAAAAGGCTTAGAATTGGAATTTTATAGCATGCAGGGTAAAATGTTCCACTTGTAATTATTAGCTGTTGTACAGCTAATAATTACAAAGTGGAACATTTTACCCTGCATGCTATAAAATTCCAATTCTAAGCCTTTTATTGTTATGAAATATGTAATTTTAATTTGGACATGAGAACCAGTCAAGTTGCGTATAATCCTCATAGCTGTTGCACAAGCGAATGTATATCTGAACTCAGTAGCCAATTAGAGAACGTGATAGCATTTAAAGTGAAAAGTGCCTAGTTTCGAGTGTTGGAGAGGACATCAATCAACTCTGGGATATAAGTACATTCACCAAATTCGTTCAAAATACAATGTAATATGCACTTCCTGGATTCCAACGCTAGCCACATTCTCTCTATTCTTTGTATACATTTTATTGGATATGGTAAATGAAATCAACCTTCAGGATAGTTGGTTTTTTGTTCTAATGAGTATAGTGATAACTTAATGCCCATATAGTTACTTTTCTAATTAGCCTTTTTTTCAGATGAGCAAGTTCATACTAATAAAATATAGAAAAATGTAAGAAAAATGATGAAACCTTTATTGATTAATTGTTATTATCAAATGATTGATTAATCTTAAAATTATTCATATTTATCAACAATTTCTCATACTACAAGTAAGAAATTAATTCCGATTATATCAAAATTATATTCCTTACATACTAACAGTATTCTTGCATTATTCAAAATCAGACGAGTGATATGATAAGAACATATATATAAATGAAATGAATTATTACTACTGACTTAAACTCAACTCCTCCATCAAGTGAAACTGCCTAAGCGTTTAGATTATTGTAACATTTTGTTGGGGATGTTAGATCCCCGAAATTCGCTTGATAATGCCGTATTTCGGTTTTCACGTTTCGCCAGCATGGGCTGATCAGATGACCTTGAGATTTCAATTCCCACCAGCAAAATCAATGGCTGTGATTGGCTACAGTGTATTTTAGTATGCTATTTTCTTAACTGTCTCAAGGACGTTCTTATGTTGTATAAATAAACGAGAGTTGTATGCTTGATTGTACTGGATTGCTGGGTGTTTGTAGAATATACTTTCTACGCTTACCAAGACTTCTGTTTTACCGTTTGGATTCAAGGTAGCCTCCCTGGAAGCTGGTAAAAGTCTCGTTCGCGTTTATCGACTAAGGTAACTCGTAATAGCCTCAAGCATACTAAGTGACGAACATATCAGTGGCGATGGGGCTCACAATTCACAATGTCAATTAATCTTGAACAGTTAGAATCTTTACTGGAACGTCAAGGTAAACTCAAGTCTATAATTAGCTCGGAATTGTTATTAACACACTACGATCCATCCATGCCAATCATCGTAGCAGCAGACGCTTCCAGCATATGGCCTAGGTGCTGTTATTTCACATCAATTTCCAGACGCGTCGGAAAAAGCTGTTATGCATGCATCCTGTAGACTGACCCCAGCAGAAAAGAAGTATAGCCAGATAGAGAAAGAAGCTCTTGCACTTGTGTTCCCTTTTCGCCGTTTCCATAAGTTTCTGTACGGTCGGAGATGCATGCTCCTCACAGATCACAAGCCTCTGTTAGCAATATTTGGTTCAAAGTCTGGCATTCCAGCCCATTCTGCAAATCGTCTTCAGCGATGGGCCTTGGTACTTTTGGGTATGATTCAATCGCAATATCGACTACTCTATAATTCGGTCAAGCAGACGCTTTCTCACGACTCATTAATGATCAAGTGGCGGCTGAGGAAAACATGGTGATCGCATCTCTGTCAATAGAAGACCACGCAGAATGTTATCTGACAACCGCAGCTCGCGCATTACCGGTGTCTGCAACAGACATACAAAATGCTTCTAGAAACGACCCCATCATCAAGATGACGATGAAATATGTCACTAAGGGTTGGCCGTCGAAGAAGTTTGAAGGTGACATGAAGCAACTGTATCAGCGGCGGGAGTCACTATGCATCGTGAACGAGTGTCTGATGTTTGGTGAAAGAGTAGTGGTGCCAGAATCCCTTCGTGCAAAAGTTCTGAGACAGTTCCATCTTGGTCATCCTGGGATTAAACGAATGAAGTCCATAGCCAGTATGCATAACTGGCACCTCACATGGATCAACATGTCACAGCGTTGGTTGATAAAATGCATCCGGTGTCAGCAGGCGCAAGATGAATGCCAAAATTCCGCCGGTTTCATGGCCCAAACCTGAGCATCCTTGTCAGGATACAGTGTCGACTTTGCTGGCCCAATAAATGGAAATATGTATTTAAATGTCGTCGACGCCTTTTCTAAATGGCCGGAAATCAGCCCCGTTATGCCGCCCACTACAACTAAGACTATACAGCTCCTAACTGAAATTTTCTCACGAAATGGCATACCAGTGTGATCGTATACGACAATGGCTCTCAATTCACCTCTTCCCAATTCCAGAATTTCTAGTCAACGGCTAGCTATTAAACACTTACGCTCACCACCATACCACCCGCAATCGAATGGGCAGGCGGGAAAGGTTTGTGGATACGTTTAAAAGTGAGCAACTGCTCAGTCAAAGGGGAGGGGACGCCAGCCGAAAGCGTTACAAAATTTCTTGTACGTCTATCGGACAACACCAAATGAATTGTTACCGGAGCAAAAGTCCCCAGCTGAAATCCTGATGGGAAGAAGATTGAAAACGATTCCACAGCCTGATGCATCCGACCAATGCACCCTCATCAGTAGAGACAAAGCAGCAAAGACAATCCGCTTACGAGGTGGGATGCCCTGTGTTTGCCCGCGACTACAGAAAGAACCGTGTGTCCTTGGGTAGAAGCGAGAGTGGTCAGAAGGGTTGGTCGAGTTATGTACGAAGTAGAGGTAGGAGGTGATAAATGGTCACGTCATCGCAATCAGATACGCAGACGGCTAGCCCAGATCGCCCATCAAAGAGCAGAAAGCCTTCCCCTTGACATCTTGCTTGATACCTTCAACCTACCGAGAGCCCGCAACGAGAAGAAACTCAGCAGCAAGCTGATCTTCGTTCCCGAAGGTATCCCCTCAGACAGCGGCGAACAATAGTCAAGATTGCAAGTCGCCCACAGGAGAACAAGCTATTAAAAAGGGGAGGAGTTGTTGGGGATGTTAGATACCCAAAATTCGCATGATAATGCGTAGTTTTGGTTTTTCGTTTCGCCAGCAGGGGCTGATCAAATGACCTTGAGATTTCAATTCCCACCAGCAAAATCAATGGCTGTGATTGGCTGCTGTGTATTTTAGTGTGCTATTTTCCTCTCTGTCTCAAGGAGGTTTCTATGATGCCTAAATAAACGATAGTTGTATGCTTGATTGTACTGTGTTTTTGCAGGTTGTTTCTAGAATATACTTCTAGACCTGGTTAACGATGATGCAGTCATCACTAAGTTAAATATGCATTTGTAATACGATCGCTGATTTGATGTTTGGAAACAACCAATAAGAAATTGAAGTTTGATGAAATCAATATTGTTGACCAAAATTCTAGGTAGATGTACTGAACTTCATCCAATATAGAAGAGAGAGTGCTTGAACTGTTGAGTACATGATTTGGTTGGAACATATTGAAACCACATTTTTGCTTCGAAGCTGAATTCTCAGTGCTGAAAGGAAAGCGAAAGACTAAGACAAACCTTCGGACAAAAATCAGAAGCTGTCATGAGAAGATTGAACAGTTACTGTTTCAAACTTGACGCAAGCGTTTGGTTGATGCTAGCCATCAGCGTATGCTCGATTCTGTGTGACCAGCTTGAGTATTGTTATTGTTAGATCGGATTGCCTGTCCTAGCTGGAGTGTTTTTACAAGCCTACTTTGCTTACTAATTATCTGCATAACTTTTAACTGACAATAATTAGTTATTCGTGGTTAAGCGCATGCAGTCAGTTCATTCACCTTCTCCAATTCGTTTCGCTATGTTCAAGTGCTTTTAATATTCTTGGATGTCTACATGCATTGCTGTGAGAAAAATGCTTCAATACTTCTAATCATCACCGTCTCATGAATGGAATAGTTTAGATCTAATGACAATACTGTAGACAATAGAGAGAGACTGCATTGTTGAGTACGTGGTTGGTCGAAACATATTGATTGGTTTTGGAAACATTTATCAGTTCAAATTGGTGACGTTGTCGAACAACCTGTATTCAAAATGTGAAAGGATACATTGATATTGAAATCACAAGTTGAATTCTCAGTGCTGAAAGGAAAGCGAAAGACTAAGACAAACCTTCGGACAAAAATCAGAAGCTGTCATGAGAAGATTGAACAGTTACTGTGTCAAACTTGAGGCAAGCGTTTGGTTGATGCTAGTCAGCAGCCAATGCTCGTTTCCGTGTGATCAGCTTCAGTATTGTTATTGTTAAATCGGAAGGCTTGTTCTAACTGGAGTGTTTGTACAAGCCTACTTTCCTAATACGTGACTTGCTAATTTGTAAATGATAAAAATTAATTATTTGGCACATGCAGTCGGTGCATTCACCTTCTCCGACTCGTTTCGCTATGTTCAAATGCTTTTTATATTCTTGTATGTCTACATGCATTGCTGGGAGAAAAATGCTTTGATACTTCTAATCATCGCCCTCCATGAAAAGAATAGTTTAGATTTGATGACTAAAAATGGGGACAGAATGTATTTCGCAGCAACCATTATCATTCGTCCTAAATGGATTCAAATCTTGGATCACTAGGATCTTTGAAACACAACATTGCATTCAGAGAAGCGGTAATTGTTTCATACATTCAATCAACATTCCGTTAGATCAGAGTGAAAGTGTTGCACAAGCTGAAATTGAGACAGAAAGCGCATTGAACAACGGAGTAAACATTATCAAGAAACTCTGATACGGTCTTTTTTTAGGATACTGGCATCGTCAATCAACTGAAGGTAGCGCCTAGCAATACGTTTTACAGCTTTCAGATCAATATTCCAACGAGGACAGATGATCGAGTGTGAATGAAACAAATGTTCCTGTCCATTTGCGTATATCATACTTAGGAAAAACGCGTTTGTGCGATGATGGTAATAGGAAGTGAAATACCTTTTCAAGGATGAATTTGTCTTATGCATTCCCTTATGCAGACAGACATGAGAATGGTAAGCGTACAAGCTGAGCAAAGTGAACTGTAGAAGGCGAGTGAGATGAACCTCCGAGTGCTGAAGAATGACTCAGTATTTAGAGTAAAGTGATAATACGTAAGACATGTTATGAGCAAATAAGCATGCACACATGATCAAATGTAAGTATCAATTTAAACAACATAATGCTGTTCCGAAGGAAACATTGAAACTCAAAAAGGCACAACAAATAGAAATTTAATAAAATACAAATATTGACATCCTATTTTTTGATTAAACACATCACCAAAATCACACACTAACAACGGCACGGTCAACTCGGGTGACTCCCTATAGAACATGGAGCCCAGGAGGTGCATCTGTATAGACACTCCAGTTCAT
>OX103974.1:33150871-33242586 GCA_944470395.2 Schistosoma turkestanicum
CACACAACTCTCGTTTATTTATACAACATAACAACGTCCTTGAGACAGTTAAGAAAATAGCATACTAAAATACACTGTAGCCAATCACAGCCATTGATTTTCCTGGTGGGAATTGAAATCTCAAGGTCATTTGATCAGCCCCTGCTGGCGAACGTGAAAACCGAAATACGGCATTATCAAGCGAATTTTGGGGATCTAACATCCCCAACAGTATTAGAAGTAATCGGAGAGGTTAGAATTAGAAGATATTATTCACGAAGTATGATTCAATGAGATAAGTTTAGAAGGTAAAAGCTAGAGGTGTTGAAGAACCCAGAAGATTAGGATTTGAGAGAACACAAAGAATAAATGCACCGGCGCCATTGCGAACGATTTTGAGCCATGTCATTCAAGGTCTCTAACCATCGATTATTATCATCTCGCGGACCCCAACCAGGTAGTCGACAATTACCGACATGGCTAAGTCCACTTGTCAATGACTTCATGCATTTGTGCCATGTTTTGGTTTGGCCGCCCCTAGCTTTCTTCCAACCTACTCCTACACTACAAAACAAAGCTCGACGAGGCAGTCGCTGGTTAGGCATACGCAACACGTGTCCCAACCACCTCAACTGATGAAGTTTCATTACTTCATCGATTGATCTGTCATTCTTACCTAGTACCCGTTTCCTAATAACAGCGTTGCTCACTCGGGTGTCCCTCGATATACGAGCAATGCTTCGAAGACACCTATGATCGAAAACTAATAACCGTCGAGTATCTTCTACTCTCATCGGCCATGTTTCACAGCCATAAAGTAAGACGCAGCGAACCACTGCGCAGTACACTCGTCCTTTAGTCAGCAAACGGATATCTCGCCTACGCAGAGATAGTAGAAGAATTACTGGTAATGAAGAAAATTAGGGATCGAAGATATTATTCAAGAAGTATAGTTCAGTGAGATAAATTTAGAAAGAGAATCTCTGAGCAGGATGTTTTGGTTGTAGAGCTTTCAATGTGAACAATAAACGGAATTTCACTATAAACACTATATTTCAGTTGATTGTAATCTATGTGAACTTTTTAACATCTTGTTGTGAATCGCTAAACTTATTACTAATTCTCAATACCTTCATAGAATTCGGGTTGATTTTTGTTCTAGTCTCATAGATTTTCAAGAGTCTAATTCCAACAGTTTACCCTTTTTTTTAAAATTTGTCTTATTGAATTCATAAGCAGTTCATTTCTTCTCCTATTTATTTTATTTTTTTTATAGTCGAAGTCAAGAGTCTTTGCTATCCTATTCATCCAATTTGAGTTCAGTATCTCGATCTTATCGTTTAAATCAAGTTAATAATGGCTTACAGGCAAGTCGTCCGTCTTTCACTTCTTTATATACTTTCAGTCCACGTGAAGTAATAAAAGTCAGTATTATAAGATGTAAAACCTAAGTTAATCATACTTGAGACGATTTATTTATTCATTTTAATTCTGAATATTTTATTATTGGGTTCGATTGCTGCGAGTAGCGGGAATCGTGAATGCGCACTGTTGAAGAGACTCATACTAAGACAAAACAGCAGTCTTTCAGTACCTTCAGGTTTCTAATGGTGGTCTAACAATGATTGATCGATTCATGATTTTGATTAAAAACAACAATCTTCAGCACTCTATAGTCAAGAAAGATAGTTTACTTAGATAAAATAAGATTCATTGTTTTCACATATTTTCATAAGTAGTGATCTTCTATCGAAGACATTGTTGGTATTTGAAGTACTATGTTTTTTGTGACATTTATCGATGTTGAAAGCGATCTGAAATAAATAACTTTTTCTAACATTTATTTGATTGTATACTACATAAAATCAATAGATATTTTTGTTAGGTTCGTCACTAGGTATACTTGAAACTATTACGGGGTTCACCTTAGTCGATAAACGCTAACAAAACAATGAACCAGAGTCTAGGTAGGCTACCTTGATCCGAAACGGCTAAAGAGAAGTCTTGGTATAGCGTAGAAAGTATATTCTACAAACACCCAACAAGCACAATGCAATCAAGCACACAATACTCGTTTATTTATGCATCATAGAAATGTCCTTGGGATAGTCACAAAATTAGCACACTACAATACACGGCAGCTAATCACAACCAAGTATTTTCCTGGGGGGGAAAATGAAATCTCAAGGTTAGCTGATCCGCCCATGCTCGCAAATGTGAAATCCAAACTAAGGCATTTGTCAAACGAGTTCTGGGTATCTGACGTCCCCAACAATTTTTTTCTGTTTTTTAATTTAATATTCTGAATGATGATGATGAAGTTTTGTATCATTCAACTAATGCGTCGTTCCATTAACATAAATTAACTATCATTGAAAAATTATCGGCAATTTGATTTCAAGTGAAATTACTACAACTTTTATGTTTACTTCTGTTCTATTGTTAAATTTAATTGATGATATGAATAATTTGGAATAGAAAAACTCTCATATATATATATCATGATTGATATGATCATTTACTTTGAATAATAATATATTTGTTTTATTCACCATGTGTATGTGTAGAGTCGTAATAACGTAGCCGGTAATCGACGACCTATATCATCATCGATCAATACTCCAAATCGTAGAGAATCTACATCTAATTTACAATCATTACAGGTTAGTTGTTTGACTATTATTGTTTTTAAAAAAAAATATAGTAGTAGTATTAGTAGTAGTAGTAGTGTGGTGTGAGCTACTTATAAGTAGTATATGACGTGAGTGTCAACGTAATGTCTGGCAGCAGAAGATGGGGAAAGATCAAGAAAGGAAGAGTTAGAAAACAATGGAATTTGTATGAAACGCATGAATAGTAGTGACAATGGATTGATGTTTTGCGACAGGAACAGTCCAGTTCGATATGATGAACTGATATTTTGCAAATTAACAATTTACGATATGGTTTTCCTATTTTACTGAGTAACTCTGTAATTTTCGTTAAATACAATTCGGTTGCCCCACCTGTGTTCTCGTTCACTACAGTAGTAGTAGAATGCATTTCATTCGCAATTGAACAAATAAAAATAGTTTTATCATTTTGCAAGTTTTTACAATCACCAATCATTTTCGTTTTTGATTTAGTCTGTTTATTTAATCCAATGCCAAAATAAGTACAATTTATTCGTTTAATTAGAGTACAATGCTATGTGTTGTTCATCTTCCAATAAATAGCTTTTATGATCTAGTTCATTAGTAAAATTATCGGTACTTGTTAATTCTTCTTCTAATTTTTTTCTTTACTTTTTGATTGGATCTATTCCACTTTTTACTGATTAATCAATAGAAGTATCAATAAAACTAGGTATATATATATATATATATATATATATATATAATTGAGGAGTAGTAGTAGTATGTCAGTTGATAAATACTATGTATAGGTATGCGTGTATGTTATGTATGCATGAAAAGATATCGATTATGGAAATGTATCATATCACATGACTTGTTATGTTAAAGTGAATTTAAATTAAAAGAAAAAACAAGTAAATAGCAGCAGCAGTAGGCAGCAGAAACGTGTACATGATCAAGAAAGGCGAATTAATTTATATCATTAATTGATTACCAATCTAAATGACAAGTGGACTGAGTCATGTTGGTAGATGTAGACTACCTGGTTAGGGTCCGCTAGACGAAAGTCATCAATGGTTAGAGACCTTGAACGACATGGCTCAAAATCGTTTGCAATGGCGCAAGTGCATACATTCTTTGAGCTCTCTCAAATTCTAATCTTCTGGATTCGTCAGCACTCCTACCTTTGTCTTTCTAACCTTATCTCACTGAATTATATTTTTTGAATCATATCTTCGAACTCTAGTCTTCTTCATTACCATTAATACTTCTACTATCTTTATCACTATGGGATTTGATTTGACATTTGCGTCTCTGTGCTAATGTAGTGGTATGGCAACTTGAACTTATGTACATACGTACGAAGTTCTACGTTGAAACTGACTGACTGACCAATCTAAATGATGCTTTTGTTTGTTTGTGTTTGTGTTTTTGTATTTTTTCTTTTCTAATTGCTAAGTTTCATTCTGTTTGCGCAAGAGTTAAGTTTTGCTTCTAATATTATGTGCATAAAAGTCTGGTAACGTCATGCAATCTGATTGATAATTGTGTAAATTTGTCTGTGATGTAATTAGGAGTATAAAATCTGTGTAAGTCTCTTTCCTGTCTGCTTCTAAGTCGTCTTTTTTTCTTTTTAGAACATTCAAATGCCTTACATTAAAAGTAATCAGTTGTATGAATGATTCTTGGAATTTTCTTTTTGATTTCTGATCAACCCATTTGGTATGTCATCTTCAACGTTGAGTTAGTAATCAATCAACAGTAACGTAGAATTTCGTTATGTACGTACATCAGTTCAAGTTGTCATACCACATTAGCACAGAGCTGTAATTGTCACTTCAAATCCTATAGTAGTAGAAGTAGTAAAAGTATTAACAGTAATCGGAGAGATTTCAGGTTAGGAGATATTATTCAAGAAGTAGAATCTAGTGAAATAACCTAAAAAAGAAAAAGATAAAGGTGATAACTTTAGAAAGATAAAGTGATTATGAAGAATTCAGAAGGTTAAGATTTGTGAGAACACACGATGAGTTAGCATTTGAGGCGTCTAACTTTTCAAGTACTAGGTCACAAGTTTCAGTCATGCTAGGTATTATTACCTATCTCTTTCACAAAGTATGAGATTGAAGTCAAGTGCACAAATTTGTGCTTTGTAAATCACGTTACCAGTACAATAAGAATTATTCGAATCCTTGTGAGTGTTCGTTATTCAAACGCATAGGCACAGAAGTATACATACCTTGTAATGACTGTCGACTCAATCACAGTAACAGTTGTGCTAGAGCGCTTATGACGAACTATTTTCAGAATTTTCAACCTCCAGTGATGTTTGTCAATGTTACTCACAGCTTCATTCTTTTTAAAGTCAATTTTATCATAAATGTCCTTTTACAAAACAAATTTCCTCCTTTAACATTGTGAGCGTTGAACACTACTTACTAGGAGATTCACTTATTAGCTTAGAATAAGTTAATACAATCAAGTCCTATTTGTTGATGTCAGTCAGTCAGTCAGATGCAACGTAGAACTTCGTACGTAAGTACATCAGTTCAGGTTGCCATACCACATCAGCACAGAGATGTAATTGTCAATTCAAATCCAATAGAGTAGTAGAGGTAGTAAAGGTATTAGAAGTAATCGGAGAGGTTAGGATTAGACGATATTATTCAAGAAGTATGATTCAGTCAGATAAGTTTAGAAAGTCAAAACTAGAGGTGTTGACGAATCCAGAAGATTAAGATTTGAAAGAAGGAATTATGCAAATCCTCTACTTTTTCAGTTAATCCAATACTCTATTGTTTTAAACAGTTGAAAATAATCTAAAAAAAATTAACTTATAACTTGATATTCATTTGTCACGATTGTTAATTTCCCTCTGTTGCTTCTCCATGGAAATATTCATTTGCCCTTACCACCAGTATAGCGTCTATTATTTGCCATACAAAACCCCTTTATTATTATTATTACTTAGGTACTTTTTCAAGTATTTTATGTGATAGTTTGTATATTCTTTTTCTTTCTTTGTAATATACTGGTTTTCACATGATTTCATCCATAACTGCTTAATTTGTATGCATTCAAAAAATTAAAAAAAAAAACCAACCAACACAACATAATCTAAATCAATAGGTAGTGGGTAATTGTTTTCATTATATAAAATGAAGTTGTTTCAATTCATATAATACTAATACTACTACTACTACTACTGCTACTACTACTACTACTACTACTACTACTACTACTACTACCAATAATAATAATAATAATAATAATAATAATAGTTAATTAATAAGTAACTTACAAATGTTGCTTGTGTTTTGTTTCCTTCATTCGGTGAAACATGTGATGCATTTGAAACTTGATGTTGATAATTTATTCTGCACAATAATTCAATTCTGATTTGCTTTTGCTTTGACGAAAGCAAAAGCAAAAAACTCTTCAATAAAGTATACTATGATCGATTCAATAATTAGTAGAAAAATGCCATAATAATTATGATATTCAAAACTACAAGTGAAAAAAAAAATATCCATAGAAGTCTCAGTTGAACTGGTTTATTGCATAAATCACTTTCTAAAGAATCTAAGTATATTGATGAAATCCGAGTCGATAGGTGATAGACTTTTATTGTGTTCTGATGTTTGTCTAATCAAATGTTTAGATGTCACTTAATATAAAGTTTATGAATTTCCTTCATAATCTCTACCTTTCTCCTTATAAATTTATCTCACTGAATTATACTTCTCGGATCATATCTTCGCTCCATAATCTTCTCCAGTACTGCTAATACTTCTACTATTGCTATCATTCTTGGATTTGAACTGACAGTTGCGTCTCTGTGCTGATGGAGCATGGCAACCTGAACTGATGTATACTTACGTATGAAGTTCTGCGTTGTATCTGTCTATCTATAAAGTTTATGTTGAATTGTGAAAAATAAATACCTTCAATAGAAACGAAACTAGATAATGAAATATCGATTCACCTGGTCAGCAACTATAGTTTAAGTTTTAGAATCTATGAGTATTGAATTGGAGTATGCACTGCTCTTGAATGAAATGTAATAACAAGAAAGTTGTTCAAAACTTTGTAAAGTGTGATCATATTGTGGTGTAAACAATCAAATTCACTCTTAGATTTTAGATTTAAATCTCTCCCCCGTTTATTTTAGTTTGACATGCCAAATAGAATCACTAGCTCGTCACACAAACGGTGCGGTTCAAAGCTGAGTCAATCATTTATGATCTAAGTAGAGTTGGACACATATATACTTATCTAAGTCTCCATACCACCTTACTACTATGATATGTTTAAAAACAAACAACAAAGGAATCGAAATGATATAGTAGCAGTAATAATTAAGGCTAAACAATCAGAATATAGTTCAAAAAGACAGAACAAAAAGTTATGTATAGAGGATTACTGAAATTCACGATGTGAAACAAGATGAGTAGTGAATATGTCTCACCACTTTGTTCTATTCTGAGGCATGCCGTCGGAAGCCTCCAACCACTGATCGCGGTTATCATGTGGACTGCAACTGTCCTCGAACTGAAATTCAAAGATTTCATAAACTAATGCTATATATTGGTTTGGTTGCCACTAGTTTGTTTTCATCTTACTCCTACACCAGCTAATATCACTTATAGAGAGACAGGTGGTGGTGGTTGAACGTAAAGTGTTAGATATAATTTTGAATTTTCTAAATGATTTGCATTTAACACTACCATTCCTAATCTTTTTCAAATGACCTCTATCGGTTTATGAAAATTACTGAAAGTTTTTCCTTTTAGGTTTCTCTTATTTTTCATATTGATGTTATTTATATAATATAATCACTTCACTATTATTTTTATGCACTATTGATTTTTTTTATGTAGCGTTTAGTCAAGGAAAAAGAAGCACATATTGAACAACTTTTACAAGAACGTGAAATGGAACGTTCTGATTTAGCTAAAGTTACTTTAGAAAAAGAAATGGTAAGTACAATTTGGTTGATTTTACTGTTTTTCCTTCTCTCCCTCTCTCTATCTCTCTATGTATCTAGTTCATACTGATGAGTTACTCTTCATAACAAATGTTGTAACGCTTGCTTAGATAATTCCCGGCTAAATCCTATTGCTTAGTATTCTCTGACCACAATACACTGGACAAGTTCCCAAGAATCAAAACACGGTTGAACAGGGAAGATTATATTCCAAATAGCAAGGTTAAATGGAAATAAGAAGCCAAAGGTGATGGCGAAGGCGAAGGCTAAAAATAGGTACAACGTTAGTCTATTTATAGCATTTACATGAGAATGCTTCTGGATAGAAATTCACGTGATCGACTGGATTAGATTTAACCAATCAGCACGCAGCCAACAATACGAGAAGCTTCTACCCTGTTCTCCAAGATTCGATCAGGCGCTGATTGGATAGGAAATTAGCCAATCAGCGCGCAGCAACGTAGTCATGCTTTAATTCCATCTATGTCCCACTAACAACAAATGTACTGAATTCAGAGTTTATTGCTGTTTTTTATTACTCTGCATTACTCTACCTACATGTTTGAGTATTGGTATGAATGGTCACACATACGGGATGGGATCGCTAACCACATGCCCAAACCTCCTACCTCATTATCTGGGTTTGGGATCGGCATTAGCCCCAGAGGGGCTCCAGGTGGAGTTCACACACACACACACACACACTAGAACCGACCAGATTTCAATAAAATAGTAACGTTATCTAAATCATTTTCATTTTTGATCAATTAGTTGAGAAGACACCATAAGTAATTAGAATAATTATTCATTAAACTTCATTAAAAAAACTATTAGTATTTGTACAGGTCACATTTTAATCTTTTCATTGAATTGAGAAATCAAATTATATACAACATATATGGTTTAAAATTGAGTAAAGTAGACTTAATCAACATGTTGTTTCATTTGTAATCCTCTATAACTAACTATCTAAAGGAACTAACAAATAGTAATATGTAAAAAAAAGAACCACTTAAATATGTCAATCATTTTTGTAATCAATTAAATTTCATTTCTGTCAATACGTTAATGCATTATAATGACATTTTTTTGTTGTAAATCTCAGGGTATTTAATAATAATGATACTGATAGCTTTGCTTCAACATGTAGTCTAGAACGGGGTTTGAGGAAACCAGGAACGACGTTTCGTGAACTTGCATCGTTTGCATTTGCGGTGCAGTGAGCTGAAGGAATGCGACTAGAGTTAGTCGTAGAGATAAGAGAGATATTAGGGGGTGTAAGAAGGATTTGATTGCGACCAATTCGGTCTCATGTGCTGTTACGGGTATGAGGGCGGTTGTCACTTCCCGGCTACCCACACCGTGGAAGGTTGTTTCTTGAGGAACCTGAAAAGGAAGATAGATTAGCGTTGGTCTTAACGACCTGGGAGCGTGACTGCAGAGTCCAAGGGACAACTGCTTAAGGACGGTCACGCAAGGCCTTTTTATGAAAGGTTTTTTGAGGATTAGCTCCGCTCTTGAAAGCCCTTAGTGGGCACCATTACCAACGGAGACGGAAACCCGTGAGTTAGGGTGAGGTGTGACATTTTTAGGGTCGACCTTTTCTAACCCTTCCTTCGTTGTGAGAAGGCAGCATCGCTGCAGATGCTGGTTGCCCGAGGTAAACACCTTACTGCCGTCACACCCCTCTGCAGTCAGCAGTACGACTTCGCCCTCAGACCTTGAGTAGCTGCTTTTAGTCTGATCGTTCTCCAATCGACCTACCTGGTATTGTAGAACTTTCAGGAACATATGTTCCAGCTAAAATAGTTCGGTTGGGTCATCACGAAAGGCAAGCCCGTCTACCACGTCAAGGTAGCAGCTTCGTCAGCACCTCTACGTTTGTCTTTCTAACCTTATCTCACTGAATTATACTTCTTGAATAATATCTTCAAATCCTAGTCTTCTTCATTACCATTAATACCTCTACTATCTTTATCACTATGGGATTTGATTTGACAATTGCATCTCTGTGCTAATGTGGTATGGCAACTTGAACTTATGTACATACGTACGAAGTTCTACGTTGCAACTGACTGACTGCCTGACTGATAACTTTGCTTAATATTTTATGTTCAATACAATATGCAATATTCTACCATATATTATTATTCATCCTTTGAAAAGTGTTGTGATGAGCGGTGCCAAGATCTGAAAGCAATAAATTGTAATCCTCCTGAAAACTGACTGTTTAAGCGAGAAGACAAATAGCAAAAGGACTATCGATTAATGTGGACAGATATTTGTGTATAGATATGTATGTATTTATTTAGAAAACCATTTTTTAACCAATGATATGTATTCGTCTTTTATGTCATACGTTGTTAGTCATCCAATGAGCTTCTCACTAAGTCACTTTTGATTGGCTCGGTTTATCTAGGTATTAATCTATTTCATTCTGAAGTGTGAATAGGTCGGATTTTTATGAGTAATTTTCATCAGTTAAAAAAGCCAAACAATAATTTAAAATTAAGGAATTATAAATTACTTTCTCATTTTAGTTTAAACTCATACATTAATGGTCATCTATAATTTTACTAAAAAAATTCAGATAAAAAACTGTCAGTTCTTAAAGAGCACGATATTAGTTAGTCAATAAATGGGAATCAAATGATCTTTTATCTTTAAATTCGTATTGATTATTCATATAGCGCTCTCTGGACTCACTGTCTACTTTAATAATTAAATAGATTACAGCTTCTTTCCTAGTAACGTTGGGTAATCTACCTTTTAAACTGATCACTTGTGACCCATGATTTAGCCGAAAGTAGGGAGACTTATCTCTCTCTCGCAATACTTTATCACGGTCATGCGTAAATAGCCACTAACACGGAAGTCCCACTAACTACATTTTCACGGCGGCGGTGGTGTCTATGAAATTGAGAGAATGAAGAGTTATTGTCCATAGCTTGAACCGAGTTGGTGGATATGGAAGATCCACCTAGGGGAGTTGAAAAACCCTGATTTCAAACTAAGAGTGTACACAGGCTTCAGGATTTCGAGGGAACCAATGGGTTATGGACCTCTTTCTGGTCACCGACTACCATGGGGCCGCATCTACTGACGTTACTCCACTATTTTATGGATTAGACCTTATTTTAAAGACTCAAAAGTGTCTCCCTGAGAAAACCGCCTGCTTATGTCTGAGCATCCAAACAGTATCTCAGCCCAACACGAATTCTTTGTATACCGATAGTTGTATGTTTAAATAGAAAGTGATTTTTATTATTCGGGTTTTGACTGTCTTTGATTTGTATGAATGTATGAATACAACACAGTATAGTTAAGAAGTTCACTAAAATCTCTAACAATGTACTTTTTTTTCATTAAAATATTTGTCACTAGTTTCAGAACGTACTAAATTATTTATACAACTGTTATCTGTTCATGTACACCAACATGTTGTAAATTCTATGTACATACTCTTAAACACTGTGACTTTGTTGGTTGCTTAAAACTTATCTCAACTATCCTAATGACTAAGTGAATGAGATGTTTATCAAAATCAGGAATAATATAAATCTTGAGGGAATGTTTTAATTGTTCCAAGTATTCAAAATAAATAAATTAGTAGGTGAATATTTGAATGATAAATTTTAAACCGAACTAAAGGAACAGTTTAGAAATTATAGAAAGTTGGAGGAACGATTGTTAGATATTTTATTTATTTATAAATACAATTATTGGTATACAAATAGGCATCTTAATATTTATACGCCATACAAATTGGTGAATTTTTGTGTATGGGCTGAAATACTATCTGAATACCCAAACACTCCTCAGGCATTTGACCTGCAAGTCTAATCTACAAAGCAGTGATGCAACGTTAGGAGATGGTAGCCGGTGATCAACGATAGGTTCACATTCTCTATTTGTTTCCTCAGGATTATGAAGCTCATGTACACCCTTGATTTGAATTCAGGGCTTTCTAACTCTCCTAGGTGGCTGCTCCATATCCACCTACCGGCTTTAGGCTCTAGACATTCGCTTTTCATTCTCACAATTTCACAGGCAGCATCGCCGCCGTGAAAACGTAGTGAGTAGGACTTCTGTGTCAGTGGCTATAGACGTATGGCCGTATTAAAGCATTGTGAGAGGAAGTGGATTCTCCTTACTCTCGGCGCACCAAGAGTTATATGGTAATTACATCATTATTTTTTGAATCATTAACTCTTCCTTTATTATACTAGAATTTTCAAATTTCATTTATTTATGTGTACACTTAAAAGAACTAAAAGGGGTTAATCAATCAATAATTTTTTTTTAAACTAAACTTTTTTGCACATCAGTTTAAACTAGATATTTACTCATCACTTTTTTTTTCAATGCATAAAATATCCATTAATTAAAGAAAAAAATTCACTTGTTCCTTTTTTTTTTAAAGAATAGCGGTCATTTTTAAATAGTAGACCAGATAACTTATTATATTAATGAAGTCCAGTCATAAAAACAAATATTGAATAATGTTAGTAGTTCATGCAGTTGTATATTTCATTGTTCTTTCTCATTATCAGTAGTTATACATGCAAATCAATTGTTAGAGTTGATTTTTTTTGTTTAGTACACTTCTCAATTGTATGCAGGTTTATTTATTTATATCTCTATTTCTCTATCACATGCAACATGTTTATTGATGCTTTCAAGTCAAGATTTATATGATAAATGGAGCTACTTAGTCAATTAAAGGGAATTTTGTAGACTAATTTCAACTGAAATAATATTGATAATCAGAGGACACGGGATAATTGTTTTCTTTCTTATATATGGGACTATCCATTATAGTGGGCATGTACAACGCCTGTAGTCATGAATTTAACCCAAGATTGGAGCTACTTAGTCTATTAAAGGGAGATTTTGTATAAATTAATTCAATTTATACGCTGTATATTGTTATAGAATGATTTCAACTGAAATAGTGTTGATAACCAGAGGACACGGGATAATTGTTTTCTTTCTTATATATGGGACTATCCATTATAGTGTGGGCATGTACAACCCCTGTAATCATGAATTGAATTAAAGATTAGAGTATTTTCACATTTAAGCTAATTTATTATTAGCACTGAGTAGACGAATTGATGTTTTCATGATTTACAACACACAGTAAGCTTAGTATGATAAAAATATGCGAAGTTAATCAAATAAGACGAAGTGAAGTTATTGTAAAATATGGCGATATTATAGAATGAAACATAAAATCTAGTGTTAAAAGACTAAATTCATGTGCGAACAAGAGTTTTATAAATTTCATCCGGTTGTAATAGAAAACTGTAGTAGGATCATCAAGGGTTTTAAAAAAAAGCACATATTTGATAGCGTCTCAATCCGTCAAATTGAGGAATTTTTCCCAAATTTCATCTAGGTAGAGTTATATTAGGTTAATATATGCTAATGCCACAGAATTGTTTTCACCTCACTGGCTCCATCTCATAAATTAACCCTTCTATATATTAAAAATAGATTAATCTTTTGTGTTGTAGAGCTATTCAGATCTCCCAGTGTCTTTGAATTTATAAACAGTTTACCACAGCAGTTAAATGCAAGCAGAAGGTCCTATTAGTTTTTTTTCGGTCACTTAAGGCTACTGTGATGTAAATTATGTAGATTAAATATACTTTAAATTGAAGTATAATTACTCTACTTATTTAATAACTATATATTCAATTTGTTACAAACGAAGACATTTTCCAATCAGCTGTTACGAGCATGAGGGTGGATGTCACTTCCCGGCTGCCCACACCGTGGAAGGGTGTTTTTCGAGCAACCTGAAAAGGGAAATTGGATTAATGTCGGGCTTAGAGACCTGGGAGCGTGACTGCATAGTCCAAGGGACAACTGTTTGAGGCCGGTCGCTCATGGCCTTTTTATAGAATGTTTTGGAAGTCTTAGATCCGCTCTTTAAGTGGCCTTACCTCTGGAGCCGGAAATCCGTAAGGTAAGGTGTGACATTTTTAGGGTCGACCTTTTCTAACCCTTGCTTCCTTATGAGAAGGCAGCATCGCTGCAGATGCTGGTTGTCCAAGGGAAACAGCTTACTGCTGTCACACCCCTCTACAATCAGCAGTACGACTTTGCCCTCACACCTTGAGTAGCCGCTTTTAGTCTTACCGTTATTCAGTTGACCTGCCTGGCACTGCACAACCCATAGAAACATATGTTCGAACCAATAAAGCTTGGTTGGTTTATGATGATAAGCAAGTCCAACCAACCACAGCAGCAGCTACAGCAGAGGCAGACAATTTTAACAAAGATATATAAAGTGATAAAATAACGACAGAAGAAGAAGAAGAAGAATAAGCCAACATATATCACAGCTGAATAAAAATATTGTGGTGTCAGCTACTTATAAGTAGTATATGACGTGAGTGTGAACGTAATGTCTGGCAGCAGAAGATGGGGGAAGATCAAGAAAGGAAGAGTTAGAAAACAATGGAATTTGTATGAAACGCATGAATAGTGACAATGGAGTGATGTTTGGCAACAGAAACAGTCCAGTTCGATAGGATGGATTGATATTTTGGAAATTAACAATTTACGATATGGTTTTCCAATTTTACTGAGTAACTCTGTAATTTTCGTTAAATACAATTCGGTTGCCCCACCTGTGTTCTTGTTCACTACAATATATTCGATTGTATTTCAGCAGAAAGCTTATATCACTAATTTTCACATATGATTTACAAAAAACTATTGTAAAGATTTACACGTGATGCAAGCTTTTTTTTTCCATTTGTCTCACATAGATTGAAAGTTAATGATGTTCGTATAATTTGGTCACTCTGAATTTTAGGGTGTTATCTTATTACTTTCTTTCTCTCTCCTATACATACATACATATATGCACTCACACACAGGTAACAATATAATTACAAACTTTGCGACTGACTGTGATTACTATGTTAAATTGCCTTTACGAATGTATTCAATGTGTATGTGGTTTGTTTGTATAATTTGGGCAAACAAACTGATCTTAGATAATGTAGCAAGTTAGTTAATTGTTTCGTTTACAAACAATTAACCAATTGTTTTAAATATTCTTGATTTTTTTTCTAAACTCGTACTTATTTCTACAAATTTTGTTTAAGTAGAAATTACTCATTATGTTTGTTATTGATTTTTTAAAATAGACAAAACATTCATAGATTGTTGTTTTATTTTCTTTTTTTAAAAACAACTAACTCTACTATTCTGTGATAATTTTCTCAAATTAAATAATATTATCATTTGATAAATAAATCATAGTTTTCGTTTGTTTGCTTGTTTGTTTGTCAAGGTTCAAGCTGAAACATTGAATCAACGCGCTGTAATACAACAATTAAATCGACAATTAGAAAATATGGAAGCTGTTCTTCAGCATTTACGTGATGAACATGAACAAACAACAATTAAATTGCAGGAAGAACGAAAGTGAGCAAATTATTTTGTTACTTACTTACTTACTTACTTACTTACTTACTTTCGCCAATTACCGCCGACCAGTTTTCTCCAACCAACTCTGTCCTGGGCTTCGCTATCCAGTTCTGTTCAATTTTTGTTCATTCTTCTCATGTATTTCTCTATTTCTTGGCGTAATGTGTTCCTTGGCTTTCCTCTTTTCCTTTTGCCTTGAGGGTTCCATGTGAGGGCTTATCTTGTGACGCAGTTAGGTGCTTTTCGCAGTGTGTATCCTATCCATTTCCACCGCTTCTTTCTAATTTCCTCCTCCACTGGAATCTGGTTTGTTCTATCCCATAGTAGGTTGTTGCTGATGGTGTCTGGCCAACGAATCCGAAGTATTTTGTGTTGACAACTGTTAATCAACACTTTTATCTTCTGGATGATGGCTTTGGTAGTTCCCCAAGTTTCCACTCCATACAGTAGAACTGTCTTGATATTTGTATTGAAAATCCTGATTTTGGTGTTGATTGATATTTGTTTGGAGTTCCAGATATTTTTCAATTGTAGAAATGCAGCCGTTGCTTTGCCAATCCGCACCCTTAAATCTGCATTGGATCCACTTTGATTGTTGATGATGCTGCCAATTTTGTTAGTGATGTGATTTATTTCATCAAAGCAATTTTATTTTAAAACAAAACTATTATGTTATTATGTCAAATGTTCAAATTTCTAAACAAGATAGAAAAGCAAAAACAACAATGTGTACTAATTCAACCAGTCACATCTACTCATGTTGTCATAACCATCTTCAATGGAGAAGTTTGTTAATATTAAGAAATGTGCTGAAGTAAAAAAAGCAAGCGAATATGAAGATTGACTATGATTTTCAATATTTATTATATTAGGAAATAGACTTTAAATGTCAGCCTTCCATTTTCAACCATCGACTGATTAATAGTATCTTATCAAATTCAAACAGAAACTATATTCACAGAGATGGATAGTGGTTAACGGTGTGCATTTCGTCCTATCTATCTGGATTCAGTAGCTAAGTGGATAGCGCGATGGCGTTCGAAGCGAACGGAACTGGGTATGAGTCCCATAATGGACATAAACTATGAGATAATGACAAGCCCTACAACAGAACGAAATTCGCGCCCTGGATTCCACTGCTAGCGATTGGCCATCTCTGATGACAATGTCGAGCTGATCCACACAGGACGATAGTAACCGATGGTTAGAGACCTTGGATGACATGGCTCAGAATCGTTTGCAGTAGCGCAAGTGCATCCATTCATTGTGTTCTCTCAAATTCTAACCTTCTGAATTCCTCATCATCTCCATCTTTCTCTTTCTAAAGTTATCTCACTGAATTATACTTCTTGAATCATATCTTCGAACCCTAATCTTCTCCATTACCACTACTACTTCTACCACTGGGATTTGAAATGACAGTTGCATCTCTGTGCTAATGTGGTATGGCAACCTGAAATTGTGTACGTACGTACGAAGTTCTACGTTCTAGCTGATCGACTGACTGGATGTATATATATCAGAGAAACCCGGTCAGTTGCAATCCCAAACATGAATGAGGAGATTCAAAACAGCCAAGTTGTTACTGAAAACATAGTTTCTTTTAAGTAGGACTAAGGTGAGAATATGTACACACCTGACCTTATGTCAAAATGATATAATCTCTTAGCTCTCCAGTGATTGTCTAGTTGAAATCAGTTCACAGTGTAAATACTCATTAAATGAAATCATTGAGTGAAGTATATCAAATTTCACTAATATATAGTTCTTCTTTATGAAGTTTTTCCCATTGCTAACGGATGCACAATGACTAAGGTCATTAGTTTTGTCCGGAAGTTTATATCTATAGTAATTGTATCCTTTATTTGATTTCTTGAATGTATATACATATATATATACCTTTTGTCAATCTACCTTTCTCTTCAATATGTCTAATTAATTTTGTCCTTGAAATGTTCAAAATATCATGTAACCTTATTCAGTAAACAAGTTTAATATTCCTTGTACAATTAGACCTTAAGGTTCATTATGTACATATAAATTGTGTATGCAACATAACTGAATTATTTATTCATTTATGATCTGATTTCTTACTTTTCATGATTATTTTGTGTGTTCCTTTTTCATAAATAGGTATTGACATATGCTTTGAAAGTAGTTTACTTACTATTTTTTTTTGAACATTTGAAAATGTTTTGTAAGTGTTTGAGTAGGAAATGTGTTTTACAATTAGATTAAGCTAAAGTACGCACTTCCTAATGTTCGTTCAACCAACTATTTAGAAAAAGAAGACTTAGAATACATAGAAAGCCTTACACCAAAAGACGCAAAGCATTGCTCGTGTATCCTGGGACAAGCGAGTAAGCAATCTTGTTGAGGGGAAATGTGTCTCAGGTAAGGGTGGCAGATCATTAGATGAAGTAGTGAATGTTTATCAATTGAGGTGGTTGGAACCACCGACTGCCTAGTCGGGCTATGTTCTGGCGTAGGAATAGGTTGGACGAAAGTCAGGGGCCGCCTCACCAAAACGTGGCAGAAATCCATGAAGTCACTGAGTAGTGGACTGAGTCATGTGTTGCTAGATGTAGTCTACCTGGTTGAGGTCCGCGAGATGTTAGTAATCGATGGTTAGAGACACTGAATGACATGGCTCAAAACCGTTTGCAATGGCGCAGGTTCATTCATTCTTTTAGTGTTCTCTCAAATCCTAACCTTCTGAATTCTTCATCACATTTATCTTTTTCTTTTTATGTTTATTTCACTGAATTATACTTCTTGAATAATATCTTCGAACCTTTATCTCTCCTATCACTACCTCTACTACTATTGGATTTGAATTGACAATTGCATCTTTGTTTTATTGTGGTATAGCAACTTGAACTTATGTACTTACGTACGAAGTTCTACGTTGCTGTTGATTGATTGAAACGAAAGGTCGAATGAATGTGCATATAATTCATGCAACGATATGAATATAGTTAATTCACTCTCTAGGTACTTACTTTAGCATAATTCATGAGCGCTACTCGGTTACTCGAAACCAAAGTAGATGAAATTGGGTTCGAACTTTTGAAACATGGTGGCTGTAAGTTAAACTCCTTAATCATTAAGCTGCCAAACTACTTATTACTGATAATTATTTAAACGAAACACTGAATGGATCTAGATACAAATAAGAGTGATCAAGTTGACCGGAATAGTAATTCACTTGCTCACGATGGCATGCGATCTCTCTGGACTCGCCCAACCTATCACTTCTCTCTATTATAAAGCATTCATGCTTGGATTCATTTGTTCTAGTTGATATTGGGGCATAATGTAAACACAACTTTGTTCAAAATCATAATTACGTTTTATCGGCATGAGATATTTAACATGAAAGTTTATAACACAAACACAAAGTTTATATTTATTTGGTTTGTTTTACATGTTGGCTATCTAAAAAAAGAAAAACTAACTATCAATCTTTATTGTTTTAATTTTAATATATATTAATTAAAATTTGAATAGAAATTTTGAAGATTTACAATTTCGAATAGAAGAAGAAAATATTGATAAAATTACAATTGAATCGCAGAATGCTGACGATGAATCAAAAATATTTGAATTGGAAGAAGCTTTAATGTCAGCTCGTGAAACTAATGAACGTATGGAAGTGGAATTAAATAAATTACGTACAGAATTAAATGATCTTACACAGAAACAATTAAAAGATTTAAATCAAACTAGTGAAAATCAATCATCAGGTCAAGTAAGTGAAGTAAAAAAAAATGAAGAAGAGATGATTTTTTTTTAAAATTTTTCTTTTCTTTTTGTTATCAATGTAAACAATTTTCATTTAGAGATTTTGTTTTACAGAAATATCAATACTGTTTAATAGTTTAATTTTAGTGTTGTTTACCAGCAATTATGTAGATCACTGTGTTCGATTATTCTAACATACACTTATGCCTTAATAGCATTGGTATTATCAGTATACGGTTGTGAAGATTGTTGAGTTTCATTGAAGCTAATGAACCGATCAATGTTGGAGTGTCATCTCATACCTAGAAAGCACCGTACGGTCGTTTTGTCCTAGCAGTAGACTCATTGGCTATGCTCAATGTTGGGGATGTTAGATCCCCAAGAACTCACTTGATAAATGCCTTATTTTGGATTTCACGTTTGCGAGCATGGGTTGATCAGTTGACCTTGAGATTTCATTTCTCACCAGGAAAATCCATGGCTGTGATTGGCTGCTTTGTATGTTAGTGTGCTATTTTCATAACTGTCCCAAAGACGTTTCTATGATGTATAAATAAACGATAGTTGTGTGCTAGATTGTATTGTGATTGCTGGGTGTTTGTAGAATATGCTTTTTTATACTTACAAAGCCTTCTATCTTCAGCTTGGGATTCAAGATAGCCTATCTGGACGCTGGTAATTGTTTCGTTCGCGTTTCTCGACTAAGGTGAACTCGTAATAGCTTCAAGCGTACCTAGTGACGAACCCTACACTCGATCACGATATCACGCGGGAAAAGAGCCTAGCATCTTGAGTCTCGCATACAAACGCTTAACTTCTTAACCAACGAACCGGCATCCAACAGTGTTAATGTCTAACTTCAATCAATCTACAATATTCGGTGACTGTTATCCATTTTCATCCATGAATAGTTGTATCACACCGGACACGGTTGAACTTCACTGGTCACTGTTTCTCACGAGAACTCCGAGAATTTCCTCATGAATCGAGTCTCTAGTTGAATACATGTTAATTGTCAGTATAGGATTGTGAGGACTGTTTAGTTTCATTGGGATTGTCGCATCTTCTGAAAATAAATTTATGCTAATTTTGGTTATTTAATAAGGATCGTGAGGATGAAAAAAGAATGTTATAAGGGTTTTATGTAATTTTTCATAATTTGAAAATAGAAGTACTTTTATTGATCAAAGGTTTATGTCAAGTTAGTTTAGAAGAACTACTCCTCCGATGAGTATGATAGTATCAAATAGTTTAATAAAATGTCAAATTTATGGCGTTTGTCAATATTCAATCTTAACCAATGCTAGAAACAAGTTGTTCTTGTCAAAAAAAAAATTATAGTGTTGAGAAGTTTATTCACTTTTACTCCATTATTAAAGTACATTTTCTAGCTATCTTGTTTTTTAGAATATGTAATTTGACTTGACTATTCACTTCATTATCAACCATTGAGTATTATTTTTTCTTCAATGTGTATTACTTCATTTGCCATTACATAATATCATGAATCTAGTTGTTAATTGTTTCTATCTTAAAACCAATAAACAACAATTTCAATGTGTAATTTGTGTTTTTCGTTGATTTGCTTCTATCTTTTTTCATTTTTTACTTTTTGTGTCATGCATATTGATCGAGATACTTTTAGAATAACAAAAACAAAAAAACTAAAGTTGTTTACTTCCGATTTATTTGTACAAATACCTATTTTAACATATACTGATTTTTATGTATGTATGTATGTATAATGTAAACTATTCATTGTATATACTTTTTGGTTTACACAATTAATTATAAAGACAATTGATGTTGTTGTGCTTTCATTCATATCAGTATCAGTAGGTTCATCGACATACGTATATAATTCACCATTTCAATTTTGGTATACAACAGCGATTCATTTCAGAAAGGGTGAAATATAGATTAATTTTATGTAAACTATGTATGTTATCTATCATGCACTCTTCAAATTTCTTTAGCCTACTTTCATTTTATTTTAAGACGTTACAATGGGCGGGAGTAGACGACCTAATGTGCTGTTCCTTTTTTATGAGTGTTCTGTAAATTGTGTGTCAGTCAGTCAGTCAGTTACATCCTAGAATTTCATATGTACGTACATAAGTTCAGGTTGGCATGCCACAGTAGCACAAAAATGCAACTGTCAGTGCAAATCCCATAGTGGTAGAGATAGTAGAAGTATTACTGGTAATGGAGAAGATTAGGATTCAAAGATATGATTCAAGAAGTATAATTCAGTGAGATAACTTTAGAAAGAGAAAGATAGAGATGATGAAGAATTCAGAAGATTAGAATTTGGGAGAACACAAAGCGTGAATGCACCTGCGCCATTGCAAACAATTTTGAACCATATCGTTCTAGGTCTCTAACCATCAGTTAGTATTGTCTGTGTGTTGAATCTTTGTATGTTGTTGAGTCTCATAATGTTTGAGGTATTGACTGAAAAGTCTAGTTACATTGATTCATTTTAAGCTTATCATGATATTCTTTAATGTACGAAAGCAATATGATGATAAATATTGACAATATTGTAGGTTTCGATATGGTTATGTAAAAAAGTGTCGATTGTGTTACATAATTCAAGATAAGTCACTTCAAGTTCTAAGTCCCACTAGTTTATAATCGATTATTTTCTTCCGATAATTTTGTCTATTGGATGTTCGTGTTGTTGTTGTTGTTTTTCCGTACACTACTCAACTATTCAACATTTCATATTATTGTATGAAAGTTCTTTCTTTTCCTTCAATAATCAATCAGTAGACACAAATTCTAATTCTAATTAACTTGTTTCTCGTTAATTTTTTTTCTAAAGCACTTATATTTTCCTCGTTTCTTATTTATATATACATGTAGGAAAAACCATCACTCCAAGTTGTTGAACTTGTATCTGAAACATCTATTACTCCAACTAACAATGAAAATGAATCGTTTCAAGGTGAATGTGAACAGTTACGTAATTTGTTGGCTGAACGTCAGGCTGAAGCAGAAAGTATTTTAAAGAATCAAGCTGAAACAATTGAATCGTTAACCGTGGAATTCAATGAACAAATTGAAAAATTAAATAGTCAATTGAAGAACTCTTTAAAGTATAGTTCACCTTATCGATCTTATTTACGGAGTTTTTATAAAAAGTATTTTAATGAAAATAATAATATGTGCTCACTAGTGACTAGGGTCATGAAAAAAAATCTCGGTGTTCTAGTGTGAAGCCGTGACCAGTGAAGTTCAACCCTGTTGGGTGCAGGCAGTAACTACTAAAGGTTGCACAACACCGTGGATTGATCGAAGTTAGACAATAACACTGTTGAATGCCGACTAAGTGGTTTTGAGGTTTGGCATACGTACGCAAGTCCGAAGGTTATGGTTTCGATTCCCGCTATCAGGGGTCATGGATGCGCACTTCTAAAGATAGTCATGTACTAGGACAAAATGTCCGTCCAGTGCTTCCAGGTTCCTAATTGTGGTCTAACAATGATTGATTTACAATTCCAGTGTAAAACAATTATCTCCATAATTATGTAATGAAAAATTATGATGGTAATCTGTTTGTTTGATAATATGAATTTTGAAACAGAAAAGAATTCTAATCGTTAATTGTATAATATTACAACAAATATGTCTTTTACATTTATATTCAACGTGTCCTTATTCAAAGATGATTTTAAAAATGTTTTTAACAGTCAATACTCTCCACATTTATGTATCTTTCATTTAATGCTTCGTTTAAGCTTTCCAGTAATTGATATAACAATAAATTGTAATTCTTTCATAGAGTAGCTTGTGAGAACATACAGTATTCATGAGTATTCAGTGTTTAAGCAAAGTTTAACCAGGCAATGTACTTGCAATATTTATAGATTTGAAAAATAGGTGTTCTAAATGTTTAGATTAAGGTCACAATTTAAATCAATGTTCACTGTTATAACCTTTTTAAATGATTAACTTTTCTTACTCTCTTCCTCTTAAATTAATGACATCCTATAAATTCTTTTTCATTTTCACCTTATCTTCTTACAGATTAGTTAAGTTCAATTATTAACTATAAAAAAATAATTTATTCCTTTTTTATTCTAACATAATTTTATGTTTTGTACTTGATGTAACGCCAAACCACTGTACTAATGACACACCGAACGTTAGACCCCTCCGTTCAAAAATAAGAAGACGGAAGACGTTGGAGAACGCTTATTGTCAGAATCAAAAATGTACAATCAAACATGCGTATTTATACAATTATATAAATGTCGTTAAATATTTTGAACATGAATCAAAACATTCATCATGAACATTAATCATATAGTTCATCATGGACATTGGTCAAATAGTTCATCATGAACATTAATCAAATAGTTCATCAATCCACAATGTGCGTGGCTTTCTTCTCGATTGGCTATCCTAACATATAACACAACGAATAGTTGAGAACGAACTTTAGTTATTAGACTGCAACTCTCTTGCTATTTATCTCGTTAATTTATATGGCGTCTTTACTTGTTACTCATTTTTACCTTATCTCAATTTCAATCTGACTAACTATGACTTGTGAGGAATAGTGGATATTTTCATTGAATTCCTTTTCTACAGTTGTCCACGTTAAGCCTTATCATTTGAACTAGTGGCTGCTTCGCATATTCATTGATAATCTTAGCTCAGAAGGTTAGTCGGTGCCCGAATAGCTCAGTGTTAACCTCTCAGACTGGTGATATGAGATCAAATCTGCCAGGCAATATCAGTTCCCTCACGACTATAGGTTCACCTCGTGGACGAATGCCAAATGGAACGAAATGTGTGGTGCTGTGGTGCGAGCTACTTATAAGTAGTATAGGACGTGAGTGTCAACGTAATGTCTGGCAGCAGAAGATGGGGGGAAGATCAAGAAAGGAAGAGTTAGATTAGAACACAATGGAATTTGTATGAAACGCATGAATAGTGACAATGGATTGATGTTTTGCAACAGGAACAGTCCAGTTCGATATGATGAACTGATATTTTGCAAATTAACAATTTACGCTATGGTTTTCCGATTTTACTGAGTAACTCTGTAATTTTCGTTAAATACAATTCGGTTGCCCCACCTGTGTTCTCCTTCACTACAAATCTAGGTCGAGGTCTTCGTATTCACTACTTAGTATTATTTTATTGAAGTTCATTATATTAGGACAAGTGATTTTGAACATAGGACACAAGTGCCATCTTTTGTATCTTCTGGTATGCATATTATTATGAATAGAATACTATCTATTTATTGATTTTTTTCCAGTGTCAGTTCATGATACACCTTGATTTTTATACATAATAAATTAAATACCACTGAATGTTTCCACCATCATATCTGTTGTTCAGTAATACATGATTCTGAACGCTTATCATTTCATAATAAAAATCTATTCATACTTTTTATTACTCTCCTATTTTCTTGTTTTAGTGAAATGGAAACATGCAAAAATGAGAATAGTTTATTAAAACAACAAAATGAAGAATTAGCCTTAAGTTTAAAAAGTCAAATTGATCAATTAAACAAACAGTTAGCAGAACAAAAAAAAATTGCTAACGAAAAATTATCAGTGTTTGAAAATAATATTAAAGAGTTGGTGAGTTTATATTAGTTATTTAAAGCTTTATCTATGGTTAGAGGCAGCCAGCAGTGGACCAGTGTTCATGTAGACTCAGACAGAGAAGGCAGCCATTTTGTTCTATGTAGTGTTTGTGTTACGACTGCAGCGACATATATATATTTTTTTTGAAACCATCAATCGATCAATGTTAGACCACCATTAGAAACCTGGAAGCACTGGACGGCCGTTTCGTCCTTGTATGGAACTCCTCAGCAGTGCGCATCCACGACTCCGGCTCCTCGCAGGATTCGAACCCAGGACCTTCGGTATTGTGCGCGAACGCCCTAACCGATAGACCACTGAGCCGGTATCTAACGGTGTTAATGTCTAACTTGATCATATTCACGGAGTTGCGCAACCTCATACACAGTCTTCGGTAGACACTGCCTACACCCGAACAGGTTGAACTTCACTGGTCACGTCTTCCCACTAGAACTCGGAGAAGATTCCTTACGAAGCTAGTCACTAGTGAGCATATATATATATATATATATATATATATATATATATATATATATATATAGTAGACGATTTTTTGGCTTATCTTTGTTAGTTGTTATGTCTTTTGGTTTGGACAGCATTGACAGTCACCTTGTAGGTTACACTTATTCCCATCAACCCTAACAATCTGTTTGTGGTCTTGGAGATGTTCTCCATGTAGTGTAAAATTATTTGCTTACCGATTTTAACTATTGACTTTGTATGTGATGATCGGTTTGATAAAACGTGTTTTCGTTGAGTTTTGTGGAGTAGCCACGTTTCTGACATACCATACCTTAAGTGATTTTCTTTAATTTTTCTGTGTAATGTGTGTGGTATTATGTGTGTTGAGCCATCTGGATAAGATTTGTGCTATGTGTATGGATGCTTAACTAGCTTATGCTTATTGCTAAGACCTGACATTGAACATTGGGTAGTGAAAACCAATGACTAGTGATAAGAATTTATTTGACTCGTAAAATAAATTAAAAATGATGCATGATTGTGTGTATGATCAATTTCGATACATCAGTGGGTACTCTGTGTAATCGATTCAGTCATTGCTTGCTGCTATATCAATTTGTGTATAGCTTACTTTGTGAGCTATACATTTGTTGTTACTGTTTTTCGTCAATATTTATGTTAGGGTGAACATGATAATAGTTGTTTATGGACTAATCATTATAATTAATTGGGATCTAATCATTTTATTACCTAATCGTATGATTCAATCACAAATGAATAGTATATAACAGGGAAATCTAGGGCTTACGTTTCATTCTGTTTGGAACGCGTCCGTTGGATTTACTTGTATCTCAGAGCTGATGTTTACTACTTTTTGAGTTATTTCAATATCATTAAGATCGATTTGATAGTTATTAAAAATAGCACTTACTGTTATTGCTTATCTATTTATCTGAACACATGAGTTAGTAAATTAGTAATTGGACTGGGATACTTACTGTCCAAATGCCCGAACAGAAGCAGAAGTCTAATCAAAAAGGCAATTAAGCAATGTCAAGAGATGCATTCCTGTGATATCAGGTGACCGACAGCAGGTTCATACTCTTCAGGATCCTGAAGTCGATTCGCATCATTGGTTTTCCAACTCCCCTAGGTGGATCCTGCATACCTACCAACCCAGTTGAAGCACCGGATACTTGCTTCTTGTCCTCTCAAATGCTTAAAAAAAGGCTTTACGTTAAGGCAGGGAGTAAGACTTCCCTGTCAGTGACTATAAACACATAGCCATTTGAGAAGCACTCGACCGTACCAGGTCATTCGGGGCCTAGATTTTCTTTTTCACTAGTCATGATTTCACGAGAAGATGCATACACACACACTGTCTGTCTGTCCTTCTCTCTCCATATACATTATTTATCTATAGTTAACATATATATATATATATATATATATATATATATATATATATATATATAAATCGTTAATTATTTCTTATTATTTCTCATTGATAGAGTTGTTTATTAGAAGCCGAAAAATCTAAATCCAATTCATCTTCTAATCATTCACATATGACCAGTGAAGATTTAAATAAATTAAAAGAACAACAAAATACAACTATGCAAGAATTAACTGATTATCAGGTAAATGAAATACACAGTTTGTTGTATTGGTTAGCATTTGAAATAGATTGTTTCTTCAGAAAATCAATACACTCCTATTTTAAACTCGTTCATATTTTATAGACTTCCTACTTAAATCTTATTTCCAATTTATTTGGGAATTATGAAGTCTTATTGTAAAGGTGTTCATCAAACATGATTATTAAAAATTTCATTCATTTATTCCCTTACCTAAATTTGCTTGTAAATGATTCAATAAGTTTGGTGAAATAATCAAATATTATTTGAAATAGGCAAATAATTACTAGCTCTCAAACATCACAGTAGATTATTACATTTTTTAGTAATCATAAGTCGATCAATGTTAGACCACCATTGGAAACCAGGAAGCACTAGACGGCCGTTTCCTACTTGTATCTCCACAATCTTATGATGTACTCCGTAGCGACTAGCTTCGTGAGCAAGTTTTTCCGAGTTCTAGTAAGAATTCTCAATTAGTAGAGTTTAACCTTGTCTGGTGTGAAGCAGTTCCCACTGAAGACAAGAGATGAAGTTAGACATTAATGTCGATGAATGCCGGCTCAGTGGTCCATAGGTTAAGTATTCACGCTCAAGATCGAAGGTTCTTGGTTCGATTCCTGTGAGTAGTGGGAGTTGTGGATGCACATTGCCGATGAGTCCCATAATAGGACAAAACAGCTGTCCAGTGCTTGCATGTTTCTAATGATGGTCTAATATTGATTGATTCATGATCGCAATAGAACTCAACAATCTTCACAACCGTAATAATGAATATTACATTTTTATTTTAGCTTCATTGTTTAATTTCAAGATGATAAATACTTATAACGTAGTATTTTTATTCTGATAACGTATTTTACGATCGTGCGTACTATTTATAGACTAATCGATCATGATTGGAAATGTTTGCTTCTTTTTCTTAAAAAAGGAAAAAGAAATACTTGATCATAGTTCAGTATTAAATTGGGTTTCATTTTCTGACATAATGATTATCACAGTTAAATTTGTATACTGATTGTAATTTTTCCGTTGTGATAAAACTTATTTCTCAAGCGACCAAATGTTAGCTCTAAGTTGATAGGAAACATAGTCCCTCCGTCAGTGTTATTCACTGCACATGACATTTATACGTTACTCAGGCTCAGTTATCATGATTTTTTTTAGTGTACTATTTTGGTTACCTTAGGAATATAAGTTCATTGAATATGTCATGTCAATTCACAATGGAATTAATTGTCAGTGTTTATATCATATAAACACAAATAAATATTGTTTTGAAATAAATTTTGTTCCAAATCAAAATTATATTGGTATAAATACATTTGTTTGAACTTTTTATTAAATAGATCTAACTAAAAAAAAACCAAACAATTTACCGTTTATGACAATCATACGTTTTTTTTGGAATCTTTATAGTTTACAATTAATTTTATGATATAATCATACTTTGATATGCTTAATTTGGACAATAGCAATGATAGTTAACACATATTGCAGTTTTTTTTATTCATGTTCCAATGTGTTTGTATACTGATAGATAATATTAGAATGCTTTTACACGGAATGTTCTCGTTATGTTGACTAAAATTATACAATTTAGCTTTGCTTATTCGAACATCGGTATCTTCGATGCATTGCTCGTATATCCTGGGACCTGGGAGTAAGTAATGCTGTTGTTAAGAAACGAGTACTATGTAAAGATGGCAAATCCATTGGTGAAGTACTGCATCTTCATCAGTTAAGATAGTTGGGACATGTTCTACGTATGCCCTACGACCGACTGCCCCGACATGAGATGTTTTGTGGTGTAGGAATAGGTTGGAAGAAAGCTAGAGGCGACCAAACCAAAACATGGCAGAAATTCATGAAGTCACTAGTAAATGGACTGAGGCATATTGGTAGGCGTAATCTACCTGATTGAGGTACGCAAGATAATAGTAACTGATGGTTAGAGACTTGGAATGACATTGCTGAAAATCGTTTGCAGTAGTGCAGGTGCATCTCCTCCTTGTGTTCTCCCAAATTCTAATCTGAATTCCTCATGGCCTTCATCCTTCTCTTCTCAAATTTATTTCACTAGATTATACTACTTGGATAACATCTTCAAACCCTAATCTTTCGGATTACTGCTCATACGTCTACTACTTCTACCACTATGGGATTTGAATCGACAATTGCATCTCTGTTCTATCGTGATATGATAACTTGAACTGATGTACTTACGTGAAAAGTTCCATGTTCTTGCTGACTGACTGACCAACTGATATTGCTTTTCTATAAAATATCCTGTTAGTATTTAGTTCTAAAATTATTAATAAATTGTATGCATCAGTTATTTTAGATTTTAATAGTAATACAGTGTTTGCAGCAAAAACTAGCAGCAAATCGATCTAGTTTTTGTCAAGTTTTGTGAAACATAAGTAAATTCATCTTGTTCTAGTGATGATATAAATGCATGTTAATTAGTTCTGTAAGTTGTAACCTAAAACAAAACATTGGTGTCTTAGACTCAAAGATATTCTTGTATGTTCTCATGATGGATCGATCTCATTCAGGTTGCTGTTGAACACCACAAAGGACCGAAGATCGATCCTAGAACCTTAAAGTCTTGTAACTAACATTTATATCCGTTTGAACTATTGAATAGAGCATAAGTCGCTGACCAGAATTCTGCAACCTACTCTGCTCTGAGCCTTCCTCTCCGATTCTACCCAATCGCTGTTCATTCTTTCCATGTGTGTCCCCAATTCTCGGCCTAACGTGTTCTTTGCCTTACCTATTTTTCCACTTGTCATGAGGATTCCGAGTTAGGGCTTGTCTTGTGACGCAGTTCGGTGTTTTCCCCAATGTATGTACTATCCACCTCCATTGCTTTTTCCTAATTTCTTATTGATCTGTAGACTAGTTTGTTCTCTCCCACTGTAGGTTGTTACTGATGGTGTTTGACCAACGGATGTGCGGTATCTTGCATAGGCAACTGTTAGAAAAAAGCGGTACTTCATTTATGAATATGTTATTTTATAAGTCATTCTATATTTTGTTATGATAGAGTGTATAATTAACCTTTAATATAATACTGAGGACTGTGACTTCGAATGGAGATTGTATAGTAGTAGACTTTAAGTGTTATAATATATTTTACTACCAATACATATATCATGATCGCTTAATCATCAAATGCGCAAATTCGAGAAACATGAATTTTTTAGTCTTAGTAAAAATGCTAATTGATTGATAAAAGTAGGTAATCTCTCAAGGTGTCATAGCGAAAATGTATATATCTTTCCACAATCTGTCGACGGCCAGTCAGTCAGTTACAACGTAGAACTTTGTACGTACATACATCAGTTCAGGTTGACATACCGCATTAACACAGAGACGCAAATGTCAGTTGAAATTCCATAGTGGTAGAAATAGTGGAAGTTTTAGCGGTAATGGAGAGGGTTAGGGTTCGAAGATATTATTCAGGTAGTATAATTCAGTGAGATAAATTTAGAAGGAGAAAAAAAGTCGTGAACTCATGAGAGAAGACAAAGAATGGATGCACCTGTGCTACTGCAAACGATTTTGAGTCATGTCATTCAAGGTCTCCAACCATCGGTTACTATTATCTCGTGGACCCCAACCAGGTAGTCTACACTTACCAACATGACCCAATCCAGTTGTCAATGATACAATTAATGATAACCTTAATAGTGTATTGTTTAAGTTTAAAATGCATTTAGTTTTTGGCAAGTATATTTAGGATATTTACATTATTATTTTAGTTAATATAGCGGTCTTCTGCTTCACCTATGTCCTATTTTACAACCTAAACAAGCCCAACAACAACATCAGCAAAAAAAGGCACACACTATGTCAAATTGTTCATTTATGTTAATAAACTTTAAATTGTTATTCTTTTCTAAGTGTAACAATTTATTTATTCAACTGAATTTAGATTCCATTACTACTAACTATTATACTTTATTTTTTTAAAAAGTGTCTCCAATACTTTCTAGTGTATTGCACTATTAAATACTTGAGTTGTTTTTGTTTTAAATATTGGGAACAATTTTCTGCATTAAATTTCATGTACACTGTCGATAGTTTTGTATACTTGTCATATTTTTGTTACAAAATTTAACCATAATCATTGTGATGGTTGATTTTTTTTACCGAAAACATAACTTATACATGACTATTGATCATTATTTATTCATGAAACCTAACGTTACTTTCCAATAGAATAAACTTTGGATAATTTAACGGTCTCTGACTAATTAAATTACTTGTAACCATGAATCGATCAATGTTAGACCACCATTAGAAACCTGGAAGAAGCACTGGACGGCCGTTTCGTCCTGGTTAGATACCGGCTCAGTGGTCTAACGGTTAGGGCGTTCACGCACAATACCGAAGGTCCTGGGTTCGAATCTTGCGAGGAGCCGGAGTCGTGGATGCGCACTGCTGAGGAGTCCCATACCAGGACGAAACGGCCGTCCAGTGCTTCTTCCAGGTTTCTAATGGTGGTCTAACATTGATCGATTCATGGTTACAAATAAAACTTAACAGTCTTCACAACAACCCCGCAATGTAATTAAATTACATTATTAACGAATTAAAAATGTGACCTTTTGCGCGATAGAATAATAACAATATGAAGGTCACAATTTAAATAGTGCTTATGATTCACTTCTCGTGTTGTTGGTGTTGGTGTTTTCTGCATTACTTACTTACTAATTGTAGAAGTAATAAATACATTCAGGATGAAAACGAATATGTTGTATGTGACAATGTTACTTTGTTTTTATTCTTTCTTTCTGAGAATTAATCATCAAGGTATATTTAATGTTTTATTTTTAGAATTTATGCTAGAATACTGTTCAAATTGTCATGTAATTAACGACTACATTTGATTGATAAATGAAGTAGAAAAATAAAACAATATTTTAAACTTCCTATTTTGACTCTTCCATACTACTACTATTACTAATTACTATATGGTCGAAATAATCTTATTTGTAGTAGTATAATCTGTTTTTATTGTTAAATCAATCCGTACAAACTATGTGATTACTTTTAAAAAAAAGATTGTTATTCAATGACAGTTTTTAATGATCAATTTCCTTGTACTCTACTTACTTATTCAACTTCACTTCTAAATGATTTACAAGTGTGTGCTTAGTTCTTTTCTTTTCTTTCCTACTTTCAATCAGTTGTGATGATGATTGTTGACTTCTTCAATCTTGTATTGCTTCATTCATTCATTTCAATTGGTCAATTTGTAAACATGTCATTCGTCTGTCTTGAAATTATTGATTTTTTGTGATTCTTTATCGAATGATCAATTCACCTCTTTGTATACAATAAATAGTTTTAACAATAAAAAAAACCGAATTGGTTTTTTGGCAATAATTCAAATGAATAATTTTAATTTAATGATTTTATTATTATTATTATCATTATTCTCAATAGTTTTACAGTTATTTACTTGATCAGACTGACATAGGCTAAGGGGGGTAGGTAGTAGTTTGAGTCTAGGACTCAGTCATTCAAAGCGCCACACACACTTACACAGATAATGAAGTAAAACTGCGATTTTCACAGTAGAATAGTATAAATAGAGAGCATTATATAGAACTTATTCGCAATGAATACAGCGATGTTCGGTGAAGAGATTGATTTCACTTATTCAGTAGAGTTGATGAATCAATGGTTAAGGCGTCTAACATTTTTAGACACTAAGAGTAGCCTGTTCTAACTCCGTTTCACCGACTTGTGTTTGGACAGGTCAGGTGCTATCATCGGCTCTCACACTTAACATATGACTCGAAGTACAAAAACGGCACATAAGTCAATAATGAAGTCATCATATCTTGTGCTTACTCGTTTTATTCAAAATTCATTGATCACTAGACAATTAGTTCTTCGTTTTTCCTTAATTTAATAGAATATTTATTTGGGAATAATATACAGAGTATAAGATTGCTTCTTCCTCCTCTTTGTGATTTTGTTCAGATATGAACACATTTCTGTTTTTCATTCATTGTTAATTTAGTTATGCCAGCCATCGATTAATAGTTGAATTGTTCAATGTGTGTTTCTTTACCAGTTAATTGTTTTTTGTGTGTATATGATCAAATATAATTTTGTTTAATGCATAGAAAAAAAATTTTTTTTCCATCTACCACCAGTTCTTTTTTCCAATATGTTGATTCTCTTTTGTTATTGTTGTTGTTGTTGATGATTTGAAAACGAATCAAATCGTAAATCCTTTTCACTTTCATCTTGTTATTAATTGGTCATTTTCAGTGTTCATTTTTTTTCTCATTAACAACAGGATCATACAATGCTATAATTTACAATACGTTGATTCATATTAGTTGTATGTTATCATAAAACACCGTTTTTAGTATGTTGTATATGCATATTATTGTTAATTTTTTCTTAAAACAGTTATGCATTGTTTTTACTCGGATCCCTTTGTATTGATTAACGTGTACGATTTTTTCTGTATCTCAGTTTGATCGAATCCATGTCATAAACTAAGAGTGTAAACCGAGTGTCGGCACAATAGAATAGCATTTTTTTTCTTGTTTGATACCATTGATGCTTTTTCTGCCTTCCCATCAATAGTGAATGATTTATCATTGATTTTAACTTTTGAGTTTTTGTTTTTTTTGTTCTACTCAAATGTATAGTTGAAAGAGTAGGTAAACTCATTTTATAAACTGTTGTTAGTGTACATAGGCTTTAGAATTTTCAAAGAACGGGTGGCCTTTGAGAATCTATTTTCAGTGATTATAAAATGACAACTTGTGATGTTCCTCTACTGTATTATGTTTTGTAGACTATTGGATCCAAATCTCTGGATGCGCTTGTTTCTTAAGGAAACCGCCTGCTTTTTAGTTTGAGCACCTAAGCAGTAGCCTAGTCGACACAAATTTTGTTTTGTGTTGAGTTGTACTAAACTATCTGTGAAATAAACTAGTTGTCTCAAAGCTTTTTATATACACATATTGGTGTTTTGTTACTTCGTTATTATTTTGGCTACATACCATGGGGGCACAGGAAAACCATTTAACTGATGTATATATATATATATATATATATATATATATATATATATATGTTGTGGTGGTGCTTCGTCATCTGAGCTGGATGTTTTGGTTATGGAGCTTTCATTATTCTTCTGAATAACATCATCAGCACAAACTTCTTCAGATAGAAGTGAAGTATTCAAATTTCTCCACCTTTGACCTGTAGCTTGTTCTGTTAACCTCGATCTTGATTGGTTGTTGTTGACCTCGAGTCTGTCGTTGTTTGAACCTTTGTTTTGATTGTATCCCCCTTTTTGACAAAGGATTAAGAAACAGATCGAAAGGGAGAAACCATCAAAATAAAGGTTCAAACAACGACAGACTCGAGATCAACAACAACCAATCAAGATCGAGGTTAACAGAACAAGCTATGGGTCAAACGTGGAGAAATTCAAATGCTTCACTTCTGTCTGAAGAAGTTTGTGCTGATGATGTTGTTCAGAAGAACAATGAATGCTCCATAACCAAAACATCCAGCTCAGAGAACGAATGACCACCACAATAATCCACCGCGCTTCAAATTTTCTCCACTATCTCATATATATATATATATATATATATATATGTATATATAGACAGATACAACGCAGAACTTCGTACGTAAGTACATCAGTTCAGGTTGCCATACCACATCAGCACATAGACGCAACTGTCAGTTCAAATCCAAGAGTGATAACGATAGTAGATGTATTAGCAGTAAGGAGTGAAGATATGATTCAAAAGTATAATTCAGTGAGATAAATTTACAAGGAGAAAGGTAGAGATTATGAGGAATTCAGAAGGTTAGAATTTCATAGAACATAAAGAGTAAATACCCCTGCTCCATTACAAACAATTCTGAGCCATGTCGTTCAAGGTCTCTAACCATCGGTGAATTTCGTCTCGCAGAACCCAACCAGGTAGTCTACATCTACCAACATGACTCAGTCCACTTGTCAGTGACTTCATGGATTTCTGTCATGTTTTGGTCTGGCCACCCCTAGGTTTCTTCCAACCTACTCCTGCACCACAAAACATAGCTCGTTGAGGCAGTCTGTGGTTAGGCATGCGTAACACATGTCCCAACCACTTGAACTGATCAAATTTCACTACTTCATCTATTGATTTGCCATCCGTACCTAGAACTCGTTTTTCCTAACGACAGTATTGCTTATACGGTTGTCCCAGGATACACGAGCAATGCTTCGGAGACACCGATGATGGAAGACATATATATATATTTGCTCGTTAACAATTTTATTATACGCTTTTTGTGTTTGTCATATCTGAGTGTTGCTTAATATTTTTCTATTTACAGTGATTTACACATAATAAACTTCTTGATTATGTGATGAAGTAAGATAAATAATTCTTTGTTTTAAACATCCTACACTTACACACACACACAAAACATCGATGAATTATTCCAACTGAGTACTAAAACGTTTATTCAACTATGTTTTCATTCATTCTTGATTATTTTTTTTGTATGTACTACTTTTGTTAATGGTATTCCTTTTTTGTGAAAGTGTTATAAAATATAAAATATCTGTATATACATATGTATATGCCATGCTTATTATATCTTCTATTTAGCTGAGAAGAGAAAAAAAAATGTACACTTTTTATCTTTACAAATAAACAATAGTACAATGTGTATATGAGGAAACAATGATTATTTATGCCTGCTTTTTCTTCATTGTTATTACTCTTTGCCTTTCGTGTATTCTAAAAGAGAGAGAGAGAGTCAAATAAAATTTGTCAATTTTTTTTTTCACTTTTTTTTTTATTGACGATAGCAATGTTGCATTGTTTCACTGCAGAAATTAATATCACCTTTCATTTCTATTGTTGGTTGAATGAATAAATGAATGAATGATCTTTTTGTTTCTACAATAATACAAAATGAATTATGTACATGGTGAATGTGTGAAGATTATATTTCCTAATCATTCTTCTTCTTCTTATTATTATTATTACTATTATCATCAATATACACAACATGTATTTGACGATGATGCAGTGAACATCTCTTGACTATTTATGATGAATTTGTTCACTTTGAATGATGATGATTATACGTGTATACGTGTATACATTTTTACATTTAACACGTGGTATATAATGCTATAACTTGTTTTCTTTTCTCAATCAATTCCATTGACTGCATTGCTATGCTTTATATATTATTTATCTCTATTATAATATTTTTTTAAGGTTTATAATCATTGTATGAAAATGCATTATTCTTTCCATATATATACATATATATATATATAACTTCTCTAGTATAGAGAGAAAAAAGCAAGACATTTTTAATAAAGAAGATTTGATCGAATTCTTCTCCTCTTATATTACATAATTTTTATCAGGTATCTCATAGTGGTTTAACCCAAAAATGTGATATGTTTGATTGTTTATTGATTAATCTTATCAAAATATTCTATCACAGTTTGATTTATCTCAATAATCATTTATAATAATGATAATAATAATAATAATTGTTTAATTGCATTACGAGGTTGTGAAGATTGTCAAGTTACACATTTGAATACATGAATCGATCAATGTTAGATTACTATTAGAAACTTGGAAACACTGGACGGCCTTTTCGCGCTGGTATGGGACTTATCAGCAGTGCGCATCCACGACACCTGCAGCTTCGGTCTTGCATGCGAACGCCTAACCACTGGGCCGGTATCTAACGGTGTTAATGTCTAACTTCGATCAATTCATACACACTGTCTTCGGTAGTTACTGTTTACAACCGAACTACTGATGAGTCCCATACCAGGACCAAACGGCCGTCCAGTGCTTTCAGGGATCTAATGGTGGTCTAACAATGATCGATTGATGATTTCAAATTGTTTACTTGTTACCAATCACTGAAATAACTTCTAAAAAATATATATATACATATATATATTTGCTTTTGATGACTGCTTATGTGCATTTTTTGTTCTCATACAAATTTTAATTCGCTTATTTTTTTTTCTAATCTGTTGTGTTATGCGCATTTGGTTTGAATCAATCAATCAATCAATTATAAATACAAACAATTACTCTCCTGATTTTTTTCTATCTGTTTTGCAATGCATACAAGTTGTCTTTTTCTTTTCTGTATGCCAGCCATATATGAAACATTTCAATTTATTCTTTTTTTTTCTTGTTGTTGATTTAATTGGTGCATTCCATAATTTCACAGAATAATGTCTTATCCGCCATTGAATCATTTCATGCTGTACAAGTAGAAGAAGTGAATCATTTACAATTAGCGCAGAAAAACAACACCGCCGGTGATGATGATGATGCGCAGAATGCTGTTAATCAAGAGACTATTAATTTATTATTGGAAAAACTTAAAGCACAAGAAGCACTATTCAATGAACAAAAAGATCAATTGGCTAATATTAAACTACAATGGATGACATCACGGCAAGATAAAGAGAATGTAGGTGCATTGATTTCAGTTCTTTTGCAAATAACCATTATTTCTTATCATCTAGTTTAAAAGTAGCAGTTCAATTTAATGCTGAATTGATAAATAAGATGTGTTACATTGAGTTTATTTGTAGTCATAATTGTCATGCCCATCAATTGATATGCTTTAAACTATTTCGAGTTCACCTCAGTCGGTAAATGAGAGCGAAGATAAATGATTCAGTGACATGATAGGTTACTCTAATCCGAGCATCCCAAGGCCGAGGAAGAAGTTTTGACAAGACGTAGAAAGTGTATTCTACAAGCACTCAGAAAATATGGTGTTCACAAACACACAAATCGAGTTTATTTATACATAATAGAAACGTCCTTGGGAGGGCCACAATGACAGCGTACTAAGATAATTCATCAACCAATAATAGTCAAGGGTTTCGCCGGTGAGAAATGTCATCTGAAGGTCAACTGATCAGCCCATGCTCGAAAACATAAAATCCAAAATTAGGACCTTTATCAAGTGAGTTCTCGGAATGTAACGTCCCCAAAACAAATAGTGTGTATAATTTAAAACTGACAACACAATAATGAAAGATGCAAATTTATTGTCATCATTGTGTCGCTAATTCGGCTATAGTAGTACACAGTTTTTTTCTACCTCATCACCCCATGTGATTGATTTTTGTCTGATCAATAGAAGAGGTCATTCTGAATTTGCTGACCAGAATAGTTTGTGACTTTGTTTTCATGTTCATTTCCATTATATTTATCATTGTCAGGTTTGTGGTAGTCATTTTCCTATATGTAATAATTATTCACTGCTCACACTTTATCATTCTAAGTACATCTGTTTAGTTCTTAGTAGTATACATGTATTTTGAGATGGTGGAGAGAATTTGTAGGTCAATTGGGATGATGGAGTGATGGAGTTTCGCTTTCGGAGCAAGATGTTTTGGTTATGGAGCTTTCATTGTTCGTTCTACTGAACAACATCATTAGCACATGCTTTAGATGGAAGTTTATGCATATATACCTACCTGTCTACTTATTCATGTTTTATCCACTACTTATTTAGATTTATTAATTGAGTTGCATTTAACTCGACAATTGCGGTTGATTTTAATTTCCACGTGACATACATTTACTACGATTACAGTTTGTTTACTGATTTCTACGTGGATGTTTAAAACATATGTATGCACAATAATATTTGTATTCAAATCAGTTCGTCAACTCAAAGAAAATTTAGAAAATTAATTGGCAGTTTCATATTATTTTATCAGAAAAGTACATTCGAATGATTGATTGTCAATAATTTCTCCAAAAAGAAACAATTTTAGTTATAGTGGAGGACGTGGTGCATTTGTTTACAAATAGATTAAAGATGCTTTTAAAGAGGATGACTGTAACATAATTTATTTTCACTTTGGCGTGGATAATTACTTATACTATTTGTAGAATCTAGTTAATCATAATGTTTGTCAAATTTACTGTTTCATTGTGATGAAGTTTCATTCTCTGAGCTGGATCACACAATCATCATCCACCTGAATTATCATCTGTAAGATATGCATTTAAGCACATGTACATAATATACTTTCTAATCTTAATAGGATATACAGTTTTGTTGTTTCATTATTTCTTCATTAATCATTCAAACAAAACAGGATCACAATTTAAATTAAAAAAAAGGATTGTAACTAAACAGCCATTATTAACCAGTTTCGACTCTTCACAATGTTGTGGATTAGTGACTCTGGTTTTCACTAGTTATCTAGTTATCTAGTCAGTTTATGATGTAAAGCTTAAAAATTTCTAAAGTCTTTACAAACCTCACCAAACTAAGAACTATGTTTGGATTATCTTGTGACATCGATTTAGAATTTCATATAACACAGAGAGTAAATACACCTGCGCCATTGCAAACGATTCTGAGCCATGTCGTTCAAGGTCTCTAACCATCGGTGAATTTCGTCTCGCAGAAGCCAACCAGGTAGCCTACAGCTAACCAACATGACTTAGTCCACTTGTCAGTGACTTCATGGATTTCTGTCATGTTTTGGTCTGGCCACCCCTAGCTTTCTTCCAACCTACTCCTACACCACAAAACATAGCTCGTTGAGGTAGTCGGTGGTTAGGCATTCGTAACACATGTCCCAACCACCTCAACTGATCAAATTTCACTACTTCATCTATTGATTTGCCATCCGTACCTAGAACTCGTTTTTCCTAACGACAGCATTGCTTACTCGGTTGTCCTAGGATACACGAGCAATGCTTCTTAGACAATGTTTGGATTATCTTATGACATTGATTTAACGTGTTCTTTGTACATGTATATATAATTATGTTAATTCCAAAAAGAAAAAAAACTTTCTTTTCTCTTATACCACCATTTCAGTCTGAAAATAAACTCAATGAAATTGAAGATTATACAAATAAATTGAAAATAGAATTAAATGAATCGAAATTAAAACAAAACGAATTACTCACTGAATTAAACAATGCTCATTTGAAACGTGATAAATTAGTTGAAGAAATTTCTAAAATTCTAGGTGATTTATCTATAGCCGAAGATTCTGAGGATTTTTCAACAATTTTATGTAAACGTATTAGCGATTTAAAAGAACAAATGTAAGTTTAATTTGTTTTTTTTTTTACTATATCTGTTCAACTTGGTGATGTTTTTAGTTTTGTTACAAAGTGATTATAATTTTTTTATGTGGAATAGTGATAAATTCATGTAATTGTGAGAAAGAAAGAGCACAGCTTATTCAACCGTTCAGTTTGTCATATGACGATCATATTCTAGTATAGTGATTTGTAGGAGATTAGTTTTAGTTATAAATACGAATCAGGAAGAAGCGGTGGAAGTGGATAAGACACGCATTGAGGAAAGCACCCAACTGCATCACAAGACAAGCCCTCACTTGGAACCCTCAAGGTAAAAAGAAAAGAAGAAGGCCAAGACAGCTCTACTGTATGGAGCGGAAACTTGGAGAAGCACCAAAACCATCATCCAGAAGATACAAGTATTCATTACCAGTTGTCTACGCAAAATACTTCGGATCCGTTAGCCCAACACCATCAACAACATCCTACTGTGGGAGAGAGAACAAACTAGATTGCAGCGGTGGTGGAAATCAGGAAGAAGCGGTGGAAGTGGATAGGACACACACTGCGAAAAGCACCGAACTGCGTCACAAGACAAACCCTCATCTGGAACCCTCAATGTCAAAGGAAAAGAGGAAGGCCAAGAAACACATTACTCCGAGAAACCGAGAAATACATGAGAAGAATGAACAAAAATTGAACAGAACTGGAAAGAAAGGCCCAGGATAGAGTAGGTTTGAGAATACTGGTCGGCGGCCTATGCTTCCTTGGGGGTGACAAGCGTAAGTAAGTCATATAGCTTTAACATCTATTGGGACACTATTAAAAACCTTTTTTTTATCCACAATCATATGTGCTAGTTTGAAATACTTACTATTATGCAACATTTTACAGAGACCTTGAAGTTTTCTTAATTGTAGTGTTATCACGTAAATGCTAAGTTGACATTCGTCATGATCATAACATCTTTCACACTAATTGTGTTTTGTCTTATAGATTTGTTGCATTACAATTGTCTATTTAGTAGTTATTGTGGAAATCAATAAAAGAAATAGTATATATTTTATGTGGTTACAATTATTCACCTTAATATTCCACCGTTTTTTTTTCACATTAACTTAAAACTATTTAGGATTCTTAATCGGCGTAAAAACATTTTCTGTGCGAAATTTGATTTTTTTTTGCCAGAAAAAAAAATATTATTCATCAAACTTTGTGTTTCTATGTGGGTGATCATTTTTCACCAGGAAATCAAAACAAGAATAACATAAACTTTTCTGCTGAGTGATCAATTAATTCACTCTATGTTCACATTGTTTTTCTCTCTCGTTGTTTTCAATGATTGGTTTTTGTCACAGTGAGATAATATACCAGAAAGCGATTCTAAACTAAGATGTTAAAATAGGGTAGTTCAAATTGTCTCAAGTGTACTTGGTTAACATCTAAAAAATTACTGCTTAATCAGAGTGAGGTGGGCTAGAGGCAGTCTAGAATTCAGTCATTCAATGCATCACACACACACACACTTACACAGTTAATGAAGTAAAACTGTAATTTTCACAGTAGAAAAGTATAAATAGAGGGTAATGTATAAAGCTTATTAGCAAGGACAAGAATCATGTTCAGTGAAGAGATTCATTTCACTTATTCAGTAGAGTTGATGAATCAATGGTTAAGGTGTCTAACATTTTTAGCCACTAGAGTAGCATGTTCTAACTCCGTTTCACCGACTTGTGTTTGGACAGGTCAGGTGGTATCATCGGCTCTCACACTTAACATATGACTCGAAGTACAAAAACGGCGCATAAGTCAATAATGAAGTCGAAATATCTTGCGTTTACTCATTTTATTCAAAATTCATTGATCACTAGACAATTAGTTCTTCGTTTTTCCTTAATTTAATAGAATATTTATTTGGGAATAATATACAGAGTATAAGATTTATTCTTTCTCCTCTTTTTTTTTATTTTAATCAGATGTGAACAAGAAAAAGTTCGTCAAGATTTGGAAAAATACTGTCAAACACTAGAAAGTGAACGCAATGAACTAGAGAGTGAGCTGACACGAATCAACGTGACCTTGAAAAATTCCAGTGAAGTAAGTTCCGTGTTTTTTTCGAAATTATTTTTATATTATCTTCCTTATCGAAATCAATCAACCATATTTGAAAATGATATTCTGTTGAACGGTACGAGCAGATATTTACGTATATTTAGGCAAACATTGAAATGAGTTTCTCTAAACAAGTATTTTCTTCAATTTTATCATTTTTTTTGATGATTTGATGATTTGAAACAATGTTTATTTAACATTGTAAGTAGCTTTCTGAGTATTACGCTTAGTAATGCCGCTATTTTATCAACATAATATATGTTTCCAATCTTATGTGTATCATTTTACAAATTTCGCTTATGTAATTTGGTCGCAAAACCACTGCATTTATTGGGTTATTTTAATAAATATTCTTTTACTACTTATTCCGTTTGAGTAGCTGAAATTTACACAAAACCCCCACATTTTGTTGTCCAACGACAAGTAATCATTTTTAATCGATTAGTTTACAAGAATTGTGATAGGTGTATGTTGTATGAGTACGATATCGGTTCTTAAAATGAATGAATAAATAGACAGTAAATGTTTTATAATGCATTGTGATAATTGTTCATGGGAATATATTCACTGGTATACTTCATTTACCGACCATTTTCTTTATTGTACGTTTTGACTGACAATTACAGAATTAATAATTATTTATTGAGTTTCATGTCATATTTAGTAAAATAATTTTTATACAGCTAGTTATATTTTCCATATGTTTGTTCTGAACAAAATACAGTAGTGGATTTCTGATAATTCATGTCTTTCTTGTATAAATCTAATACGTAGACGAGAGAAATATAATAGCACTCAATATACTTTATTTCCCTGAAATTGATTTTTGTATAGTAAGTTAATTGTGTCTAGACATATATAACACATTATATGTACTATATTAATTTCTTAAGCAAATATCAATTCGCGAAACTAGACGTATGTTTACAAAATAAAAATGAACGTACTTAGTTTATCGCTGCAATCAAGAAATGATTTCGTCATTGTCTCTATCTGTAATGAAATAACAACTATGAAATTATGTTGTTTAAGATTAAATCACAGTTTATATGATTTTGTTTTTATTCTTTAGATATATGTGACTATTGGATTTGAATTGACAATTATATCTCTGTGCTGATGTGGTATGGCGACATGAACTGATGTACTTACGTACGAAGTTCTACGTTGCAACTGACTGACTGACTGATATGTGACTAACGTTGGTAGATTTGATTTTTTTTCAAAGGTATTTTCCATATACACAAATGAATAATATAACCTGAAACTTTTGATGATAGTTGGCAATAAACCTATTTAACTAACTGTATGACTAATTGTGACACCACTCATCAACGAAATGTACTTACAATCTATCTAGAGTCAGCTGATCTCTTTGAAATTTAAACACATTCCAACCAGACTCACAATTTAAAACGTTATCATTGATCTATTTGGGCGGCGATCTCCAGTAGGATTGTGATATCTGTTTATTCTTTTAAGTATTGATTTGATTCTATCGATCAAGATCATTTAAAAGATTTTATTATCAGTAGTGGTTTAGTGCTTACAAACAGTTTAGTGTCTGTTAAAAACCTACATCAACAAAATTGATGGAAACTGTGAATAAATATTTCTTTTCGATTCGGATTGAATCACAATTCTCAAACCTACTCTGTCCTGGTCTCCATTTCCAGTTCTATTCGGTTTTTTTCATTTTTCTCATGTCTGTCTCCATTTCTCGGTGTATTGTGTTTCCTGGCCTTCCTCTTTTAGATCGAATAGGAATGATATTAAAATAAAATACTCCTTGACTTGATTAGCTTAAATTGTAGATTTCTGTCTATTTGTGCAAATAATCAAACAATATTCAAACTGTTTCAGCAATGGACACCTAAATATTTATGCGGCATTCAAATTATTTAATTTGTGTATGGGCTAAAATGTTGTATAAGTGCCTAAAACTGAAGGAGGTGGTTTTCTCATGTGTGGAAACCTTCCGGGTCCTCTGACTCACGAGTCTAATCCACAAGGCAGTGAAGCGCAACATTAGGCTATCCGGTTCAATGATAGCTAGTGGATCAACGATCCGTTCAAATACTGTTTGTTTCTTCAAGGCTGTGTTTATCTATGCCTCTATTGATGATTTGGTTGTTGATTCTTTTTTTTTGTACAGGTACAAATGGATGATGCAACCTTGAAAGAAGAACTGGATAATGCACGGCAAAAGTAAGTTTCATTTGTATATATATATGTGTGTGTGTGTGTTCTAGTATGATAATCATTGAGTTTTTATTTGTCGAGAAACTTGAGGACTTTAGATTGGTTTGCAGCTGTATTTGTGAAGTTCCATACTAGAACACATAACAATAGTTCAATCCTGTCTGGTTTTAAGGCTTTATATAACTAGAATCAATTTGTGATTAAAACTATAAGATTCGATAATCTCATCAATATCTTATAGTAGTATTTAAGAAGTAGAAAGGTATTTCATTATCTGTGTTATCTATGTACACATTACACTATCAATGAATAGTGTTGACTTTACGTTATCGGAATTAATTAATTCTATATATATATATATATATATATATATACATATATGTTTGTAAGTTGTTATTTCAATATGATCATTTCAGAATGCTCAAAGTAAATTAATAATCATAAATGAATCATTGTTAGTCCATCATTAAAAACCTGAAAGCATTGGACAGTGGTTTCATCCTGTTATGGGACATCCAGTGCTTCAAAGTTTATAATGGTGGTCTAACCCCAAAGTTGTCATAACTTTGGACCCAAATAGATCACATCACCATCAACCACCGCGAGACGAAAATAACCGATGGTTAGAGACGTTGAACAACATGGCTCAGAATCGTTTGCAATGGCGCAGGTGCATCCACTCTTTGTGTTCTGTCAAATTCTAATCTTCAGAATTCCTCATCATCTCTATCTTTCTCTTTCTGAAGTTATCTCATTGTTTCAGGATATTGATCCAATATCCTATGAGAATTATTGGTCAATTCCTATTGGTTAATTCCTACTGATCAATTTTATGGTCAATTTCACGTACTCTACTGTTGTTTATTATTGGTCGTCTTAACTGTCAATGTCACAGACTTCGATGCTGTTTCCTATTCGACCAAAATGTATAAATACGCATTATCTGTAACGTTTTATGATCAGGACCAGGACCCGGTCCCGGATCCCTAGTCCGGGATCCTGATTCTCTTCTGGACTCGGACCTCGTACTTTCTGGATGCTTGTAGAATACAGGTTCTATTTCATATCAAGTCTTCTTCTTTTATTCAATGGGGGTTGGGACACTCGGATTAGAGTAGCATGTCGTGTCGCCGGATCCTCGATCCTCGCTCTCGTTTTCCGACTAAGGTAAACTCGTAATAATTCAGGCATATCAAATTGACATGTTTACATGCGTGCGTAACACATTGAACTGTACTTCTTGAATGACATCTTCGATCCCTAATCTTCTCCACAACCGTCAATACTTCCACTATCTCTATCACAATGAAATTTGAACCGACAGTTGCGTCTCTGTGCTGATGCGGTATGGCAGCCTGAAGTTATTATGTACGTACGTACGTAAGAACTTCTACTTTGTAAGTGACTGACTGAATGAATGGTGGTCTAGCAATGACTTCAGTGTAAAACAACGATCCACATAATAGTATAATGAAAACAAACTAGTAACAATTAGTTGTGTGGTATCTGTTAGTTTATCAATGCTAAATCACATCATACTATTTCTTTATTCTAACATTTTTTTTCCTTTGTTTAACTTTCTTTATTGCCCATGATTATTAACCTGGTGTGTTTGTCTGGCAATAAAAAGTAGTAACATTTTTAAATTAATGTATTTATGTTTTCTCTTTTTATTGAATGATTGAGTAAATACAGTTATCAGCTTGTAGTAAATAAACTTTTGTATAGTGTATAAATAAAGTTATTTATCAAAACTATTTGCTGATGGCGTATTGATAGTAATGTTCTTCTTTCTGGGAAAACAAGGCATCTTTTGTTATTGATATTGGTTGATATTCGTTTAGCGATGATTGTACTTATCTTCAATTCGTTAGTTATTTGTCTGGTTATTTCGTATTAAATTTGATAAGTTTCCAGTCTGTGCAATAACTGTGATCAATGGTTGTGCATGTTTAGTGATATATGGACTCTGAAAATCGATCACTATAGCACAGTTCTATTTCCTCATAATCTTCGTATAGGTTTTAAAATCCGCTGTTTTTTACGCCTGCACGTAAACACCTCAACTTGATATACTTGAACTATTACGAGTTTACTTGATCGGAAACGAGAGGGAGGATCGAAGATCCGGTGACACGATATGCTACTCAAATCCGATTATTCCAACCCCCATATTGAGTAAAATATAAGAAGACATGATATGAAGTAGAACCTGTATTCTACAAGCATCCAGAAAGTACGAGGTCCGAGTCCAGAAGAGAATCAGGATCCCGGACTAGGGATCCGGGTCCTGGTCCTGATCATAAAACGTTACAGATAATGCGTATTTATACATTTTGGTCGAATAGGAAACAGCATCCAAAGTCTGTGACATTAACAGTTAAGACGACCAATAGGAAGCAACATTTGAAGTGACATTGATAGTCAGGACAACCAATAAGAAACAACATTGGAGCACGGGACATTGATATCTAGGACGGCCATAAAATTGACCAGTAGTAATTGACCAATAATTCTCTTAGGATATTGGATGAATATCCCAACACGTTTCTTCAAATATATACCTTCCTATTCCGTCTTTTTGAACGCCATATTTTCAATGCGCTTACCTTTCTGTATCATCGTTATGTTTCTCACTACATCACTTCACTTCTTTTGCTATTCATGTTGTTGTTAATGTGTGTTCTAACAACTTGGGTGAATGCATATTTGTATTGCGCTTCACTTTGATCATGTGTAAAAATGAATCGATTAACTGCGCAATGAAATTTTTTAAAAATGTATATTTTTCTTTTGAGTTATACATTTCATGACAACAGAATTATTGAAATGTGTACATTGTGCAAACAAACCTACGCAGATAAATCGAGCAGTGTACAAATCCAATAAGTTATCTAAACAAGTCATCATTTCACTACTTCTTACATTAGTGATTGACAGTTCGATAAGCATACAAAAGTATTGCTTTGAGTTTGAAGCCTAAGTTCTACTATACAATATAGAAATATTACCATTGGTTCCTCTCAAACTAAAATATTATCGATGTTATAATTAATAAATGCCTAAATACGATTTATTTTCAATGAATTTATTTCATACATTCTGTACGTCCATCCGATATTAGAATAGGAAGCGTAAAGCAAAGCGGAGAAAGCCAATAGCATGTTGGGGATTTTAGATCCCCAAAATTCGCTTGATGATATGCCGTATTTTGGTTTTCACGTTTTGCCAACATGGGCTGATCAGATGACCTTGAGATTTCAATTCCCACCAGGGAAATTCATGGCTGTGATTGGCTGCTGTGTATCTTAGTGTGCTATTTTCTTAACTGTCTCAAGGACGTTCTTATGTTGTATAAATAAACGAGAGTTGTATGCTTGATTGTACTGTGATTGCTGGGTGTTTGTAGAATATACTTTCTACGCTTACCAAGTCTTTTATTTCGACTTTGGGTATTCAAAGTAGCCTACCTGGACGCTGGTCAAAGTCTCGTTCGCGTTTCTCGTCTAAGGTAAACTCATAATAGCCTCAAACATACTAAGTGACGAACTTATCAGTGGCGACGGTGCTTTTGGAAATATGGATCCTGCCAAACTTGAATTATTACTTGAACGGCAGCCAATCACAGCCATGGATTTTCCTGGTGGGAATTGAAATCTCAAGGTCATCTGATCAGCCCATGCTGGCAAAACGTGAAAACCAAAATACGGCATATCATCAAGCGAATTTTGGGGATCTAACATCCCCAACATAGGACAACTTCATTTGATGATGGCACATGACTAACTCTGTTGTAGAGTTATGGAGATGGTTGTATTCCATACAAATCATGAATCGATCATTGTTAGATCACCGTTAGAAACTTGGAAGCACTGGACGGCCATTTCGTCCTAGTATTGGACTAAAATAAGCGAGGTTAGCAATACACACAAACGCAAATAAAAATCAAGATATAAGAGAATAACTGACTAGGTCAAAATGTGTGTATGTTTGTATTTAATGATGACTCAAGAAGAATAGGCTAGTCGGTTTGCCTCAAACACTAGAACATGCCATGTAGACTTGTCATAATGGTACACATTATACTCTAAAATAAACAGGTTACTATTAGAGTTATACTACTATCTGAAGTAATTAAATACTGTTATCGTCGAGTTTTTATTGGATAATTAGTTTTCCTATTGATTTACCCAATTAGAACCAGTTATACATATTCTTTGTATACTCATCATTACTATCCATTCATATTACAAAGTAGTTTAAGGTGCATCCTTTTACTAGCTCAACAATTAAACTATTGACCAGGATAGAGTAGGTTGGAGAATACTGCTCGGCAGCCTATGCTCCATAGCGCGAGTAACGGACGTAAGTAAGGAAGTTCTGTGCATTTTCACAGACTGTGATGATCATCTTATTTATATCTCCTCTTTATTATCCGATTGATTCACATCTTTGGTCTGGGTTTTACTCATATACTTTCTTTCTGCACCTATCACGTTACCCTGTTAACTGGCCACTGAAAGTGCGATCGGTCGAATCCCGTGTTTTTTTCTGCTTAAGTTGACTACATGTTAAGTAAGGGAAAACTGAACAACAATGATAACAACAAGTATCCTTAAACTTAAATTTTATATATCTAAAATAGTGAAAACTAACAAAACGACCTTTGGTGACTAATTGTACAATCGTACAACCAAAGACTACTGACTAATAGTTTATGCGTGCCTACAATTTCTGCACATTGTGTGTGTTGTCTGCTTTTCTTTTTTATATAGTAAAATGATCAACTTATTTATGCATACATAACACAGTTTGACTGAAACCCGTAGTTTATTTTATTTTATTTAAAAACTTTGATATTTCGATTGTTTGTTTTTTGTTTCGATTACTAAATGACTCGAGGTACACATAGCTGTCGAAATTATTTTGTAATTGTATTTTCGTTGTGAGCTGATGCTGAAGCCATTGTGTTATTCATCATTTTACAGACTATGTATATGAATAATACTCAGAGAAAATGTTTTGTGAATCAGTAAAGATTCTATGACTTTGTGAAAGAGGAGAATACAATGTTTTTAGTATTCAGTTCTCACTTTTTTTTCTTCTTCTTCACAAAAGGGGTCGTCTACTAGACATGAGTGGTGTTATATACAGGTTGAATGGATTATTATCTTTTTCTTTGGTATCATTCATATTTCTCTCTGAGTGTGTATGATCATTAGAATTTGTCTGTGTTTTTATGTCAAGTTTATCTGTTAGTTCAGTGTTCTTGTTACCACTGTTATTTGTAATAGTAGAGAACTAAGCTTCTCTTGATTTTTCATATGTTCAATAGTCAATTGTTTACAATATGAAATAATTATGCATTATTGTATTTTACTTGTCTATGTGTAGACATTTTATTGAGAATTAAAAGTTATCAAACAAACAATTCTTACTGATCACAAATTCTTATATGTAAAGTGTAATTCCAAGGCGATAACAGGAATTGATTTTTGGCAAACGGATCACATTTTTTTAAAAAAAAAAGAATAAATCACTGCACTACTTAAATGATTAGTTAACAAATGATTTAAATTTGTTAAACTCTTCTATATATAAGCGGGTTACTTTTTATCGGTCAGTTAATTAGTGTTATTTTCGTTCACTTATCAAATGTTTCGTTACCAGTAACCAAAACTGGGTTGCATCAGCACCTGAACTAGTGATAGGGAGTGAATTAGTCGAGCCTGTTGATCGCTTCACTTATCTGAGGAGTCTCATCAGCGCTGATAGCCTGGTGACTGACGAAATCTTATCACGGATACAGAAAGTTCGATTGGCTTATGCCAACCTACGTCACTTATGGCGTAGTCGAGATATCCGTTCGCTGACCAAAGGACGGTTGTACTGCGCAGTAGTTCGCTCCGTTCTCCTATATGGATGCGAAACATGGCCGTTAAGAGTAGATGTTCGTAGGTTACTAGTATTCGATCATAGATGTTTAAGAAGCATTGCTCATATATCGTGGGACAGCCGAGTAAGCAATGCTGTCGTTAGGAAACGAGTTCTAGGTAGGGATGGCAAATCAATAGATGAAGTAGTGAAATTTGATCAGTTGAGGTGGTTGGGACATGTGTTACGTATGCCTAACCACCGACTGCCTCGACGAGCTATTATTTGTGGTGTAGGAGTGGGTTGGAAAAAAGTTAGGGTCGGCTAGACCAAAACATGACAGAAATCCATGAAGTCACTGACATGTGAACTGAGTCGTGTTGGTAGATGTAGGCTACGTGGTTGGGGTCCGCGAGACGAAAGTCACCAATGGTTAGAGACGTTGAACGACATGGCTCAAAATCGTTTGCAATGGCGCAAGTGCATCCACTCTTTGAGCTCTCTCAAATCCTAATCTTCTGAAATTGTCAGCACTCCTACTTTTGTCTTTCTAACCTTATCTCACTGAATTATACTTCCTGAATAATATCTTCAAACCCTAGTCTTCTTCATTACCATTAACACCTCTACTATCTTCATCACTATGGGATTTGATTTGACATTTGCGTCTCTGTGCTAATAATGTGGTATGGCAACATGAACTTATGTACATACGTACGAAGTTCTACGTTGCAACTGACTACCAGTAACCAATATAGGACTGTTTTTTATCTGTAAAATCAGGGTTAGAACATATTTTGGCTCAAATTATTGTTATTATTATTAGAGGATTTGTGGAGATTTTATTATCCTCTCAGGTGAAATAACAAAATAATTTTAGCTAATCTACCATTGAAAATCTAGAAACGTTGGACGATTGTATCGTCCCGACACGAGGCTCTTCAGCGATGCTTATAGACAACTCTCTTCGCGACATTCGAACCTAGGACTTTTTGCTTCACACGCAAACCCCTGGACCTCGAGACAACAGAATCGTCATCCGACAATGGAACTTTTCATTCCATTGCCTACGGTGGATAACTTTTTAATATCTGACACTTATCGAACTTCGCTGGTTACGGCCGTCCAGTGTTTCTAGGTTTTAATTGCTAGTTTAGCTAAGATCAGTTCATGATTTCAAAATGTCAAATGAATTTTACTCATCCATATTCTTTTTATTTTTTTCTTTACAACATTTTAATTACAGAATGTTTTCATTAGAGAAAAGTGCTTCCGATGCATTTGATCAACTGGAAATTAAATCAAATGAATTACAAACCATCCAATCACAGTTGGACAAAGTTTTAAATGAAGTATGTATGCTATACTTGATATTCTTCTGCTTGTTCATTAAATAATTTCCATTATTTGTATGTGTGTTTAATTCTGTTTCTCTTCCTATTTTTTTTGACAGAAAACCAAGTCACTTATTTGTTTGTTCACTAAATAACTTGTAGATGCCACGCTTGCTAATATGTCTAGTTAGGTATACTACCCCTAACTCAGGTCTCATATAGTCGAAGAATGAAAATTTCGCTATTGCAAAAAAATCATTACCCGACTTGAGACAAATGGCAATAAGAGTGTTTAAGCCGATTTGGGTCAAGCTGGACTGCATCGCTTACTGTCCTATGCCATACGATGTATATACCGTAAGCTATATTGCTATGCTGACAGAGTTGAAGGTTTAATATGAGATTAAACATTCATTGTCAACATTGTGAATGGTTAAGCATTATTTTGGCAAGTTTCGCTAATAGTCCATATACAAATTTGGTTTGCAGAGTGATACTAGTTGTAATTGTCTTGCAACATTTCCCAAGGGCCATTGTCATTGTGGTGCTGTATTGCATATTACCATTGTTAATAATAATAAATTTGACAGTCATGTAAGCGGGACGAGTCAAATTGGCCTGTTCATGCTGTGCGTATTGATTGACGTAATCATGGATCGGAAATAATTTCTATATGTACTACTGTATATAAATGGTGTGAATGGTCCACCAGAGTGTCGGGTACCTGTGTGGTTGAACCACAGGATTGAGCTGTGCTTGTTCACATTGTAGTGTTAACACGTTGGTAGTGTCTGGTACTCCTAAAAACCAATCTAACATTACCCTTGCTAATTGAGGTTGAATTTATGTAGTTGCAATGATTTTGATTATGTGTAGATTTGTATGTGGGAGAATTAACACTGTGCATGAGAATAAAACGTTCCAAGCATCTCTTTCGTTCATTAATATTCATTTTAATATTGCATTCCACAGTAAAAGCTTTCTTTTCAGTGTTCTATGGTTGAGCTCTTGTGGAGTTTATCATCAGCTTCCCATTTCACTGTCGAATCACTGTCTTGGTAAAAATACAACAGTCACATATTGTTCTGTAAAATCGGTAAATATAACCCGTGTCAGTCCTTTCATTTATCCAGTAACTATCTCTACATATTTAAAATAAAATGAAGACATGATTTGAAGATAGCTATGTAACGGTTGGTTGTGCTGTTCGGCTTACTTTTGGTTCGTCCTTGATCGTAGGTTATTTTAGATTTATTTTATAGTCTTACCTTTTTGTTAATGGTGTCTACTAAAATTTTTGACCCTTACATATTTTGTAAGGTATTTAATGAAAATTGTCGTGCATTTCTTGTCAGTATGATTCTTTCTGGAAATTTTTTTTGTAAACCACAAACTTTATTATTTGTAAGAGTTTACATTTCAAGCCGTTGTTTCAACCTATTTCCCGACGTTCTCACAGTCATCTCTGTCTCTAAGAGTTCCTCTGATTTTACCGAAGTCACAGTCGCGCGAACTGTAGCATATAGAACTATTATGTGTATGACCAGGATAAAAACGAAAATCCTTCGGTTTCATGTCATTGGCTCAAGTTGTGGACTTTGATTTCAGACAAATAATTGAATAAAACAGTTAAATTATTAATAAATATGTATGAAGAATACAGCTCTCGTTGGAGAAAAGTCTGTGATAAAAAAATCAACTACTTATTAGTAGTATAAAACTATAAGCATATTTTTCGATTTACTTTCAATCAAGGGATTCTTTTATGGAGAATGGATTCGTCCAGAATATAAAGTCTGTAGTAGTATAACGTATATAAACAACAATAGGATTAGTTCAAATAATCTTTCCTAAACCAGAACAATAGATGCACTCAGTAAATTGGATTTAATCTAATTTTGTGACTTTTTTCGAATAATTAACTGACTCGGTACTTGGTGTTGGTAAGTTGTAAATTGGATGATACAAAAAATAGTCCGACCAGTGAATTAATTTTTCTGGTTGGCGTTTTTTGGCGAGTTTTACTTCCATCAATAGGGGTCGCTAACCACATGCCCAACCCTCTTACTTTATTTTGGCTTGGAACTGGCTGTAACCGTAGAACGGCTCCAGGTGGAGTTATGATTGATTTACAGTCAGATTTATATAAATTGAAATAAATATTACTTCATGTTTGTAAATAATTCTATAATTCATTGAGTAACTGTAGACGATTGAGGAAAACAATCAATGTGGTACATTTCTCTTCCTGTTATTACAGGAATCATATGCTTATTCAACTATGATCATACTTTCCTGTCACTGTTATCTTTTAAATTTTGATGAGTATTACTTTTCGTTATGTGTATTATGTCTTCCTGGATTCCTCATTGTTACCAATTCCATTTAAGGTTTCTGTCCTTCAGAAAATAAATATTTAATGGTCAATCTCTCATGGATATACTAAAAGATCTGCGCTCGATAGCATTAAAACAGTTCTGTGATCAGATTTCTAAATGTCTGATTAATACGATTGTTCAAGTTAAAATTAAGTCTTACTCATTTCGAATTAACACTTGTGTGTAGCTTTATGATCCTTCAAATTTTGCCAGACTCACTATTCCACAACCTTGATTCTAATAATTCCATTTTAAATGATTTGGATCTTTCATTCCTACTTGTTATTATTTTATTGAAATCCGTTCCAACCTTAATTGTATCTTTTCCATTACGATTATACATTTACGCATTAACTTAACCTTATTTCTAAGAACTTTCATCTAAATTCGAACGAGAATAGTTTTACAAAAGTTGAATGCCGACTTAATATATTTCTATTAGAACGTTTGTCGTTTTAATACAGAACTACTACAAATAGGTTGTCGGTTAATAAGAGCCTAACAGAACAAATTTAAATCTATGCTATTTTGTTAAAACTGTTATTTTCTCAAACAATTCAAAGAAATTTTGATAGAACAGTGAGAAGACGTAATTGATCTGAAAAATGTGATGTGGTACATTTCGAATAACTCAAAGAAACTCGATGTATGAATAATTGAACATGATTTGTGAATTACATTCAAAATACGTGAATAAGCAATGAAATAAATCTATCACATATATCATAAAAAGAATTCTATAACAAGCAACCATCCCTAGACACCCCATTCCCCTTGTCTTGATCATTCAACTTCTTTAAATAATCATCAAGTTATATTTGTTTAAATTCTATTTAAATCATTATTTCAATTGTTTAATTTTATTTCACATTCTAATTTCTCATTTCTTCTGTTTACTTTCTTTTTTCTACCTTTTTGCGTCGTATTAGCAAATGGAGTTGGAAAAAGTACATAATCACACAATAACAGTGTTAGAATCTGAAAAACAAGTATTATTAGAACGTATTAAAGAAGCAGAGAATCGTTTACTTGAATATCAACAATCGAAATCATCAACTGAGCCTAGTAAGATCAGATATTTAATTTATAATATGATTGATAACTATTGATCATTGAATATGAATTGTTTTAATGCATTTACAATCGTAAATGATAAAATGTTTTAAAGTGTATTTATCAATGGTCATTTATATTGCATGTATGTACCATAACAAAAAACTATTTTTATTGCATAGTATTTTAAAATTAGGGAAAAAAAATCGTAAACTTACATATGATTACTTCTAATTCCCTTACTACCTCTACTACTATTGGATTCGAATTGACAATTACTTCTCTGTGCTGATGTGGTATGGCAACATGAACTGATGTACTTACGTACCAAGTTCTACGTTGCATCTGTCTATCTGTCTGTCTGTCTGATATTTATCTAGTAAGATATGTTTCTATTTGATGCACAGATTACTTCGCTTATTTAGTCTTTATTATAAAACAGCCCAAAACGCAAGTTCATCTCGTCAATTTACAAAAAGTAAAAACGTATAAGTAATAAATGAGTTGACATTAAAAATAATTTATGGAAACAAAATGAATAGTTTGATACTACTACACTACAGTCTAAAAGAAATGCATTTTCATCATTGAGATCGTAGAATAGTTGAAAGTCTTCAACTGTAGAACCTAACCCTGAATTTGGGGATTTCTTTATATGCTGACAGTCATAATGCAGTTTAACCATTCAATAAACCCCAAAGCTTTTTTTCTGTAATTCCTAAAATAGTAGTGAACATAGTTAATTGAGACCGATGGCGTCTAAACATAGCTAATAAATTGGTTTTCTCAATATGAATTTTGATATCTCTGTTAAATACTCTCAGCGATTTTACTAGTTCTAATTTTATATCAAAGAAACCATAAAAGATCAATCAACTAAGATATTAGAGTACGATGTGAGTACACTGTTCAGGATTCCTAAACATAAAATAATACTGTAATGGTTAAGAGATATTTCAATTTTAGTGGTTTATAAAACATATTTACATCATCTTCTGATTAGTAAAGGATTCTGTTGGCGTTTAGTTTAAACACAGGCTTCCATTGACGATGAATAAAACCGGATAACACAACTCAAGTTGTTATCACTAAATTGTAAACAATCATCTCACACCTATTTAATCTGTGTGTAGAAACACATACACATACGGACATGAAGTGAAGTAATGCTGTAGTGAAGAAGAACACAGGTAAGGACAACCAAATTGTATTTAGCGAAAATTACAGAGTTACTCAGTAAAAACGGAAAACCATATCGTAAATCGTTCAGTTGCAAAATATCAATCCATCCTATGGAACTGGACTGTTCCTGTTGCAAAACATCAATCGATTGTCACTATTCATGCGTTTCATGCAAATTCCATTGTGTTCCCACTCTTCCTTTCTTGATCTTCCCCCCATCTTCTGCTGCCAGACATTACGTTGACAGTCACGTCATATACTACTTATAAGTAGCTCACACCACAATGCTTATATTTTTTTACACATTTGAAATCATCAATCAATCAATCATTGTTAGACCAGCATTAGAAACCTAGAAGCACTGGACGGCTGTTTCGTCCTGGTATAAGGGACTCATCATCAGTTCACAACGACGACTCCTGCTACTCGCAGAATTCGAATCCAATAACTGAGGTCTTGTACGTGAACGGTTAACTGCTATACCATTGAGCCAATAAAAACGGCCGTCTACTCTGCTTCCAGGTTTCTAATGATGGTCTAACAATCATCACTAATCTCCATAACTCCAGTTGAAAAATCCTTACATTTAGAACTGTTGAATTTGATGACTCCTTTAAACAAAACAAAACAAAACAAAAAAAGTTAAATTCCAGTAGTCTAATAACAAAAAAAATGATGCAAATTCCTTACTCTTCTATATTTTTTAAACAAACAAATTGATAGTTTCAGTCTGAAAGCATACTTTGAATTTCATGCTTTTGAATTTTATACGAAAACTATCCCACTCCTAGATATGATATGATATTCATGAATAATGTCTAATTATTATCATCCTTATCATCATCATCATTGATATCATCTATATCTGGCTTGAATTTTAAAGTGTTTTATTAACTTTTTTTTTAATCTGATCAACTGTTTGTTTATTGAAAATACTTACTATTCGCCGCCAGTCAATCTGTAATAATTACAAGCTTTTAAAATATATGTGAACGAACATCAAAGTGATTCATTGTTATGATTATTTTTTAAAAGAATTTTTATTAAAGAGAATACATAAATAAAATAAAATGTAGGATATATATAAGTAAATAAATAATTATTAACTATTTCCTATAAACTTGAACAATTTGATCATGAATGATTTATTATTAATGTGTAGTCAACAAAAAAGTGAAATTATTCAATTCGAATTCAAATAATCATTGAACATTTGAATGCTTATTCAGTTTAATTAAAAAATGAATATTTGTAGACCAAAAAGGATAAAATAGGCCGGTGATACTCTGTAAGACGAAAGTCATTAGTGGAACATTCTACTCACCTGAACTAGTGATAGGGAGTGATGTAGTCGAACATGTAGACCGCTTCACTTATCTTGGGAGTCTGTCTCATCAGTGCTGATGGCCTGGTGACTGACGAAATCTCAGCACGGATACAGAAGGCTCGATTGGCTTTTGCCAACCTGCTTCACTTATGGCGTAGGCGAGATATCCGTTTGCTGACTAAAGGACGAGTGTAAAAGAAAGCTTGGGGGCGGCCAGACCAAAACATGGCATAAATCCATGAAGTCGTTGACGAGTGGACTTAGCCATGTCGGTAGTTGTCGACTACCTGGTTAGGGTCCGCAAGATGATAATAATCGATGGTTAGAGACCTTGAATGACATGGCTCAAAACCGTTCTCAATGGTGCAGGTGCATTCATTCTTTGTGTTCTCTCAAATCCTAAACTTTTTATTTTTAAGTTTGTGTCACTAGATTGTATTTCTTGAATAATATCTTCGAACCCTAATCTCTCCGATTACTTCTAATACCTTTACTACCTCTTCTACTATTGGATTTGAATTGACAATTACATCTCTGTGCTGATGTGGTATGGCGACATGAACTGATGTACTTACGTACGAAGTTCTACGTTGCATCTGACTGACTGACTACTCAGCCAAACTTGCGTGCGCGTTTTCAAGTTGACCAGTGATGTCTACCCGAAACGAAGGATAAGTTACTTGAATTGGTCTCCTCTATGTGTATTTACAAATTCTGCTGACCCATGTGGAGATAGCTATATTGGGCGAACTACCCTTGGCAAATTAACCAACGAATGAGTGAACATTTTCCGAGTATGGTTTATGAAGGGCTAGTTAAAAACAAAACGCACTTCTATCTTAGCATATTTGGTTGATAGTGGTCATATTGTAGATAAATCTAGATTGTTTCGAGTGATCTATCTAATACCTCCATCATTTCCCAATGGAGTTCGACCCTGTCTGTTACAGATAGCAGAAGCAATGGGACTTCGTACATTCAACCCTAATTTATGTTTTCGGAAGAAATTCGTGACACCCCTTTCTCTTCCATGGCCAGATATAATTTAACCAACGTTTTAAATAATTTCTTAATGTTATTTTGTTATTATTGGCATTTTTTTCACATCCTGTATTTGTTGGTAATTTTCTGCCTCTTTCCGTTTATATTCTTTTACTGTCTTAATTATGTACACACTTCTTATTACGTAATGGTTTTAATGTTTTGTAAAGAATTATTTTAAGTCAATTTATCCACGTTTGACCTACTATTGATGAAACTCTTGTTATCGTATTTCATTTTTCTTACTACTATCAGTACACCAGTCTTCCTACTGTTATCAACTTGTACTTTTGCCCATTATGTGTGTAGTGACGTAATAATCTATTTCATTTCGTCATGATTATCGACTCAAATTGTCTTGATTGGTTTAACATTTTCATGTATATTTCAGTAAACCCTGATGACGATCTAATCGAAAACAATAATATTGTTCGCTTACATGTATGTTGTTCTAATTTTCACAATAGGCATTGAAAACACAGTGAGGAGACGTGATTGATCACAAAAATGTGATGTATTTGCGCTATACATGTAGAACAATCTGGTCACACATATTTACTTGTCAAGGCATTTTATATGAAGATGAATAAAAGGTCAAATTTGTTATAGCCTTGAATTTACCCTGGTAATCTTTATGCTATTTTATGGCCTGAGGGTAATGTGACAATTTCCTATCCTTTTTTTATTCTTTTCATATTACGTTAATTCTCTTTCTCCCCTATATTTACAATTATGACCTTATATCTATTTGAACTTTTATTTAATTGACCTTTTATTAATCTTTATATAAAATGCCTTGACAAGTGGATATGTGTGACCAGATTGTTTTCGAAACGTACAACACAAATACATTACATTTTTCAGATCAATTACGTCTTATCACTGTTTTACCAAAATTTATAAAAGGGGGTTAATTGCTTTAAATTGAAAACAGTTAAAAACTACTTAATAGTGTGGAGTTTAGTCGTTCGCTCATAAGACTGAGGGTCCCTGGTTCGAATCCTGCGAGGTAGAGGAATAGTGGATGCTCACTGCTGATGAGTCACATACCAGGACAAAACGGCCGTCCAATGCTTCCAGGTTTGATGATTACAAATGTGCATTATAATTTAACAACAAGTTGTTACAAAGAATTATGAATTTGGCAAGAATTATAAAAACTGTTTTGTAATATATACATTGAAATCATTATTAGACCACTATTAGAAATCTGGTAGCACTGGACGATTGTTTCATTCTAGGATGGAGATAGTAAGCAGTGCGCATCTGCGACCCCTTATCGCGGTTTCCAAACCGAGGGTCTTCGATCCTGCAAGCGAACGTGTAACATCTTAACCATTGAGCGGGCATCTTGCGGTGTTAATCTCTAACTTTGATCAATCTAAGGTATTACGAAACCTCACCAATTGTATTCTGTACTCATTATTACCCTTAACCAGGATCCAGTAAACTATGATTATTAATTTAATATCTGTGTATATGGCACTACTTGAACAACCCAATATTATTATTATCTCTCAGATTTATTGAGTTGCACTTGGAAGTTTTCTTCACATACACTTTCCTATATATATATTTAATATCTATACGCTGAACATGTGTGTTTTTGACTGTCACAAGCAATTATCCAACGGATAATTTCTTAAATACATGTTTATGACATCAGTGTACGTTAACCTACCGAAAAAAAAGATGTTTTTCTTTTTCGGATTAGAAGCTAAAATTCCGTTTTTATTCTTATATCGCCATGTTATATATATATGTATTATGATTCTCTTGTTTGCATCAGATTTTTTTCTCTTTCAACTAAACTTTTTTTTTAATAGTTTGTTTATTTTTATTTTTTTTTGTTAAATTATTTTTACTATATTTTGTGAAAATAATGAAAAAAAAAGCAAACTGTGTCTAACATTCATTTATTTCGATATAAGTTTCATCAGTTCTGTTTTAATCCATGAGTTTAAATCAGTTGTTGAGAGAAAGTAAAAAAAAACGCGCTTCACATTTTTATCTTCATAAATTACTGCCGTATAAATTTCTTCATGGATGGATGGATGGAAATATATTTAATTGAATATTTATTTTCTTTCTCATTTTTTTTCTTTGAAAAAAAAATATGGCATTAGATTAAATTTCTCGCTTTCACTTTTTCTGTTTGCATTTTGTATGTGACGAGCACAGAGATGACAAAAATATCGGTCTGTTTTCTTCTTTTGGAATTTTTGTGAAGATTTAAACAAACAAACAAAAAAAACACACACACTGTTGTCTGTATGTCTAGTCTTGTCAACGATCAATAATGTGATTGTGTATAACTACACATTACTGGTCTTCTTTTTTTTTTGTTTTTGGTTTTGGCTCATAGCCAAATTAGGCTGTCTAGCATCAGCTTCAAAGATATCTATTGTTTCTCTCTTATACTCTAAATTGCTCTGCTGTATGTCTGTCTGTCTATCTATTGTTGTGTGTTGCTTTTTCTCTCTGTCAACTCAATATGTATTTATCATGTATTTTTATGTATATATACACTACTGTAAGATGCAGATAGAAATGCTGGCGCATAGACTTATTTATACTATATAACTTACAAATAGCACTACTGTATGTATTACGGTTATGTAATACATAATCCTTCTAGTTATTATTATATAAACCTTTACATACATGCATAATGCATAGTTTGTCTATTCACATCATTAAAAAGAAGTACATTTTTCGATTGATTTGGCGATATTGAATAATAAGTGATAGTCATTAGAAAATGTTCATCTATGTTAACGATATACCCAGTTACACGCTTTTGATTCATTTCTAGAATCAGTGGTCATTTAATTTATATCAGTAGTCGAAGGCAGGCTTTATCTGTAACGGTAGTGTTTTTATTTGAGTTGCTGAATAATATTAACATTGTTTTAATAATCGAACTATGAGTTCTTACGTGTTAATATATGTTCGGGGCGTTAGATCCCAAGAACTCACTTGGAAAAGGTCCTAATTTTGTAATTTATTGCTCAAATTTTGAATTTTTTTTATGTTTTTGCGCCAAGAGACGCTTAGTTGACTTACAGCTTACATTTCTCACTCGGAAATCCTTGACCGTCATTGGTTGACGGGTTTTTTTAGTACGCTATTTTGTGGCTCTCCCAAGGGCCTTTCTGTCATGTATAAATAAGCTTGATTTGTGTGCTTAAATGCCTCGTATTTTCTGGGTGCTTGTAGAATACATTCTCTACGCTTTATCAAGACTTCTTGATCCAAGTTAGCTGGGACTGGGACAAACGGATTAGAATAGCCTATTGTGTCACTGCATCGTTGATTTTCGTTCCTTTTACCGAACAAGGTGAACTCGTAATAGCTGCATGCATATCAGTTGAAGAGTATAACAATTTTATTCTCTACAACAAAGTACAGTCATCATTGGACACTTTAAAGTACAGTACAAACAAACTTGACGAGCATATCAGTGTAATTGACAAGCTTGATGTTAGATAATTTAATTATTCTCTTGTAGTCTCTTTTCTAAATGAACAAAGCTGACGAACTGTTCTTCACTGAACAGCTGTTACATTTTAGTTTTAAAGTCATCAACAGTTAGCATCGACACTGTCCCTGCTTGACATCGTATTGGATATATGATTTTCAAATCTTGCTACAAACAGATGACTTTTGAAATATGACGTCGTTGTTTTATACTATTGGACATAAGTATATTGATGATAGATTGGGAAGTCCCTACAAAATATATTAGTAGTATGTGAAACAGATCAATATCGCTGAAATCGGTCCGCTGTTTTTATGTAGGTTGGTAGCTTAGTGGTCAAAAAAGAGCTCGACCTATACAATTCCTGCGGCACGATAGTATTACTAGCCATCGTACTTCAAGTTTTGCTTGAAGCCAAATACACAAACATGTACTCAATTACTGATTTGCATTGTTCTTAGTATTTTCAATAGAACCTAGGTGTGTCATCAATCATGTGTATGTAACTATGAGAAATATCAAAATAAATTCCCTGACGTTTTTAATAATTAAATTAACAATAGGTATTTTTATTGCTCAAACGTGTTTTTGATTACACTAATTATTGATCTATTGCAGAATGAAATATATCATGGGGCTTTCAAAAATGAAATTCATATAATCTCCCCTTAGTTTTATTTTAAAGAGTCATTGTTGTTTTATACGATCTTTCAATTAACTTGTTTGTTAAATTCGATTTTCTGTTTCACTCCTCACATCAATATCGATTCGAAAAGATTTATTAAAATTTGATCTAAACTATAGTTCGTTATTTTTAATCAAGTGGAATAGTGTCTAACAGGTAAATTCAAGATGAACGTATTGTGTCCTGTTTCGGGGCTTGTCAACGCTAAATGCACCTACCCTAATCTCAATGTTGATATATTTACTCCGGCATTAGAATCCAATCAGTCAGTTGCAACGTAGAACTTCATACGTAAGTACATCAGTTCATGTTGCCTTACCATATTAGCACAGAGATGCAATTGTCAATTCAAATCCCATAGTGGTAGAGATAGTAGAAGAATTACTCCTAATTGAGAAGATTAGTATTTGAAGATAATATTCAAGAAGTTCTCCCACGGTGTGGGCAGCCGGGAAGTGACAACCGCCCTCATACCCGTAACAGTACGCGCGAGACCAAATCGATCATAATATATGCTCAAAATGCATTCATTATTGATTGAGCTATTGGTTGGTTGCAAGTAAACATTAAGTTTTTGTAATGAATATAAATCAACAGTTTACTTTTGTTAAAATGTTAAAAACTGCAATTATTAATCAACCAATTTCAACAGTCTTTCACACCAACAATGTGATCATACAAATCAAATAACAGCTAATGTGGTTAGTTGTTGTTTAAAAAAATAAAAAGATGAAACTGGACTTACATTTCCTCGTATTTTCCTCTTCTTCTAATTTTTTTTAAAAATATTAGCAAATCGATCAGCTGACGAAGAACAAGAAGAAAAAGCTTCAACTGAATCACAAATTAATTTTCTCAATTCCATTGTAGTTGATTTACATGCTAAGAATACGGAATTAGAATCTCGTATACGTGCAATGCTTGTTGGAACGGATGAACAATCCGAGTAAGTTAATTATTGATAATAGTAGTAATTATTGTTTATGAAATCTGATATGATTAATAAATTGAGATGTTGTTGCATTAAAATCTCATATATTTGTAATATTTTGATTAGTGGATAAGACAAATGAATATTTGCGCGTTTTGTACAAGTTGCTTTCTACAGTTACAGAATAAATTGATGAAGTAACATGTTTTTTATTGAATGACTATTAGGAAATTATCTTTCAAACAATTATAAACTATTAACTTCATATAATGTTGAGTTCTTATGCTGGTGAGATTATAATATAGAGTAACCCGATGGTTAGAGACTTTTGAATGACATGGTTCAAAATTGTTTGCAATGACACAAGTGCTTCCATTCTTTGTGTTCTCTCATATTCTAATCTTCTGAATTCTTTGTCACCGTTATCTCTTCCTCTTTTTAAATTTATTTCATTGGATTTATACTTCTTGACTCATATCTTCCTTCGATCCGTAATCTTTTTAATTACCGCTAATACTTCTACTACATCTACTACTATGGGACAATTCGATCTCTGTGTACTAATGTACTAGGGCAACTTGAATTGATGTACGTAGTAAGTACAAAGTTCTACATTGTAGCTGACTGATTGACTGGCTTCTCCATTACTACTTATACTGTAGTGAATGAGAACACAGGTGGGGCAACCGAATTGTATTTAACGAAAATTACAGAGTTACTCAGTAAAAACGGAAAACCATATCGTAAATTGTTAATTTCCAAAATATCAATCCATCCTATGGAACTGGACTGTTTCTGTTGCCAAACATCAATCCATTGTCACTATTCATGCGTTTCATACAAATTCCATTGTTTTCTAACTCTTCCTTTCTTGATCTTCCCCCCATATTATGCTACCAGACTTTACGTTGACACTCACGTTATATACTACTTATAAGTAGTTCGCACCACAGCACCACAATACTTCTATGGTATGGTAACCTGAACTGGTGTACGTACGTACGTTTCAGCTTACCGAATGACTAACAAACAATTCCAGATCAAATCATTCATTTTCACTATGATACTCATCTTCAATTACACCTCATAGAAGTTCACATTAAATACCGTTTCAATTTTTTTTTCAAGTTACTAAATGCTTCTTATATCATCTCTATTCATTATTTTTCAACAATTTCATTTGATTAGTTCGTTTTAAAATACTAACAAGGACAACTCAGTCAGTCAGTTGCAACGTAGAACTTCGTACGTAAGTACATCAGTTCATGTCGCCATACCACATCAGCACAGAGAGACGTAATTGTCAATTCAAATCCAATAGTAGAAGAGGTAGTAAAGGTATTAGAAGTAATCGGAGAGGTTAGAATTAGAAGATATTATTCACGAAGTATGATTCAATGAGATAAGTTTAGAAAGTCAAAAGTAGAGGTGTTGAAGAATCCAGAAGATTAGGATTTGAGAAAACACAAGGAATAAATGCACTGGCGCCATTGCGAACGATTTTGAGCCATGTCATTCAAGGTCTTTAACCATCGATTATTATCATCTCGCGGACCCCAACCACGTAGTCGACAATTACCGACATGGCTAAGTCCACTCGTCAATGACTTCATGGATTTCTGCCATGTTTTGGTCTGGCCGCCCCTAACTTTCTCCCAACCTATTCCTACACTACAAAACAAAGCTTGACGAGGCAGTCGCTGGTTAGGCATACGCAACACGTGTCTCAACCACCTCAACTGATGAAGTTTCACCACTTCATCTATTGATCTGCCATTCTTACCTAGTACCCGTTTCCTAATAACAGCGTTGCTCACTCGGTTGTCCCAGGATATACGAGCAATGCTTCGAAGACACCTATGATCGAAAACCAATAACCGACGAGTATCTTCTACTCTCATTGGCCATGTTTCACAGCCATAAAGTAAGACGGAGCGAACCACTGCGCAGTAGAAGGACAACTATCTTTTTATGTTTAATTAACTTTTAATAGATAAATAAATACATTTGAACTCATTTTCATGTTATACACATGTTTTTTTCTTTTAATTCCAGTGTGTATTATAATTAGGTAATTTTCTAATGCATAACTTAAATTCTTGTTTTCATGTAAACTTTTTATAATTTTTGAAAGAATTTGTTTTGTTGTTGTTGATGTTGTTGTTGTTGCTGTTCCATTTCAAATAAATCAATATTCATTGAGAAGTGATTGAATAATGTATTGATTTTATTCATTCGAAACTAATCCACAGATTGGGGTTATCATTTGACAATCAATATCACATATATGCTTCTCAATTTGTAACAATACGTCAACTATGACTCATCTGTATGTGTAACACATGAAACCTACATGCGAAAGAAAATCGATTTTCGATTTCGATCGACCACACCTGTTGTTACCTGTAATTAAAGCATAGGCCACCGACTAGCGAATTATTTTTCTGGTTATCGGCTTGTTTTCTTGATCGAGTTGTATTTCTACGCGATGAGGGTCTTAACCGTATGCTTATACAAATAAAACGCACATACATATAAATAATTCAAAATGAATTAGCTTTTATCTATTAAAATAAAAATTTTCGATGCAATGTAATCGTACTTACTTAATTACTTACTCCTGTTACTTCCAATGGAGCATAGGCTGTCGACCAGTTATTATTGTCCAACCTACTCTGTCTTGGGCTTCCCTTTCCAGTTCTGTCCAATTTTTGTTCATTCTTCTCATATTTGTCTCCATTTCTCGGCATAATGTGTTCTTTGACCTTCCTCTTTTCCTTTGTCCTTGAGGTTTCAAAGTGAAGACTAGTCTTGTGACTCGTTTGGGTGTGTCCTTGCCTCTGACATCGATCTTCTCAATTTATTCATGTTTTCTATCATACTTTGTATCAATATTGTTTCATTTTTTTATTTTTGTAATTTCCAGCTTACATTCTGGCAAACATATGAAACCACGAAATCTACCACCTCCTCGTTTATGGTGTGATAATTGTCTTGTATTTGATAGTCATGATACTAAAGACTGTTGTACACAAACAAACGAAACTCATCATCAGCATCATAATAGCAATAATAATGGTCTGATTAAAAATGCCACCACAATCCCTGACGAGATGATGCCTAGAAAGTCATCGTTGAAAAACTTTCATAAAATTTCTAAATTTAATTCATCTGTCACTACAACAAATCGTTTATATTGTGATAATTGCGGTATATTCGATGATCATTTAACTGAGAATTGTACAGATACGCAAACATTTTAACAAAAAAAGAAGAATATATGTGTACATTTTTTTTAAAATTTGTATATTTATGTGTTTTTAGTCCTGAACACCCAACACCCATCCAACCTTTTATCTCTCTCTCTCTATCTACCTTTTATGCTGCAATCTGTGTTCCCGTGATGCTGTCATTTCTTTCTGTTGATATATGCTTAAATCTTGTTTAATGTGTTAGCCACCTTTTTCACGCATCTCTTTTATTTTTGAATTGAATCATTTTGTTTTTTTTTTAAAAATTTAATTATGCTGATAGTTCGACTGTTTTTTTGGTCAAGCAGCTTAGAGCAAGATAAACAAGAAGTGCTTTATTGTAATTGGGATAATTTGCCATAAAAAAACTATTCTTGCCACTATTATTGTTCTTATACTCGTCTATTGTTACTATCATCATCATTTATCTTCACTGTTTAAATAATTCCGAGGAATGTTTACTTCTTAATTTTTGCATGCTTACCATTCACATGTAGTATGTGTAAGCGGGTTTCACATTGAATAATACATGTTTAGCAAGAACGAGCGAGCGAGCGAACCAGTGACAACACCTACACATAGAACCGAAGGATGAATGATTTCAGTGTTTGATTTTTAATGATGAATTTTGTTGAATTATTGATTGTTTTTACTGCCACCTCCATTATTATTATTATTATTATTATTATTATTATTATTATTATTATTATTATTATTATTATTACTATTATTATTATTATCGATATTATTTTATGAAAAAGAATACGAGAAGAATCCTTATTTTCATTGTAGAGAAAAATTCATTTTATTGTTTTAATGAATTCACGTCTTCTTTTTATTTTTCATACATCGATGGGAATTTTTTTGGTATTTGGTTGTGCGTGTGTGTGTGTGAAATATGTTTTTTTTCCGAAGGTGGAAAACATACATAGACTGCAGGTTTTTAATCACAAGTGTCTTTGAAATAGTGCTGACGACGCATTGTGGGACCATTGAGTGAGTAATCTCGAGTTAAATTAATAAAAACTAGACATAGAGAATATGGTTTTGTGCGATCAAATTAAACCGAGTGGTAAAGTGTGTAAATTACTGGATAAGTCTTCAGTAATAGATTACAAAGTGTGGTATCTTGAGAATAATGTTCATTCATTAGGTTGATGGGTGTTATGTCTCCATGTGATCGTCGCTCGACTCATTTCTACCTACGTATTTTGTCAACTCAGTCACCTTCCTCAATTGTGTCACCTATGGCGTAGGCTAGAGATCCGTTTGATAACCAGAGGACAAGTCTACTGAGTAGTAGTTCGTTCCTTCTTACTATATGGCTGTGAAACATGGCCAGTAACAGTAGAGGATATTCGTAGGTTACTGTTATTTCATCATTGATGTCTTCCAAACATTCATCGTTTATCCTGTGACCACCGAGTAAGCAATGCTCTTGACAGGAAACGGGTACTAGTTAACGATGGCAGATCAATAGATGAAGTAGTGAAACTTCATCAGTTGAGGTGGTTGGGACATGTGTTACGAATGCCCATCCGCCGACTGCCTCGACCAGCTATGTTTTGTAGTATAAAACTAGGCTGGAAGAAAGGTAGGGTCGGTCAAACCAAAACATGACAGAAATCCATGAAATTACTTACAACTGGATTGAGCCATGTGAGTAGGTGTACACTATCTGATTGAGGTCTGTGAGATAATGGTAACCGATGGTTAGAGACTTTGAATGACATGGCTCAAATTCGTTTGCAATGGCGTAGGTGTATTCACTCTGTTTTCTCTCAAATTCTAATCTTCCGAATTCCTTGTCACTTTTATCTTTCTCTTTTTAAATTTATTTCATTGGATTATACTTCTCGAATCACATGTTCGAACCCTAATCTTCTCCATTATTGCTAATACCTCTACTGCCTCTATTACTGTGGGATTTGAATTGACAATTCGATCTGTCTGTGCTAATGTGGTATAGCAACTTGAACTGATGTAGGTACGTACCACGTTTTACGTTGCGACTGACTCCTGACTGACCATACATAAAAGTATTCTAGATTGATATGTGATGATGACCGCCATATCTGTAGCAAAATATATGAACCCATATTGTACTCAGTGTTTAAAACTCAAGTACTTTTGTAGTGAACGAGAACACAGGTGGGGCAACCGAATTGTATTTAACAAAAATTACAGAGTTACTCAGTAAAATTGGGAAACCATATCGTAAATCGTTCATTTGCAAAATATCAGTTCATCATATCGAACTGGACTGTTCTTGTTGCAAAACATCAATCCATTGTCACTATTCATGCGTTTCATAAAAATTCTCTTGTGTTCCCACTCTTCCTTTCTTGATCTTCCCCCATCTTCTGCTGCCAGACATTACGTTGACGCTCACGTCATATACTACTTATAAGTAGCTCGCACCACACTCGTCCCCCCTTTTAATAAGCTCTCGTCGTAGTCTTTCAAAACAGGGACCCTGGTCAGTTAATATCACCTTCCGTATTCCGTGACACGCTACAGTATGCCGGATTACCACTTCGGTCATTGTTCTTGCCCACTGGTCTGGGATGGATACGGCATCTATCCGACGTGTAGCGTTTACTAGTTCCCGCTCCTGGGACACGGTGGCAGGCAGGCGCCAACAACTGTGCCCCCGACTCCTCATCCACACTCGGCAGCGTACGGCGCAGCAACATCGTGAGCTCCACAGCCAGCACCAACGGGTCACAATCAGCCGACAGCCTCGCAAACCGGAACCTCTGCGGCGCCTTCTCTCTCTCCACCAGGCTGTCGAACTCCGTCATCAGCCGTCCGGTGACCGTCTCCCACGCCGTCTTCCCGGCGGCACCGTCCAGGCTGTCGTATGCCGCCTTCGCCTCACCTCCCCGCAGCGTCCCCAGCACCGCCAACTCCGCCCCGGGCCCCACCAGCTCCACCGTGGCCTCAAACTCCTCCAGGAAGCTCCGCAAATCTCCGTCCTCCAACTCCTTCGGCTACGGGACTATGACCAGTAGAACATGAAATAACTTTTTCATCAGACAACACTGGCATTATTGTTATTCATCTCAAATGGATTTTCTCATTAAAACTTGTCTTGAAGTATTTCAGTATATGATAATATTATTTGTAGAATCACCTCTTTTCTGTTCAACTGTGATAAACTATTCAAAGTTTCTATGTTTAATAGTACGAAATTAAGATAAACAATTTATGCTATGAAACCTCTAATTCTCTTATATTAATATATAAGACCATTTACTTTTCTATCGCTGCTATATCATGAACACTGTGTACAATGCATTTATGAAAGTAAACAAAACAAGTAGTGTATTTTTTGTTTCTTCTAATGAATGAAAGACAACTAAAGAAACATTTCTAACGAATAAATATGACAAAAATTACTAATATCTTTAACTAGTCAATAAATGAACTAAAACAAAAATTTATGTCAAATAAAAAAAATTCACTCCAATTGACTGAAATCACTTTGTATTGATGTTTATCAAATATGTATATACATATATATCATCATCAGAATAGGACAAGAGACAATTTGAACAGTTTGACTGAAATGCTATCAGAAAGTGATTATGATTAGTGAATCAGAGTATGTAAACAATATATTTATTGTATCTAGTGCTTGCCTTATTGTATTGAGAATAAAATAAACAGTTTTGTTTTGTTTTTTTGTCGTTAAAAAAGACAAATTCATGTGTAAACAAATAAAGTTAGAAATGAACGATGAGGTCAAACTGTGTCATCCTTTATAGAATGTGATTCTTTTTCATTCTTGTAATTTTTTATTCTCTCATCAATGAATAATTCATCAATTTTGTTAGGGTTAATACCTTTAAATGTAGTCATATTATTCTGATGATTTGAATGAATTGACAGAGACATAAAAGGGGTAATAAAGTAATCATATAAATAAATAGGTACAATCTGCACAACGATTATCTTAAAAAACATTTTGGGGGCAGAGTTTTGGAGGTTTGTGTTTTTACACATTTGAAATCATCAACCAATCATTGTTAGACCCCCATTAGTAACCTCGAAGCACTGGACGGCCGTTTCGTCCTGGTATGGGACTCATCAGCAGTGCACATCCACGACTCCTGCTCCTCTCAAAATTCGAACCCGGGACCTTCGGTATTGTGCTCGAACGCCTAACCATCGGACCACTGGGCCGGCTTTGGAATTCTTAATAATAATAATAATAATAATAATAAAAACAATTTATGGCGAATTAAAGTTACATACATTTCATATTATTTGTAAAACTTGACCTACATAAAAACTTGTGAATGGTAATTATAGTACAGCTTCATTTGAAAGTGATGTTTTTAGTCATTCAAAGTAACTGGTCTACAAGAAGATTTATTGACAGATTTGTTAGGTTTGTTTGTCTCGTATAAGTATGCATACGAGTTTCTATGTTGTTCACAATTATCGAACGCTAGTTATGATCGAATTTGACAGCGATTTACCTGACATATTTTGCATGTCTTGGATGATTTGACATTATACAGTAATCATCTGAAACTGTTATATTTGACAATTATAAGTAATGTATGTTTAAGGTTTTATTATCGTTACAGTAAGAGGTCTTCTAGCCACTGATAAAACAGTAATGACTTCGTTTGATAATGTGTAAATATATTCCTGAATGCTCTTTTAGTGGTGACCGGGTCGAGATTGATTGTCATCACCACCTAATACTAATTACTATCCCGTCACGATAATCTGAAGTAAATCCAGGGTAAAGAATATGTTTGAAGCAGAAAGAGGGCGACGTTACAATGAACAGCAAGTTATAAATGATGGCAGCAACGCTAGAAAGAAGGTTGCGCGTCAGTAAGTGTTTTTGGTGCATTTAAACAAAACGAGTACAATAATAAATATTTTCTTTTCAATAATTGCGTTTCCTTCGTAGAAGTAAGTGTTCCACTACACTCTGTTCTGCGCTTACGCATCACTTTACACATGTTAATAATGAGAAAACGTTGATGATGTATGACCATGTTATAAATGTGCAGGTTATGTGGTATATTTCGTTTAGGAAATTCGTCGGATTTCTTGCAACAATATCCAACCGATTTTACTGATTTTCAAATTAATTTTACCGGGTAAAACAATCAATCGACAAAACAAATTAATGGGTTTTGTTCACTTTGAAAGAGCTCGATAGCTTGGCTGTAGCGGTACATAAATTTCTTACTCTAATCAATGGATGAGTGTCTCCAGACAGTCCACACCTGATAACGAAACAATATAGCATATTTGTTTTACTGTTGGGAGTATAAACTAACTCAACACTGTCTTGTTATTAGAAGGTTTATTGCAAGAAATCAATTCTTTTAAATTTCATTCATTTGATTGCATATACATAATGATTCTGCATCACAATTTACGAAGCTTATATTTAATCTTTGGGAAAGGTTCGACTTTAACTGCTGTTACCTTGACGTGGTGGTCGGACTTGCTTATCGTGATGATCCAGCCGAGCTGTTTAGGGTGGAACAAATGTTTCTGTAGGTTGTCCCATGCCAGGCAGGTTGATTAGAGAACGATGAGACTAAAAGCAGCTACTCAAGGTCTGAGGGCGAAGTCGTACTGCTGACTGCAGAGGGGTGTGATAGCAGTAAGGTGTTTCCCTCGGAAAACTAGCATCTGCAGCGATGCTGCCTTCTCAAAAGGAAGGAAGGAAGTAGTTAGAAAAAGTCAATACTAAGAATGTCACACCTCACTTTACCTCACAGATTTCCGTCTCCGGAGTTAAGGCCATTTAAACAAGAGCGGAGCTAACCCTTTGAAATCTTTCCATTAAAAGGCCAGCCCTTGGGCTCTACGGTCACGCCCACAGGTCTGTAAGTTCAACGCTAATCTACCATCCTTTTCAGGTCCCTCAAGAAGCACCCTTCCACGGTGTGGGCAGCTGGAAAGTAGCTTCCGCCCTCATACCCGTTCCCATACCAGGGATATTGATAATGGTGAGAATATCAGGTATTTCGTGTTTTATTGCATACATGGTTCTCCTAAATTAATTCGATTTGGATAAGATTAGTATTTATTTACAAACTGATTACCATATAATTTTACTTAGTAATGTTCACATCTGTCATGAGATTAAGTTGAACTGTTTTACAAGTGCTGAGATAACTAACTTTCTTCAGCTACATACATTCAGATTTTGCATGAAACTGTTGACATTTAATTTGTTGTTACCTTTTGAATGAATTTAACTGATCCTTGTTTAATTTGAAAACAGTTTACACCATGAATTAACTCTGACTGGCTGTATAATCATTGAAAAGTACTAGACAGTTGTTTTATTTAAAATATGCGTCTATTTCAGGTAGTAAAGGATATCACCCTCAAAAAAATAACATCACAGAATGTAATTTCTTTGACTGATGTGAACCCACTTAAACACTATCAAGAATTGTTAACTGTTAAGTACTGAAAACAATCTTCAAACTGATTCAATCTCTGAACATATGAATTCAAATGGTGAGATACAGATTTTTATTTAATATTGATATGCCTAAGAATCGTCACCAACTTTCTTGTCCCCGTTTCTTCGGCTACATTGCGCACAAGTCAAATTTGATCATAAATATTTGGGTAACCGTATTAGACAGTACATATGTGATAATCATTTGTGAAAAACCAAATACGTCTATAATCTAAAAAATTTACCTTATCTGATTATACTAACCTTCAATAAACTGTTTGCAAAAAAACGTAAATCCCACCGACTTATCTGTTTCGATACGTAGATTTTTGCTTGTAACCACTATCTCAGTACATTTTATGTTTCAATAAACATAAAGGTCACTTTAACTGTACCACTACTACTTTTCTTACAAATATTTAATGTTCCTAGTTGTCCTTTTTTTCAAAAAGAAAAACTAAAACTGTTCACTTTCGTTTTTTATTTGTTGAGTCCATGTTAATTATTGAACATTGAATCAATAATTAACTTTTTCTTTTTTAAAAGAAAAATGAATTTTGATCGGTTCAATAGAATTTTTTATTATTTTCGCATGAAATATTTATCATAACATAGAAATATCTTGTTACAAGAATAATATACTATTTGGAAATAATCTTGTTCAAGCAACAACATGAATTATTCTCTGTATAGACTTACATGGGTTTTGTTTGCCAGTCTCAAGTTTTGTGACTAGAGAAAATGATCAACTTTTGATTTAATTTATCCAGCCAATGGTATACATTTTTGAAACCATGAATCGATCAATGTTAGACTACCATTAGAAACCTGGAAGCACTGCATGGCCGTTTCATCCTGGTATGGGACTCCTGGGTTCGAATCCTGCGGGGTGCAGGTGTCGTGGATGCGCACTACCCCTGATGAGTCCCATACCAGGACGAAACGGCCGTCCAGTGCTTCCAGGTTTCTAATGGTAGTCTAACATTGATCGATTCATGGTTTCAAAAATGTGTAACTTAACAATCTTCACAACCCCGTAATGCAAACCAATGATATATCTATATTATACACTTGATGAAATCGTTCATTTCGTGTAAAGAGTAGTACTTTACATTTCTGCATTACAATTTTTTTTTCTCGCCATTACATGTTCATTCGACTTTCGCAAATCGATGCGTAAACTTGTTTTCATCAATATTACTTAATAATTGTTAACTTGATATCGATCAGTATTAGTTTTTGTTTTAATCGCCGCTTATGGATATGATAGATTTTTAGAGATAACACACAGCTGAGTAGTGTTCATTGCTATAAGTTTATTATTTTGTCAAAATTATCTTATTCAGTACCCTAAAGGAAAAATAAATAATATTGAATTGTATTTAGCATATGAATGAAAAATGAAATGAAATCTTTTAGAATTTTAACTGTGAAATCTAATCATTAGTTCTACAGCTTTACATTTTTTGCTTTTGAACAGTTTTATTCTGAAATCCAACTTAAATAAACCTTGAATTCAAAAATCAATAATTGAAAAAGATCATTGTTTCAACTATAAAGAAATGATTATTAGTCTAATACTTTAGTATTGTTTAGTTTACGAAATATGCATCTGCCTATGGACTACTGTAATCATTAACCCTTTGAAACGTGTATCTCTTGTGCTTATTATTACTATGATTGTATATTGCAAAAAAACACATTGGTGATTGGTTCATTTCAGATATATTGGTAAGTACTATCAAAACAAAACGATAATGTTTCTTATACAAAGAAATCTGGAGTAATCGTTTATACTATTTATGAGTAGTGTAAAATATATTACAAAAGATTTTTGACTTCCTTGAACAAAAGTTAAAAGGTTTCACATTGAAAAACATGGAATGTTCATATGAAAATAGTTAACTGTTCAGGATTCATTGTTGGTGTATAAATGGTATAATACGTTTTGATCAAGTTATTTGAGGTATCTGTAGTGATAGTTCTCAGTAGACCAGAGGAAAATAATCGTATTATGTCATGTGATGACGTATTTCAATGAGAAAACGGGTATATGTCAGCGAATAAACAAAAATCCTGCTTGTAAGCTGTGACATAATGATTCTGTATTAATGTGATCACTTCCACTCATAAATATTATGGTTTTGACCATAAATAGTATTCAATATCATAGAATACAAGTCAATTTAACTTGTTTCATTACTGTCTGATTTGTACCAGCTTTTATTGTTCTTCATAAAAGCTGTTTTCAAATTTGTATTCGTTTGTCTATCATTTTTATGTAGGAGTTTTAAAAAAACCAGCCAATATGGGTGTTTTTTACTTGGATAATCCCATAAGATTCTCAGTGTTTAGGGTAATAATATCGTAGATTTGTAGGCATTGAATCGGTCTATAATTTTGTAGAAATTCTAACTGGACCGAAGGTGACGTAAATTTGGATTTGGTCATGTTTGGGGATGTTAGATACTCAGAGCTCACTTAGAAAAGGTCCTAATTATGTAATCATGTAATTTTATTCTGAAGTTTTGGATTTTATGTTTTCGCACCAAAGATGCTCATTTTGACTTTCAGCTTGCATTTCCCACTTGAGAAATTCTTGACTGTCATTCATTGATGGATTATTTTAGTAGGCTATTGTGTGGCTCTCACTAAGGGCGTTTATTCATTGTATAAATAAGCTTGAGTTGTGTGCTTGTTGACTTCGTACTGCCTGGTCGCCTATGTAATATATTTCTCTTAGTTTTATTAAGACTTCTTCCTCTAGTTAGCGGGGCCTGGGATGATCGGATTTATATTAGATCATAGACAAAGTTTATTAAGAATGAGGGCAAAAGTTTGGTTGTTTGTCTGAAATGTTATAAAACTTTAAATTGACTTGATCGAGTTCACTCTCAGTTACGTGCAGCCCCTATTCAACACTGGTCCCAATCCAGCATTTCAAGTCATTCAGACTAAATAAATTATTGAATAATGAAAAACGTCTGTTTTGAAAGAATTTGTTTTATTCATATATGATTCACATATATCTTACATAATTTAATGCTTTTTCAATAAATTTCAGTGGAATTTTTAATAAACTGTTGTTTTTGAGTGTAGTTTACATACTCAAGTAGCTGGAAAATTTCTTTATGAAGTATATATAGAGATTGTTAACGAAACCTGGAAAAATTGCCTAATGAACTTTTATGAAAAACATTCCGATGATATGGAATCATCTATCTGTAGTTTCAGAGTTTATAGTTGTTGTAGCATTTGACTTTATCAATGACATTTTCAGTTATTTGTATGTCAAGTAGTTCATGTAGTCATGTTGTTTTAGAAGATAAACAAGAAACTTAAGCGGCCTGTAATCTGATTCCAAGCTGATGTCTATAATAGCGTTGAGAAGAACAATTGTTAGCGTTGGTGTAGTAGAAAAAAATGTTATTATCAGCTTTCAGGAGGTTCGTTCGATTGTTTAGAATGATGGTTTATCGTCTAGCTATCAAACTTCTTGGCAGGTTGCAAGATGTTCGAGGTATGAGCAGCTGACATGTTCTTCGGAAATATCTGCAATGTGATGATCACATAGCCATGGAAATAAAATGATGCTGAATAATTAGTCTTATCAAGCCATTGCTATGACAAATGATTCAAAATATAATAATGATGACCGCTCTTAAAAAAGGGCCTGATAAAATCCGAAACATCCACAGAAATGAGAGACGATATGGAAAGGAAAAATGAATGTATATTATAGTAATGTAAAATGACTTCAGCTTCATATGGGAAATGTGACACTAAGAAGAATGGAATGAACTCACTTTTGGCAAAAATTCGAATTACAGAGTGAGTTGCGAATGTATAATGTGAATATCATATTCATAGTATTATGATTCCATAAGTGATTAGTATAATGTCAATACATTGTAGTATTACCTAAATACTTCAAGCACACTGTGATATAAAATGGTATAGAATATTACCAATATAAAACAGTCTACATTCATTTTGAATTTAGAGTAAAATATTGAAAATAGTTTCGAAAAGCTTTATAGTTTTGAATTCTTTGTAACTAATGGCTTTTCATAACGAAGAAATAGTGAAGAATTAGTTCTATCAACCTACTGTTGATAGAACTTTATCGATTGAATTGCATTGTGGTCACCACACATCGTGTGCACAATTTTGAGGTGTACAGTGGTTGGAAGTAATTAATAAGAAATCCTGGATTTAGGTCCCGTGATATTTAACACTTGTCTTTAAGGTATATTCATAATCTTGACAGAGCTAATGCTTCCCGATAGATTAGACTACATGTCACCCGAATCTACAGCTTTAGCTGTTAACACTAGACTATCCGGGCAGCGATTGACCCACTTATCTTTAATGCCGAGTCCCTCAGACCAATTACCGAATTGGAAACTGGTCGATAGAATTCAATCAGCATTAAGAAGAACTTGACATACATATTATAGGTTACTACTTAGTGACGCAACTATTTCCAACTTTGAGTTTAGTTGCGTCACCCTTTTTCCTGAACGCAAAACGGAAAACTTTAGCCCCTGTTGTTTCTTTATAGTTGGAAGGGCCATTTTGAATAATTTTAATATTTTTATAGTAGATTTGATGGTTGTTGCACTGTCTCACATAGAATCAGCTCCCGTTTGCATAATATAACAATAGGGTGGTTAGAATTGTTTTGACTGTACTAAATATTTTTGATTCATTTCTCTCTACTACTTAATTTTGTACCGCTGGAATTCAGTGATTTACTTTCTAAAGAAGTAAGCTGTTGAAACATCAGAGATTTTATGCCTTACCTCTCGGGGAATATAACAAATATATATGATTATTTATTGAAATAATTGGAAAAAAAGTATTCAAATTAAATAAGAATAATCAAAGTGTTCATGATGATTTGCTATAATTTATACTGATATGCTTTTGTACTTAGCAAAGAACGCAATTATTGCCTTTAAGTAAAAGTAATCTATAAAAAAAGGATGAGTCTTATGAATTTAAAAAAAAAGTTCTATTGATCAATGAAAGAAAAGATTTTGTTTAAATTTTGTAATTTGAGCAAAGTATTGAAACTAAGCAAGATAATTTTCATGAATCATTTTATTGTAGAATAAAAAAAAGATTATTATTCCTCAAAAGAATTGGATGATTAAAGAGAGAAATGATCATCTTCTGGCTAAAAAAAATATTTTATGTTGTTATAGTACATTTAACATACATATGTATACATATATATATATTGACTAGCCTTAATCTGTTTATTTCGGCATGCGGTTTTCCTCCTCGAAACGTACAATGTTGCTTCAAGATTGGCTTGCATCGACACCAGAACTAGTGATAGGAAGTGAAGTAATCGAACATGTAGACCGTTTCACTTATCTCGGTAGTCTCATCCGTGATGATGGCCTGGTGACTGATGAACTCTCAGCACGCATACAGAAGGCTTGATTGGCTTTTGCCTATTCGCGTCATCTACGGTGAAGGCGAGATATCCGTTTGCTAACCACAGAACGAGTGTACTGCGGAGTAGTTCTTTCAGTCCTACTTCACAGCTTGTCATAGTGACTTCATTGAAACATTCCACATGGATGCTAATAAAGACTATTAAAAATTTAGTGCTTAATTTTACTAACAGAATAAATTAAACCGTTCCTAATTACAATATTCTCACCAGCAACCTCAATATTTATCATGCAACAACAGGCACAAAGTATTTTCTGTGACTTAATCAGATGAGGTTATGAATAACAATCAACTTGGGTTTCATGTTAGTTGACACTCATAAATAAAGAGTACTTGTAATATTTTCGGAGTTTTTGTTCTCTGCGGGATTTGAAACATGATGATGAGCTCTATGTTGGACGAAACATTCGCCCATATATATATATATATATATAAACTCACTGCAACTTAAAAATGGTGTCTCTGTTTCACACTACTAAACAAACTAGCTAACAGAATATTAAGCCTTAAATAAATCCAATATGGAAATCATATAATTGTCAACAAAGTAACATTGACAATAGATATTGATTTTTGTTTAAATGCATGTAAAGTGAAACCTTGAATAAAAATAGAATAAACGTATTTATTCACCTTCATTGTTTATATCTGATAACCAGCTAAATAATTTAAAATGATAAATTTAGAAAAAATGTTTTACTTTTTTCATTTTTATTTTTCTACTAATCGCTTTGATGATGACGATGATGGTGATTATAAGTCCGCAATTAAACTGGTAAATATTAACAGAGAAAACAAAATAGTTAGAAATGAAACTTTTTTAAGTAGTAATATGAATATCATCTCCTTCTTCACTATTATTTCTCTATATCCCCATAGTTTACTCGAAATTATTTAAATTTGTATTACTGGATGAAAATTATTTTCATCATTGGTGTAAATAAACACAGTAGACTCATACACACACAGGGAGACCAGTTTTGTTAATATTGTTTCATCCTAGTGTATGTGAAAAGCATTTATTTTGAATTTATGAGAAATAATTCATCCCCATATTTCATAAATTGAAAACAGGTATTAGGATGAAACTATTTGACTTTAAGCATGTTTCATCTGTTGACTAATAATAATAATAGTAATAATAATAATAATATTGGTCCACCATTCGTAATTTTAGTTATATTTGAGAGCGGTTTTGATAAACTTACCAATCCTCTTAATCATAAATCAGTTTTGAATAGTTTATTGAGGCTTTTTATTTTATTTGACATGGAAATTTTTATTTAAAGACAACACGGACGAGAATAGATTTTTATTGAAACAAATATTGTTCTCGGTTGATTCAGTCAATTGATGTGTATAACACATTTTTCAGTTTTCAGCACATACTTATCGAGACTGCTGAGTTATTTTGAACTCATGAATCGGTCAATAATGTTAGACCATCATTAGAAACCTGGAAGCAGTGGATAGCAGTTCCGTCTTGGTATCGAGTCATCAATAGTGCGGCGACCTTTGAACTAAGAATCAGTGGTCCAGAGGTTAAGCGGTCACGAACAAGACCGAAGGTTCAATTCCTGTGAGTAGCAGCAATCGTGGATGCGCACTGCTGACGAGTCCCATACCTAGGCAAGACGGCCAATGCAGTGCTTCCAGGTTTCGAATGGTGGTCTAGCATTGATCAATTCATGATTTCAAAATTTGTTTAGTGTAATTAAATGGGCAAACAAGAAAAAATAAATTTTCCATTTATTGTTCATTGGTCCATTTAGAAAAATCTGTCATTCTCTTACGGCTACCTTATTAATGTTGTGGTGATGTAGTTTGTATTGTCTATTTTTCTTATCATGAACTTAGGATTATGAGCTATTAATTATTTAGTTTAAAAATCTTATAATCACAACAACCAAGACAAAAAATAGAACAAACAAACTTGTTAGAAATAAACAACAACTATCCACAAATTAAATGAGATTAGTTGAAAAAAAATAAGATGAATAGTTGTAAGAAGGAATAAAGATATTGTTCATGTTTTTCTTAATACTAATGATACTACTAATAATACTACTATCAAAATCAACCTTGTTAGTCACGATGATCTTTTAAGCCTTATTTATTATTCCTATCACTACTAATACTATTACTCACACTATTGTAACTACTAACATAACTACTGCTATAAACACCACCAGTGTTTTGGTCATAATGATCTTTTGTGCCAGTCACATTATCAATGATAAATGTTCAATTATTTGTTTGTGTTTTTTTTGCAGTTGAGTTAAATAATTGAACATATAAAATTCCGATTTTGATGATTTTCCATTTTTATGTTATATAACGAAGATCCCACCGAGAAGGCATATTTCAACTTACATGATGATTTATTCATATGTTAATTGTGCTTTACATGAAAAAAAAATCAACAAGCGGTCTCATGTAATAAATTTATTTAAATCGTTTATGAAATGAGAACTGGATAAACAATAAATAGGAAGATATAATAAAAGGAGTGTGTTGAAACACCCTGGACAAATGTGTGATATGAATGTTTTGCATGAAATCAAGTGAAAAATTGTCAGCAATTAAAGGTGAAGATTTTTTTTAAAAAAAAAGATAAATGATGATTGTTTGAAGTAAATTAGTTAAGATAAATATGCATTTATAAATTAATCTTTAAATTATGCTAATGTTCAACAAAATACTTAGTCATGTTTAATTACAATGAAATTGAGAAAGTAGTAACATATCTATTTATGTATATCTATATATATATAGTATTTCAACTCGTTTTTTAAACTTTTAACAGGGTTTTTTAAAATAACCACAGCATTTTTTAAAATTTTTTTGAAAAAATAAAATAAGAACTACTTTTAATTAAAATCTTCTTTAGCAATCGCTTTTAAACAATTGCGACGTACGTGTCTTGAATAACCTTGTAAATCATCCCTGGTTAATTGATTTACAGAATTTAGTATTAGATTTATATATAAAAGATTCGTTGGATCCGCTCGCCAGAGATCTTCTTACAATGGATTTAATTTTCGAAAACGCGAATTCGATTAGGTTAAGCATGTAACTATAGGGAGACAAAAACATAACGTTTACTCCCTTTTCATCAAAAAAGTTTTTTGTGATAATTGAGTGATGAATCCTCGCATTATCAAGTATAAAAATACAATTCTAAAAAAAATTGATTTTTGATTGCATTTTTCAATTAGTTGATCAAAAAACTGAATGAACTTATCTGAATTCACCGAATCAACAAATGTTTTAGCAAAGAGAACTTCATTTCCTGTTATAGCCGATATTAAACTTATATTGGTTCCACGCGTTGATGGAACTAGGGCACTTGCCGGTTTTCCTCTTGTAGATCTTCCCAAGGTTCTTCTTAAGTACAAGTTAAAAGAAGATTCATCTATAAAAACTTTTATATATAAATGTATCTTCAATGTTCATAAAATTTTGAGCATAAATTTGGCGTTTGTTTTTACTGGATTCCGAATTTATATTGACCGATGTATAAGAAATCTTTTTCAAAGTAATCTGAAGTCTTTAAATTATCCTTCTTATATATATAGATTCAAGAGAAAGGCCTATAGAAAATATGTTTTCTATTTTTTATCGAATTTCTACCATCGTTATTAACGGGTTTAATTCTATATCAGTTCTTCAACAAAATTGATAATATCACCGCATATCTTCTTACTTGATGGTTTTCCGGTTTTTTTCTTCTCAACTCGCGATTCCTTTTTATACAACCTTATAATATATATTTGTAGCGGCCTGATAGTTTACATCTGTAAGAAATGCCGCATCCTTGACGCTGTATCCATCTTCAATAACTTTTTTTATAAGGCTTTTTCTTTTTTCATTCGAAATCAAGTTGTTTTTTCTATTTATTTCTGACATTCTAAGGATTACAAAAAATTTTAAAAACCGCTGTGGTTATTTTAAAAAATATTTTTTGGTTATTTTAAAAAACCCTGTTAAAAGTTTAAAAAACGAGTCGAAATACTATATATATAGGCATGTATATATAGCTCTGATATGTCCCTATTTCGGCATTGTTTACTCCTGTAAGCTTCGATGGCTCAAGTGAGTAGAGTTTTAATTGTTATTTCTGAGCAATTAATTGCCAGAGCTTACTTCGAATGGAATTTATTTATTCTACTAATCTTAAATAAGTTTGTTCTGATGATCTTTGTTTGTGGTAGGTTCTGATTGTGGGTTTTATTTGAGATGGTGGAGAAAATTTGTACCTCAGGTGGATGATTGTGGTGGCGTTTGGTTCTTTGAGCTGAGTGTTTTGGTTTTGAAGCTTTCATTGTTCTTTTCTGAACAACACCATCAGCACAAACTTCGGATGGAATCGAAGTATTCAAATTTCTTCACGTTTGATCTGTAGCTTGTTCTGCTAACAAAGGTTCAAACAACGACAGACTCGAGGTCAATAACAACCAATCAAGATCGGGGTTAGCAGAACAAGCTATGGGTCAAACGTGGAGAAATTCAAATGCTTCATTTCTATCTGAAGAAGTTTGTGCTGATGATGTTGTTCAGAAGATGAACAATGAAAGCTTCACAACCAAAATATCCTGCTCAGAGAACGAAACACCGCCACAATTGTTTCCATTCAAGTCCAGCCTAGCTCAGTCAACCTCTAATCACATGGTTGAATGACTTTTGCCAAATCGTTTGATAAATCGGGTTTAATTCCATGTACTCAATAATTGCCACGTAGTCTGAACGTCATGTTTCCAGAAACTCTTTTATATCTTTAAGACTTCTCCTGTCCAAAGTGTCAAGGTATTTATATTCTTTCTTATCTGAGTGAATTTTAAGCAGATAAATTATTTTAAACAACAAAATCGTTTCGATTCTAAATGAATAGTCGAAACAGTCTAAATAAATCAAGAATATGTGGTAGCTGTTGACACCAGTGTATGCTTTAAATAAAAAAACAACCGCCATTTCATTTAACACAAAAACAAGAAGTCAAAAACTGTTGATAACAAAAGTAAAAATTTTATTGATTTTCTCCCAAAATAAACACATTAAGAAAAAAAATACACTGTCATTAAACTATGAACTTCACCCACACTTGATGACAATCTATAAACTTAAAGAAATGAAACAAAAACTGTTTTCTTTACTGAACAGTCTTTTCAATTCTTCAATTAGAGTTATGGAGATTAGTGTTCTTTTACACATTTGAAATCATCAGTCAATCATTGTTAGACCATCATTAGAATGTAGAAGCACTGGACAGCCGTTTCTTCCTGATATGGGACTCATCAGTGGCAGTGCGCATCCATGACTCATGCACACCACAGGATTCAAACCCGGGACCTTCGGTATTGTGCGCAAACACCTGACTTCTGGACCACTGAGCCGGCACCCGAAGGTGTTAATGTCTAGCTCTGATTGACCGGAGAAATTTGTGCCCAGTAGTCTAAACGTTAGGCGTTCGCGCATACTGCCGAATGTCCCAGGTTCGAATCCTTCGAGGTGCAGGAGTCGCGGATGCGCACTGCCACTGATGAGTCCCATACCATGACGAAACGGCCGTCTTTCACTGCTTCCAAGTTTCTAATGGTGGTCTAACAATGATTGACTGATGATTTTTAATTTTTATTTTTGTACAACTTATCACATGTAAAATAAAATAAAATAAATATTACACTGTAAAATAACTTGATAAACTACACATCACATTATCAATCTCTTAATTTCATAAGGTTTACTTCTTTTCTTTTAAATATACCCATTTTAAAAATAATTGTACAATTTCTTACCTACCATTAGTTAACTATGTCTAAATAGAAATATAATTTACACGTATCTATAAAAATTTACATTAGCATTCCTCCCCTTTTTTTAAAAATAAACATATATATTATGTCTACATTTAAGTTTAGTTGTCTTTTTTTCTTAAAAAAATATTTTCTCGCATCGCCCCCATCCGCCTCTTGTCATGTTCAATTTTATTATTGGTTGGCTGGCTGACTTGGTTGGCTTAAAAAGAAACAAAAAAACTGTCTAACCCAGTTCTTGACAAAAAATTTTTTTTCGGTATAACCAACCAACCAACCAACCAACCAATCAACCACCCTAAAACGATTAACGGTAAAAAAATTTTTTTCATTGAACTAACTATAATAATAATACGTGTAAACAATAAAATTTCTTAAAATTGTAAAAATGACAAAGTTTTTATTTTTAATTTTTTAATTTTTTATTTTTCTAAGACAATGTGAAACGCAAGCTTTTTTTTTTTCTCTTCTAGTGATGTAGCCAAAAAATAATCGTAAAAGAACAAATGCTGATTGTCATTGTCTGTCAGAATGTACAAAACATCACCAGAAATTTTCATTGAAAGGAAAAGAAAAACTTTGCAAGTTGAAGCAATCAATGACTAGAAGAATTTAAAAAAAACTTAATTTTAATAAATTTATTTGAAGAATTTGTTTGTTTTTTTAAAAAAAAATGATTTTTTTTCACTCGAATTCATGCTTTCACAACATCTTGTCATATTTCTGCTTTAGTAAACATTATTATTTTTTTTAATTTCATAGCAGACAACGAAAGAAGTTTCTTGTCTTCATCATCATCATGATCATCGTGACATAATTAGCTTGGAAAAATTATCATCATCTCTGATTTTCATCATTTTTCAACAAGGTTATCTGCATTTGTTGCATGCATGTTTCGCGTTCTTCCTGTCCCACTGCACCCCTCCCCCCCCACAACTTTCTTCTTAGTTCTGGCTTTTTTGACAAATTTTTCCGATTCATTTTTTTTTGAAAGTCTTCCGAAATACAAGTTCATTCAACAGTTTCTCTGGTTTATTTAATGAAAAACCCATACAACCCATAGAAAATAAAACCGAAGGAAATTAAGATGAATTGATTCGATCAAGATAACAAACGCACTGAATATTCGAACATACACGGATAAAAAAAACAGACTCACATTCTCTTTTACTCTCTCTCTCTCTCGTCTACACCATCATACACACGAATTCGTATACATAGACATTCTCAAGTTCATATAAATAAAATGAGAAAATTTTGCATGGTTTCCTATTCCGGTTTCAATATTATAGTAATTGATTTATTTGTCTTGAATAGTTTTTTTTTTACATTTCCTTTATCTTGTTGTTTTATTTTTTTTAATGATTTATTTAATATACTACTGAATTGGTTCTTATAAATAATTATCTAATTGTCAAATTATTTTCATGTAGAAACTTTTCAATTTTCCTAGATAATATCGCAGGATGGTAAAGATTGTTAATTTTCGGGCAGAGTTTTAGAGGTTTTGTGTTTTTACACATTTGAAATCATCAATCAATCAATCATTTTTAGACCAACATTAGAAACCTGGAAGCACTGAAAGACGACCGTTTCGTCCTGGTATGTGACTCATCAGTGGCAGTGCTCATTCACGACTCTTGCATCTCACAGGATTAATCAAAAAAAAAGATTTCAGCTAACATTTATTGTGCAAAAATTTCGTTTTAGCAATTGAAAAGTTCCATGTTTTCTATGAGATATTACAGATCATCTGTCTTGTAAATGTAATGTTTCGGGTGGTCTATAAGTATGAATAATCAGAGGAAGAATGATGCAACATGACTGAAACAGCTGTGTCTATATTCTTTCTAGTGTCTAGTAGTTCATCATTTTGATGTTAATTAATGAAAAACATTATCTTTAAACTATAACAATATTTTTTGTAAACCTACATATATATCCATGTGAATAATATTAAAACAATAAAGTTTCATTATTTTTAGGTCAATTAAGATTCAATGTTTCAATTTTAAAGTTCAAATAATTATAGAAATAATATGATTAAATTAGTAAATTATATTTTATCTTTCTTTCAGCAGAACTAAATTTATAAAACTAAAATATTAACAGTTTATTAGGTTTTGTAACATATTTATTTTCTGCAAAATAAGTTGTAGGATGCAGGACTCGCATTTTTTTCCACCCCGATTCGAGATATGTCAGCTGTATACATCTTGCGTTTCACTGTTGATATCCACATGGAAACTTAAGCGCACAAAGATCGAAACAGTTTGTCATTAGTTAAGACTCTACCACTCGATATCATATGAGGAAGCGATTAATCACAATGCTGTCTATAATTTCTCTTGTTCAGCACAGACTATTTATTCAGTAACTAAGTCTTTTAGATCTGACCAATTATATTTCTCATTTGTACCACCAACTTCGAACCGATATAGCTTGAACTCCAAGTGACTCGTTATCTTCAAACCTATTTTTAGTCTTAAAAGTAGTCTTTAGCCATCCTCTAATACAATATACTTCTACCTTTACGTTGGTTAACAAATAAGCACACTGGACCATAGCACGACATAAATCGAAAAATCACAATTATTTACAAACAAGTTGAAAGTGTCTATGAATAAAGCAAGCTCTGAATAATTAGCAATAAAACAGAGGTATTAAACAGTACAATAATACAGAATAAGTTGAGCGAAAGCTTATCATAGACAGAATATATACATGTAATTCTATCATTATCTTTAAACTATATCAATATTTTTGTAAACTTATATATATATTGTGGTGGTCATTCGTTCTCTGAGCTGGATGTTTTGGTTGTGGAGCTTTCATTGTTCTTCTGAACAATAGCAGCATCAGCACAAACTTCAGATAGAAGTGAAGCATTCGAATTTCTTCACGAATGCTTCACTTCTATCTGAAGTTTGTGCTGATGATGTTGTTCAGAAGATGACTAATGAAAGCTTCACAACCAAAACAACCAGCTCAGAGAACGAAACACCACCACAATTATCCACCTGAGCTACAAATTTTCCCCACCATCTCAATATATATATATATATATATATATATATATATATATATATATATTTCCATGTTGTTAGCATTAAAACAATAAAGTTTCATTATTTATGTCGATTAAAATTCAATGTTTCAATTTTTACGTTTAAATAATTATAGAAGTAGTATATTTAAAATCATAATCGTTTTCTTCGAATAATTTCCAATAGTTCTTTACATTAAAATAATATTTTTATCCAAAACGTTTGCAGATAAAATCGAACTTTATAGTTTATATCAGTAAAAAAAAACCTTACTTAGTTAAACAGCCATTGAAAACTAGGTATCAACGGAAAATTATTTCATCTTAGTATAGAATTCCTCAGTAGAATAAATTTACAACTTCACTAATGAATACTATTCACTCAGTGAACGAAAAAAACTAGTGTTTGTTTATCTTAGGCCAATATAAGATGTGAACCATGACTAACGATGAAGTAATACTTAAGGAATTCCAACTTACTGGATGAGTTCTATAAGTAACACATCCTCTTTATTGAGCAACTGAATAATAAAGCAGTTATTGTCTGTTTTGAAAAAAAAGAAGCTATAAGAAACTCTTCCCACTGGTTTAATTTTTTAACATCGTGAGGCAATGTACATGGCAGACTATTTTAAGCTACTAGGTCGCATATCTGAAACATATACTACTGATTTCAAATTGATCATTCCTCAAAATAGTAGTAATATTCTTCATACCAAAAAAAAATTTGATTTGAAGTTGAGCATGTATGTATGATCTTATGTTGAATTGATTAATTTACTTATCAGTTTAATAATTAGAAATTATAATTTGTTTTATTTGAACAATATGATGTATGCAGAGTATGTTTTGCATTATCATAGAATCAACTAATTATTAAATAAACAATTGTCATTTCCGGTTGATGAATAAGAAATATTACATTGAATTTTTTTTCGAATAATAATTAATTGTAAAGCATTTAATTTGAATTTAAAAATCTACAATTTCAACGAATAGAAAATTTATTTTTCATTGTACCCTCATTGTAGGTAGATTTTTGCATGAATCATTTTTTTCTTTTTTTGAAAAATCAAATAATTAAATATTTATTATACAAATAAATATTTATTTTTATTGTCATTAATTTTTAACTAACTCTAAGAATAACGAACGATTGAAGTTTTTTTATGCAAAAATTATGACCACTATTATTCACTGATAACAACAGTGAGTAATAAACATGAAAATTGTCTCGAATATGTTAAAATTTCTATTTATAAACGTTGGTCATTAGTTCAATTGTATGAAAAATAATTTAACTGATGAAAGTGTAGTTTGTAAGTATTTTTAATAATGAGCAATATTAGGATTAAATACCTTTCTAGTATATTGATTTTCAGTAGTTATCTAAAAGAAGACATTTTATGGTGTGGTGGTGTTTCATTCTCTCAGCTGGATGTTTTGGTTGTGAAGCTTTCATTAGTCATCTTCTGAACAATAACATCATCAGCACAAACTTCAGATAGAAGTGAAGAATTCGCATTTCTCCACGTCTGACCTGTAGCTTATTCTCTTAACCTCGATCTTCATTGGTTATTGTTGACCTCGAGTCTGTCGTTGTTTGAACCTTTGTTTTGATGGTATCGCCCTTTTGATCTGTTTTTTGATCCTATGTATGCCTATGATTTTTCTGACTGGTTGATAAATTGTGTCAGTGTCAAAGTGTTCGTTAATTGCTGATTAACCTGAGTTCCAAGCTTTTAAAAATTCTCTAGTGTTCTCTTTGTGCTCTCCCTATCCAGTATTTCCACATTGTCCTTAATTGTCCGTATGTATTTATATAAGCAAAGAATTGTCGTGTCGTTTGACTGCTCATTGGTGTTCACGTAAAACGAAGCTGAAGAGGCCGTCTACTTTGGCCTCTAATGATGTTGTTCAGAAGAAGAACAACGAAAGCTTCCGTCTAAGAGAACGAAACACCACCATAATCATCCATCTGAGTTACAAATTTTCTCGACCATTTCAATTTTATGGTGTAGATCGTACAAAAATCTACTCTTTTTTTGCATTAAGTCAACAATTAACAATTATGCATATCAGATATATAATCATTCTATGACAGAAGTTCTCCTCCACATACCCATCTATTTTCTACATATTTTATTTATCAGTTTTTTCTATTTGGCATGATAAAATTTAATTGAAATAAGGATATATATATATATCTGAGTACTTATATAATAGTTTCAATGAACTTTCTCATCATCATCATCATCATCATTGTGAATTATTTGCGTCTTTTTTTTCTATCAAAAAAAATGAATTTAGAAAAGTTGAAACACTTTTATACTGTGCAATTCAACTAATTAATTAACTAATTAATCAATGAATAATAAAAAAAGAGAACTTATTTTATCCTTTGCAATAATGAAATAGAGAATCTCATATTTAAAAGAAGCACAAGAAAAAAAATAAAACAACTGGGTCTATTCTTGTCGAGCATAATTTATTTGTATGTTCCCTAATTTCAAAGGTTTAATTTTTTTTATTTTTTTATTTTATTTTTTGGAAATCCAACCTGTTTATTTGTTTCAGAGAATAGTTATCATGTGCGGATATATATATATATATATATATATATATATATATATATATATATATTGCCAATGAAATGAAGAGAAATAAACATTAATCAGACATGGAAGGAACACAAACCAACCAGTCAACCAACCAACCAGGACAGACGACAAACAAGAGAATAATGAACGATGAAGCCAAGAAAAGGCAGACGATACGGTGAACATGTGCACTAATGCCGATTATGAGGCATACATGCACACACACACATCCAGGAGCGCCTACAGTAATAATCATAATAATGATAATCATAAGCCGAAGAAGAAGAAGAAGAAGAAGAAGAATACTTAAAGCAACTCAATAATTTTTTCTTTTTTTACAGGTTTGGACAAAAAATTAAATTTTTTTTTAGACACTAAATCTGATTTATGTGTACTTGTCTCACAGAAACATTTATAAATACTTACTAACAAATAAAAGTTTTTCCTTTTTTAATTTTTTTGAAATAACTAAATAAATAAAATAAAATAAGGTTATTAATTTTTACTATTTGTTTCAAGCTTTATAATTTATTGGTAAATTGAAGTTAAACTATTGTCATAAAGAGAAATAAAATACCGAACAGTTAAAAAAAGTCCCAATACATAAAGAGCCAATATATATATATATATATATATATATATATATATATATATATATATATATATATATAGAGAGAGAGAGAGAGAGAGAGAGAGAGAGAAAGGTAAATTATAACTAACAGAATACCACAACTAAAAGAATAATAATGATTTCAAAGGTGCGACTTAACAATGTTCACAATCCTGTAATGCGATTTTATCTGTACTCACTAGTGACTAGCTCTGGGTGGAATCTTCTTCGAGTTCTAGTGGGAAGACGTAACCAATGAAGTTCAACTTGTTCGGGTGTAGGCAGTAACTACCGAGAACAGCGTATCAGGTTGTGCAACTTCGTGAATTGATCATAGTAAGACAGTAACACCGTTAGATATCGGCCCATTGGTCCGGAAGTGAGGCATTCGCGCGCAAGACTGAAGGTCCTGGGCACGGATCTTGCTAGGTGCAAGAGTCGTGGATGTGCGCGGCTGATGAGTCCCATACCAGGACGAAACGGCCGTCTAGTGCTTCCAGGTTTCTAATGGTGGTCTAACATTGATCGATTCATGACTTGGAATGTGTAACTTGACAATTTTCACAACGTATGAAACAATTCATTATGCTGCTAGGTTCAATTAAATCGACAGATCAGTATGTTTCCGAACTATTCTGTCAAGTTGTTTCATATTTATATAGGTAATTGTTAGATTGCAGCACGTACTTTCTTTTTTACTGTGCTAACTCACGTATGTAAATACACTGAATCATTATTGGATACTTAATGTTTATATAAAGTATGCATACATTTATTATTACTATTACTAGTACTATCATTATCAATAACAATGGTAGTCATGACAGTAATATAGTACACATATATTTCTTGCACTTATTATGCAACAACTGAGAAACAATCAAGAAACATCCTATGCATATATATGCATATACCCCTTATTACAGAAAAAAAAAACTTATCAATAGAGAGTGGAATATTTGTTTCTTGTCAGCTTGTATATTAAATTCTTTTCATTATTTTTTAAAAAATCAAGATAACAGGTAGGGAATATTTTAAATAACAAATAATTTGCAGTAAATTTAGTCTGACTGCTTCAAGATATTGTAGATATTGTCAAAGAAAAAAGTTTATAAAAATCTATTACTGATTTAAGATAAAATATAATCGCGTAGAATCGCATATTTTTTCTGATCCTGTCTAAGTAGGTGAAAAGATGAGCCATTCTCGTTAGAGATAGGAGAACCTAGGTTCAATGATCGGTGGAGAGATTGTGTATGTGCATTGCCTAAAGGA
>OX103974.1:33243081-33298693 GCA_944470395.2 Schistosoma turkestanicum
AGTAGTTGAAGTAGTTTAATTTAATCATATTATGAAATGTAAACATGAATTCAGTTATTTATTAATTTTTGTCATTCATTACCTACTTCACATTGATATCATGAATGAATCATTGTTAGATCAGTATTAAAAATCGGGAAGTACTGCACGTCCGTTTGGTCCTCCTATGGGAGTCGTCAGCAGTGCGCATCCATGACTTCCGCAGGATTCGAATCCAGAACATTTTAGCCTTGTTCGTGAACGGTTAACCTCTGAACCACTGTACCGGCATCCAACGGTGTTACCTACTTAAGTATATTCATATTTAAATATTAACTAGATAAGTGAGCGATATAAACCTCAACGTATTTCGACAAAGTTGTTGATGAGTTCGTTGTTGTTTTGTCTGTTGAGTTTTTTTTAATAAAATCTTTATGCGTCCTTCTTCCTAGCGTCATTTCACATTACAAGTAGTAAGTAACCAGTGTTTTATTCCGTTCTAACAATATTTGACAGTGTTTTCTTAAATTTAAATCCAGATCATCACCAGTCTGACTATTTTCATAAAATCAACGAATAACTTGACAAAATACCTAATCCATCTTTTTATTTTTACATCAAAATATTTATCAAACCACTAGTCATTACTCTAGATGAAATATCTGTGGAAGAAAAATAGTGATGTCACATAAGAAAAACATGTTTTATTGGTGATTTTCATCTCATCGGAAAATTAATGCATAAAACTGTATTTTGATGTATTTTTCAGTGTTTTATAAATTTACAAAAAAATGTTTTTGACAGTGTAACTTTGCATCAATATATGTAAAATTTAACATACCACTAGAAACAATTGTAGAATGATCACAAATATCAGCCAGTCAGCCAGGCTGCCATGCCCGAGCAGCACAGAGACGCAACTGTCATTTCAAATCCCATGGTGGCAGGATTAGTAGAAGTATGAGCAGTAATGGAGAAGATAAGGCCTCAAAGACATTATTAAAGAAGTATAATTCAGTGAGATGACTTTAGAAAGAGAAAGATAGAGATGATGAGGAATTCAGAAGGTTAAAATTTGAGAGAGAGTGAATGCACTTGCGCTACTGCGAACGATTCTGAGCCATGTCATTCAAGGTCTCTAACCATTGGTTACTATCATTTCGCGGACCCTAACCAGGTAGTCTACATGTACCAACATGACTCAGTCCACTTGTTAGTGACTTCATGGATTTGTGCGATGTTTACCTTTCTTCATCCGTGCCCCTTCACCACAAAACATAGCTCGTTGAGGCGGTCGGTGGTCGGGCATTCGTAAAAAATGTCCTAACCACCTCAAATGATGAAGTTTCAATACTTCATCTACTGATCTGTCATCCCTACCTAGTAGTCATTTCCTAACGACAGCATTGATTACTCGGTTGTCCCAGGATATACGAGCAATGCTTCGGAGACATTTATGATCGAATATTCTCTTACCGGAAATGCTTCGCATCCATACAGTAGAACCGAGCGAACTGCTGTGCAGTACACTTGTCCATCAGTCAGCAAACGGATATCTCGCCTACGCCATAAGTGACACAGGTTGGCAAAAGCCAATCGAGCCTTCTGTATCCGTGCTGAGATTTCGTCAGTCAATAGACTGTCAGCACTGATGAAACTCCCAAGATAAGTGAAGCGGTCTACACGTTCGACTACTTCACTCCCTTTCACTAGTTTTAGGTACCGATGCAACCCAGTCCTGAAGCAACATTTTGCATTTAGATGGGGAGAATTGCATCGCGAACATGCTTTTATTGTTGCTTAGGGTAGTCAGAAGACTCTGCATTTAGTCAACGTCTTCACCAAGTAGGACTATGTCATCAGCATATTCAAAGTCAGCAAGCGTGGTTCCTGGGAAAAGGTCCGCCACTGAAGAGTCAGAAGATGATAATGTTAACTCTAGGAGCATATCTATGACAAAGTTAAACAAGAATGAGGAAAGTGGACTACTCTGACGGACACCACTTGAAGTAAAGAATTCAGACGACAGTTCGCCATAAGCTCGCACTCGACCAGTGGTGTTCAAGTAGAGAGCCTGTATAAGGTTAATGTACTTCTTTGGCACCACTTTTAATGACAGATACTGCCAGAGAACCTCGCGATCGACAAAGTCGTATGTCGCTTTCAGGTCGAAAAATACTACTATTGTGGGGCGTCCGAAAGTGTATCTTTGTTCTAGGACGTGACGTAGTGTGAAAATGTGGTCTATACATCCACGTCCAGGTTCGATAAAGTTCAATAACCATGACGTTATCAAGTGTTTGAGCATAGGACTGAAGTTTCTAAATTCAATCCCTACCTATTTGTTACCATATGCATTCAACTGAAGAGATACATACTGAGACAAAACAGCTATCTAATATATTCCCAATTATTAATGATTGTCTAAACTAACTTGTTTCACAAACTCTCTCAGTAAAAATCAAAACAAAAAAAACGATAAAAAAATCTCCACAACCCAAATATACTGATAAATTTAATTGTTTATTGACATTTAAGTTTTCATAAATCGATTATTATTATGATGCATGTACACTTTTTAAATGACACTAGAAAGACTGTAGTTTGATAGACAGAAGTGTCTAAGGGCTGAATAATATTTTTTCGTTTAAAAAAATAAAGTGTGATTATTCCTAAGAGTAAAATATAATTTGAAAGGTTGTTTTTTTTTCCACAGAACAGAAAAAATGTATCGTTAATTTATTAAACTATGAGTGAGAAAAAAAAATCAAAATATCTTCAATTTAGTAATAAAACTAAAAATCATCCTGTTTATAACACAAAATCAGGAAAAATCTGTAATTTGGCATAACATTTTAAAGATTATTACTTTTCTTTTTCTGTTATCATTAGGCCGTGTAACTGAAGAATTTACTGTTAGTAAAAGTTACAATAAAATCTGTATAGTTTTTTTCATTTGTTTTCTAGTTTTTCTCTTCTAACATAAAATGAATGAATGATTTAGCTGGAGTTTTTGAAGCAAACATTTGATTACATAATGATATTTGCCAATTTGGACCGTTAAAATAAGTTTTTACGCTCGTCAATTGATATCCTTGAAAGCATTACGAGTTAGACATTGATGCCGCTGGGTTCCGGCTCAGTGGTCCAATGGTTAGGCGTTCGCTCACAATGCCGAGGGTCCCGGGTTCGAATCCTGAGAGGTGCAGGAATCGTGGATGCGCACTGCCACTGATGAGTACCATACCATGACGAAACGTCTGTCCAGTGCTTCCAGGTTTCTAATGGTAGTCTAAAAATGATTGATTGATGATTTCAAATGTGTAAAAACACGAATCTCCATAATTCTAATTGAAAATATTACGACTTCACCTTAGTCGGTAAACGAGACCGAAGACAAATGATCCAGTGACACGATAGGCTACTCTAATCCGAGCGTCGCAAGGCTCTACTAAGTGGAGGAACAAGTCTTGACAAAACGTAGAAATTGTATTCTACAAGCACCCACAAAATATGAGGTTCACAAGCACAAAAATCGAGTTTATTTATTCATCATAGAAACGTCCTTGGTAGAGCCACAAAAATAGCGTACTAAAATAATAAATCAACCAATGACACTCAAGAATTTTCCGGGTGAGAAATGTAATCTCAAGGTCAACTGATCAGCCTATGCTCGAAAACATAAAATCCAAAATTAGGACCTTTGTCAAGTGAATTCTGCGGACATAACGTCCTCAATACAAGTGAAAGAATGAATATACTTTTTAGGTCATAATTTCAGAAACCAAACGTCTGCAAACGGTGACAGTGATGTTTATTCACTGAAGCAAGGAGATATTTCTGAAAAAACTATTGACTGGTAGCAATGAATCGTTTCTTACTATTATAATCAATATCATGAAATGATCTTGATTAAACGACTACTGTAAACTAGAAAGCATTGGACAACTGTTTCGATCTAGTATGGTACTCTTAAACAGTAGTCATTCATGACCTCACAACAGAGGATCGAACATAGGACTTTCGGTCTCACAAAGAAATTGTCTTACCACCGGACGAGTGAGCCACGATAAAGTGGTGTACATATTTAACTGCAGTCGTTTCAGGATAGTGAGTGACCGCCTCCCATAGTCTGAAATGAAAAACTGTCCTCAATCAGAAACTGTCCAGTTCTACTAGTGACGACTTCCTACTAAGCCTCCAACTGTTGCATTTCGAATCTAATCACTAGTGAGGAAATGGTCATTACAAGTAAAAATACGCGTCTGTATATCTTAATGAAGGTAGAATATTAAACATTCTGTTTTAGTGATTCATTTCCATACTCACTCTTATAAAATTCATTAAACTTCTCAGTTATAGTGTTAGTGACTAAACAAAATCAATATTCTACTCAAGATCTTGTACACTACTTACATAGTCAGAGATTCTGAAGATCTTGACTTCTAAGACATTTTCTGCATAAAATTATATATAATCTAACTACCAGTAGCATATTCTTAAATGATTTTCATGTGACGAGATTCGAGAAACGAAAAGAACCGTAGCGCATTCGTAATATGTTGACTGAAATGAGTTTTGAAGAAACGTTTGCATAAAACGAAGAGGAAAACAGAGACATTGACGATGAATATAAAACTTCTCTTCCTGAAGCTACAACTTAACGGACATATAGCTGGTGACGTACTCTGAGTTGGACTGAATAGAGAGGACGCTTAATTTAACTAACATCTGTCTATGGTTTTCAAGTCGACCTGTGATGATTTCTTAATTAAAGGATGAGTTACTTGGTTTTGCCACATCCAAGTGTATCTTAGAATTTAGCTACTCTTGTGGAGGAAGTTATATCGGGTGTACAAGCAAACAATCGAGTCAACGAGTTGGCGAATACCTCCCTTCATGGTTAGGAAAGGGTATAATCAAAACAATACATAGCTCATTCCCATCATACTTGGTCGACAGTGATCAAAAACTAGTTGGAAACAAATCATTCAAAGTTATTTATCGTATACCTGCTACTTTTCCTTATGAGGTTTGAACCTTTCTCTAACACATATCAGAAACAATGGGAATATCTGGGTAACAATTCAAGTCTTTGTGTCCAACAGAAATTTGTAACATATCTATCTCTTCCTTGTGACTGAACTAGCCTTAGCAAAAGATTTTATTTATTTACTTAAGTTCATTTTTTCAGACGCCTTGTCTGTTTACTTATTTTCAACATACTCCCTCACTTCCTTCAAATATACGCCTCCACATTCAATTATCTAAACACTTCTTATTACGTAATCTATACATCTAATCAATGTTATCCCAGCGTCTAGTTTTCAAAGCCGATTGACCTACCCCTTATTAAGTAGCATTGATTTAAGCCTTTATTATTATTATTATTATAACCAGTACATCTGTCATCACATTATCAATTTGTGTATTTTTTTAATTCCACTGTTATCAATGACACGTAACTTGCATTGATTAGTCTAATAATTTCATTTATGCATATGAATATTATTGTATATCAAAGCCTAATGAAAGTAAAAACTGTTCACTTAAATATTCTGTTCTATAAAGGAAAAGAAACTTTCAAACATATTACAACTGCCACATGCAGAGAAGCAATACTTTCTAAAATCTTCTGTGTTTTTACCCATTTAAAACACTTTCTACCTGATTTGTACTCAATTTCTCGTTTTTTTTTAGAAAATTACACAAGCTTAACGCGAAAATCCCCTTATTTGATAACATTCAAATTGTTTTACACAAGTTGGATGTGGAAATTGAATCTTGACAGATATATTACCGATGAGTTTAAACTGGAAAACGGTTATCTTATGTTGATAGTAATTTTGCTTAGGTTAGTAAAATTGAATTCTTACATTTGTGCATAACGTTTAACAGCAAATTCGCATAGAATAGATAGGATGCGGCCGGCAATGGAGTCCAAAACGCTAGTTTCGTCTTCTTTGGGACTTGTCAGTTGGATGTACCTGTATCTTAGTGTTGGTATTCACAACTTCCCAAAATATGGTACAAATCCATGAAGTCACTGACAAATGGATTGAGACATGTTACTAGGTGTAGACTACCTGGTTAGGGTCCACGAGACAGTCATAACCGATGGTTAGAGACTTTGAATGAAATGGCTCAAAATAGTTTGCAGTAACGCAAATACATCCATTCTTTGACTTCGCTCCAATTCTAATTTTCTAAACTCCTCATGACCTTTTTCTCTTTTTAAACTGATTTCTCTGGGATATAAGTTTCGGATCATATTTTCGATTGCTGTCAATACTGCTACTACCCCAACCACCATGGGATTTGAATTGACAATTCGATCTTTATGGCAACTTAAGCAACGTATGAAGTTCACATTGTAGCTGACTGACTGACTGACTGAATATCAATTCTATGCCAACTTGTGTCAAAACGGCTATATCAAAGGCAACCGATATGTTAATCTCGACTGATAAAAATGACTATCAAAATATCAACAACAGAATTATCCAAAATCATTTCAGTTTGAATTTTTTTGGTAGATTTTGACTTATGTTTATCATATCGATTTGATGGGTGCTTGTCATTTGACTTCGCTGTGACAACAAAGTAAACTAGTCTGTTGTCTGATTGTGATTTAGTTTACGCTGAAAGAGAAAATAATGTACACACAAAAACAAACAGCACACTAAAATGGAAATAAGAATTTTAAAAGGTTTACTAGAAGAATGAACAAGTTTTTTTTGTTACTAGAATTAGCACAAAGATATGCACAGGAAATTTACTTAACTGTAAACATATATATATAAGTGCGGTATTTTGTGTAAGTTATTCTCTCGTCTTTACTTTTTTCTTACTTTTTTCGTATAAAAGCGAACTAGACTGCAGTAGAGTAGAGAATAAGTCGAGAATTCTATTAGTAGATATAATTGTTGACCTAGACAATAGTAAACATGTCCATTCGGATATTTTGTCTGCAACCTAGCATTTAAACAACTTGTATTAACCATTGCATACATTTTGTATACAAATTGTACACACACGCACAAACATACACAGTGATAGTTGCATACGCACTATTCACTAATTGACACAGTGATATTTTGATAAACATTCATCTTCGTAGTTGTTATTGGTTTTTTTTTAATGGGACTATGTTTCGTTTCAAATAAATGTTGTTTGACTAGCGTTTGTAATCAATTTTTCACTACAATGAAGTACTAAAAAGAATGTTGAACCTGTTAGATTAGTTAATTCATTTTTAAAGATAGATTACACTTTACATCATATTTTAACGAAAAAGTGAAGTGATCTGTAGAGAATAGTGAACTCTTTTGTAGTTTTTAGATAAATAACACCTGACAAGAGCATCTCAATTAGGTGAAACATGAGGTTATTGAATTTTAGTTTGTTGAACTTTCAATCCGTAATTGTTGAAACGATGCTCCATATTTGCCTATTATTATACTTTTCGCCATTTGAATTCATTCATCACAATATTACGTCAAACTTTCAATTTTCATCATTAGAATACATTGGATAGACTTTTTTTCGACTGTAGTAAACTCTGTAAATTAAGAAGGCTGAATAAGTTTCATTATACATGCATAAGAGAATGATTTACTTCAATGGTTAGTGTTTTTCAAGCGAGTTAGTTTTCTACGCGATGGGGTCGCAAACCCCATGCCTGAACCCCGTCCTTTATCCAGGCTTGGGAGTGGTAATAGCCCCAGAGTGGCTCCAGGCGAAAAGCACCTAAGGCAAGCCCTCACTTGAAACCCTCAAAGATAAAGGAAAAGAGGTAGGCTAAGGAACACATTACTCCCAGAAATGTAGACAGATATGAGAAGAATGAAAACAATTTGGACAGAACTGAAAAGGGAAACTCAGGACGGAGTCGGTTGCAGACTACTGATCAGTGGCCTATGCTCCATCGAGGGTAACGAACGTAAGTAAGTAAGTAAGTTAATTCCATTTTAAAGAAAAAATAAATACGTACATATCCATTAGATACAATTAACATCAAACACGTTTTGCGTTGTTTTGATAATGAATTTTTTAATTAGAAGGCAAATAATTGCACTGATACAGCTTGTTACTGAAAAAAAACTAAGGTATTGATTATTGACATTTACATTAATCCCAGGTATATCATTAGTGAATTCGTCAGTCATTGGTTAATTTACTTTTCTTCAAGTGAATTATTTTCTACAATATTATTTGTACTCCTTTTAGTTTCGTATAGATTTTCATTTAAAATAATATTTCTGTTTTATCATTCACTTTCTTACTACTATAAGCATTATTATCCGCCTGTAACCCACCTAAGGCTACTCTCGGTCCCAATCCCAGATAAAGGAGGAAAGTTAGGCATGGGGTTAGGGTGACCTCATTCCGTAGAAAACTAACTCTCCAAAAAAAAAACGTTAGCGAAAAGAAATTATTGGATAGGATCAGCATTGAGAAATTTTCAATACTACACTAATATATTTAAAATAAATTAAGTAACTTGTATACACTGAATAACATAAAAAGGAAATTCATACAAGTTGGAAATTTGATTTGTGTGCATGATTCAAAAAATACAGTGCCATTTTTGTTATTTCGGTAAAATTAACATAAAAACACTTTAGACTAAACAATTTTTCAATAGTTTTTCAAGTAATAAAGCAAATTCTAACAGTTGAAAGTATTTTATGTCGAAAATGTATTTTTGAATTTATTATCAATATAATTTAATATTGTGAACATACTAGTTGATTGGTTAGAAGTTTATTACATGACTTTATCGATAACAAACATTTTTAACCATTAGATAATTATTTCTTAGGCGTTAGACTCCAACTACAACTGACCTTCAATTACACTAATTGATCTATTTTTATGTTTCTACTTAAGAATGATATTGTAATTATTTAGATTTATTTTTCAATGTGAACAATTTGTTGAGATTGTTGAATTCCATAGTTTACTTCAGAAGCCGATTTTAATTAAACAAGGTAATGGATAGCCATTTCGTCCTAACAGGGCACACCTCATTAAAGGGAATCCACAAACTCGCCAACGATAGAAACCAGGTGTAACACCTTCGAAACCTTACTCTAACAACTCGTAGTTTCGTCTATCAATTTGTCCTCATCTCACGTTGGTTTTATATCTGGTTGCTGTCTATTTATCGCATTTATCTGCGTTCCATGTGTTTACTGAGTCGTCGGCTCATCTGTTTCTCTTGTTCGTTCTTCTCCCAGATAATCTCATACGCTGCTCTTCATACACCCACAGCACACAAAGTATCTCCTGGCTAAACGCTAACCAGTCAAGAGCTAAAGTTACACAGGTTCATTAAGTTTTACAGTAAACACGTCGTAACCTTCTGAACATTTATGTCCAACTTCAACGATTTTGGAATATTCCATAACAATCCCCAAATGCCATGAGCGGCTAACTGAAGAACTTACTACATAACATGATTGAATACCACTGGCCACAAATATTAAATGTTTTCAATGAATGTATAACTATAGTTATTTCATGGTATAAACTATTGAACTAATTTGAGTAAATTTTCTATTCTTATGGCTTCTTTATTTAGATTTTGTTTTTTTTTTGCGAAAATTTCGTGATTTATCAAATATCGGTTTATTTTTTTTGTCAATTTTGTTATTTCAAACAGTAGCTTGGATCGATTTCAAAGTGATGAAGTTATTTTGTGAGAAATTCACTTTCTCGCAAGTAAAATAAAACAAATTCCTATTTATTACATTGTTATAATTAATTTTAAAAAAGTTGAACTAAAGAAATTTTTTTAAAAAAATATTGTGCATTAGACAGACAGACAGCTGATGATAATTTCAATTCATAACATTGAAACAAATGCAGTGATTGGTTTTATTTCTCTATCGTTTTTGATCTACACTTCATAAAAACAACTGAATAAACTAGCTGACGTTACAATTGTTTACATGTTCGATTTTTATTCACTGTAAATGTTTAACTGTTCTTTATAAATGATTTTGTTTATTAAAATATCATTTTTAATGAAGATCTACATTCATTGGTCAACTTTCACCGTTACTGTATGTAAAATGAACCGATTCTTATGTACATTTATATATATCAACAGCTTAAGATATGGCTTTGGCAGTTTAATTTTGGTACAGGCATAATTTTCAATTAGACTTATGGAGATTAGTGTTTTTTTACACATTTAGAATCATCAATCAATCATTGTTAGACTACCATTAGAAACCTGAAAGCACTGGGCAGCCGTTTCGTCCTGGTATGGGACTCATCAGTGGTAGTGCGCATCCATAACTCCTGCACCTCTCAGGATTCGAACTCGGGACCTTTGGTCATGCGCGCGAACACCTAACCATTGGACCACTAGTCCGGCATCCAACGGTGTTAATATCTAACTCTGACTGATCTAGGGATTTTGCGCGACCTCACTCATTTGTCTTTAGTAGTTACTGCCTACAACAGCATAATTGTTTCGAATTATAATAATGAAATTTAGATTGGTGAACTGTTATAAATCTGTTTAGCATGTTGAAAATCTCATATATATATACTATACCATGACGTTTTACTCTTCTATAAATTACCTTGGAAAGTCTAAGCGCGAAAAATTGAGCGTTGAAAAAGACCCACCAAATAAAATAGACGAAATTTCACTTGATTCTCAAGATATTTGCTTAGAAAAATGTGTCTTTGAAATGCAAGTTTGCATTCCATATTATACGTTAAGTACACCTGTACACTAGTGGTTAAACAAACTGATAATAATTGCCCAAGATATAATTCAGTTTGAATTGATTTTTTTTAACGAAACGCATTTTTATTTCATTCTTACCGCGTTCCAAGACTTTTGAAGTTGTAAGGAGTAAAAATACACTAGATTAGCTTTTTTAATGGTTTTCTCATGAAATCTAAAGTTCTCATGTTGATCCTTGAATATAATTTAGCCATAATTGAAATCGAAATTTTAAATCATAAGCTTTATGTGATGTGTTTAATTTTTAATATATTAATAAAACTTTCTGCCATGTACTTTCTGATCAGCTATTGTTATGACACAATAAATATCACTTATTTGTCCTACAGATTCCATTCAAGTAAGAGAGATCAGATTTAATGTTTTTTTTATAATTATACTAACTAGCCTTCTATCACGACGGAAATTACCATTCAGCTTTGTTCACTCTGTTCACATCAATTATGACACTCACTAATCGTGATCATTTACACAAACTACAAACTACAATGATAAATTTATCTATTCTGGTTTTTTAGTTTCATGTTCGTTAACTTGTAACATAATCCAACCATTAAAAGCCTTGTTTAATATCATAAAACATAATAAAATGTTTAGTAAACAAATAAACGTATCCTTTTCTGTTGTAGTTGTTGATGATGTTGGCTGCTATCAAAATTATTCAAAGTTCATCTGAGCAACAACAATAAAAAAGTGTACTTCTCTATTATTATTTTATAGTTAACTTTAACCGGATACTTTATGATGCAGTAATTAACTAACCATATGGAATGAGTTAATTAGAAAAAAATATGTATTTCTCTCAGAACTAATTGAAACTTTTAGACATTGTGCTTCAAGACTGAACAATATGTTACCAAAAAGAAATGATCTCATTAAATTGGAATTAATTACTTATTAACTAAAATTTGGACACAGACAATGTTGTATACGCATATATATATATATATATATATATATATATATATCTATATATCTACAGACATGCATATATATGTACAACTGAGCAAGATTTCTTCGTGAAATTTATTTCTACTGACAATAGTGTTCTTAGTCAATGTTTGTCGTAGACATGATGAAATGAAATGAGCGAAAAAACAAACAAACAAACTCTTTCATTGTCAAGTGATAGCATAACAGTCTAGCTGTTCTTTTACTTTTCAATTAACGAAAAAAATTACATTGAAACATTTTTTTTAACACATTCGATTACATTTCTTATGAAAAAAAAAACTTTTTGTTACAATTCATAATAATAATGATAATAATAATAATCATAAATACTACTATGAATTAATGCATTTCAGTAATGTAAGGAGACTAAGAAATGTGATTTTTATTTATGCATAAATGAAATAAAAAGTATGTCGTATTGTTACGGTTATTATTACTACTACTACTACTATTATTGTTGTTAGTAGTATTACTAATCATTGTCTCATTGTTCCTAAAAAAATTGTTTCAGCAAAATGATACAATCAACTAGAAAAAATTAAAAAATTTTTTTACACATTAAAATTAATAATCTTGTCTGTTTTCTATGTTTTTTTTTCTCTTTCTTAAATTAGATAATTTCTATGTGTAAATTGTTTACACTGACACCTTTATTGGTCATGAGCTTTAAGTAGATCATTTTGTAACAGAATTTTTCTTTCCAAAAATATTTACTGAATAGGAAAAAAAAATAAGACAGATTTGAATGGAAATAACAGTGATCAGAATTTTTAAAAAAATAATAAAAAATGGAGTACTTATATCATATTTCACTGTTCAATTTCGTTATTTGTTTGAATGAATAGTAAATATGCTTAACTCTGATTGTTACTGTTCAGTTTGAAAAGTGTTGTCTGACATTTTTTCTCCATTTTCATCAATACAATATTCGACTGATAAGACAAATCATGTATAAATACGTGAAATGTCTAATATGCCTCAATTATGAGCATATTTTATAGGGAATTTACTAAACTCTAAACATACTCAGTCAGTCAGTCAGTCAGTTACAACGTAGAACTTTGTACATACGTACATCCGTTCAGATTGTCATACCGCATCAGCTCAGAGACGCAATTTTCCGTTCAAATTCAATAGTGGTAGCCATAGTAGAAGTATCAGCAGTAATGAAGAAGATAAGGGTTTGAAGATAAAATTCGAGATGTATAATTCAATGAGATAAATTTAGAAAGCGAAAGTTAGAGATGATAAGGAATTCAGAAGATTAGAGATTGAGGGAACACATCGGGTGGATGCACCTTCGCCATACCCGTAACAGCAAGCGAGACCGAATTGGTCATAGAAAAATCCTTCCTTCACCTCCTAACATCTCTTTTATCTCCACGACTAACTAATCAAAAAATCATTCCGATGACATTTGTGTAGTTACGATTTCATCGAAGTAATAGACTGAAGCTGTCTATTCAAATTGAATGTAAACTATTATTAATAAGTATGAGCTAATTATCCAATTGTTAATCTACACTATTTTCTTGTTTAACGAATAACAAAACTTTTTAAATCTAACACTAAGAAAATTCATTTAACTTTACCCATAACTCCAGAACATATCTCTAAATTATGTTAAAATTACACTTTACAATCAGACAATAATACACATGATTTACAAGTACATAAACCATTGAATAAGTGCCGATCTTCGATTTTTGTAGTTAAGAAAAAAGTGACAGGTAGAGTTGTTAGTTTATAAATGAATTTTAATTAGATATTACGAAAACAATTTTATATAAAAAAATATCGTTTATAAACCGTCAAGTTGCAAATGATTTAAATATTTCACTTTTTTTCTTGTTCTATAACGCTGATTTAAAAATAATTCAACCTGAATAAAACTTACAAAAAGTCTTACATATTCCATTAGGTATCAATGAAAATATGAAATTAAAATAGTTTTAACCTTATAGATTCGAAAGCCGCCATCCAGAAGATAAAAGTATTTATGAACAGTTGTCTACGCAAAATACTTCGGATTCGTTGGCCAGACACCATCAGCAACAACCTACTGTGGAAAAGAACAAACCAGATTACAGCGGAAGAGAAAATCAGGAAGAAGTGGTCAAAATGGATAGGACACACACTGCGAAAAGCATCCAGCTGTGTCACAAGACAAGCCCTCACTTGGAACCCTAAAGGTAAAAAGAAAAGAGAAAGGTCGGGGAACACACTACGCCGAGAAATGGAGAAAGATATGAGAATGAACGAAAATTGGACAGAACTGGAAAGGGAAGCCCAGGACAGAGTAAGTCGAAGAAAACACGTTGGGCGGCCTATGCTCCATTGGAGGTAACAGGCGTAAGCAAGCGAGCAACCTTATCGATTCATCGACTTGTATAATTCACGGTAACTATTTTAATTTCACTTAGATTTTATACATAACCTTTCTAATGTGGACAAATCAAAGTAATGTTGTCTGATAGTGTCTGGTCGACGGAGGTGTTGGCGTCGTCATAATCCATTTAACCACCAAAGAAAAGAAAAGGGGCAAGATTTGAAAGCACTGTCCGACACTGGTCTTCACTTTGAATGAATTTGTAAACTGCCCATCATGCACGATTTTGCAGTTCAACCCATCGTAAGAATTCCATATAATGTTAACTATATGCCCAATTACACCGCATTGTCGAAGAATTTTCCATAATGCTCTCCTTTTCACGTTGTCAAATACTTTTTTTGAGTCTAAGAAGTTGGTCTATAGTCGTGAGTCCCATTCAACTGATTATCCCATAATAATCCTTAGTGCAGTGAGTTGGTCGGTACACGACTAATCTTTACGGAGTCTAGCCTAATGATCTTGAGGTTTGGCGTCTATCACATCTTCCATTCAGTCTATCAATGCTCTATCAAAAATATCTCCTTGTAAGCTGTTGATTGGAGCTTACATTTTGTGCTAATTTGCACTCGTCAGATAGGTATACCAATAATTTTAAGGGAAACGATGCTCTCTGGTAGGTTCACTCCCATTTTACCCAGCACTAAACTATCCTAATTGGGACTTGCTTCTTGTCAAGCTGATGTATAATAACAGTTGATCGATCACTAAGTAGTGATCATTCTCATACATATCATGTTCTTCTTTAGTGCTGATCGAGTTGCAATATGACCACTAATCTAGGTGATCCAACTTCATGTGCACTATATTGAGAAGTGAATTTATTTTTCATAGTCTATTAACAAACTAAATAGATATCATATATGTATTTAGCAGAATTTTACTTAATCGTAAGACAACAATAAATTAAGACTAAAGAATATGCATAAATCATAATGAAAATGAGACATATTTTTTTTTTTTAAAGATCTACCAAACCAGTAAAAATTTATTTCATTCCAAATTCATAATCAAATAAGCTAGAAGTTTGCTTCCTACTAAATTTTTTCTTTTTTCAAAAATATATTTGCTATAGTTAGTTAAGGAAATTAACAACAGATTAAGTTGCAGAGATTATACACGTTTGTATTTTTTAAAAGTTTTGCTTTTTACCTCTTTAGCTAGCTAGCTAGCGTCAACCAAGTCATCTTTTAGTTTTTTTCAGCCAACATAAAACTATTCAGAAATAAGCGAAGCATTTTTTTTTTTATTAGAAAAAAGTCCTCAATTCGTTCACTAAATTTTTATAACATTATCGTAACTACTGTTTAAAAAGAAAAATAAACTCTAAGTATGTTATCTAATCAGCGCAATAATAAATGTAATCCAAGAATAAAATCTAACAGAACATAAACTACTTCTTTCAATGACTATTGACCTAGCTGTTAGTTATTGAAAAGATAACAAATAGTTGGTTGTTTGTAATAGACGGTAAAATATTTACAGAGTATTTTCTATGATATTTTAAAAATCAGCCATTTACAATATGAGTGCCAAATTCAACTACATACGTGAAAAAATGTCTAAAATGTACTTACTTACTTACTTACTTACTTACTTACTTACTTACTTACTTACTTACTTACTTACTTACTTACTTACTTACTTACTTACTTACTTACTTACTTACTTACTTACTTACTTACTTACTTACTTACTTACTTACTTACTTACTTACTTACTTACTTACTTACTTACTTACTTACTTACTTACTTACTTACTTACTTACTTACTTACTTACTTACTTACTTACTTACTTACTTACTTACTTACTTACTTACTTACTTACTTACTTACTTACTTACTTACTTACTTACTTACTTACTTACTTACTTACTTACTTACTTACTTACTTACTTACTTACTTACTTACTTACTTACTTACTTACTTACTTACTTACTTACTTACTTACTTACTTACGCTTGTTACCTCTAATGAAGCAGAGGCAGCCGACCAGCATTCTCAACGCCTTCTGTTCTGGGTGTTCCTTTTCAATTATACCTAATGGCTACTCATTCTTTTCATGTCTACTTTCAGTTTCTTTGGTATTCCTCTTCTCCTTCGGTGTTGAAAATGTCAAATGAGGGTTTGCCTTGAGAGGCACTCAGGTGCTTTCAGCAATGTGTGCCCTATCCACCTGCAGCACTTCTTCCAGAGTTATTCCTCCGCTAGAATCTGGTTTGTTCTCGCCCACAGTAGGTTGTTTCTGATGGTATCTAGCCACAGAACTCGAAGCATTGTGCGTAGACAACTGTTATTGAACACTTGTATTTTCTGGATGATTGCTTTAGTGGTTCTCCAAGTTTCCGATCCATACAGTAGAATTGTCTTGACATTTGTATTGAAAATTGTGAAATTGGTGTTTGCCGATAGTTGTTTTGAGTCTCAGACGTTTTTCAAATGTAGAAATGCAGCCCTTGCTTTGCCGATTCGTGCCTGCATCACATCCACCTTGCTCGTCAATGACGCTGCCTAAATATGTAACGGTTTTCACGTCCTCGAAGGCATCTCCATCAAGAGTGATTTGGTTGGCGCATGTTGTGTTGTATCGGAGAATCTTGCTTTTTCTTTGTGTATGTTAAGACCTACTGCTTTTGCTATACTGGTCATCTTCTCTTGCATTTGTTGTTGCATGTGCGACAGAAGAGCCAATTCATCAGCGAACTCTAGATCTTCCAGCTGTATGCTAGCCGTCTACTGTATCCCGTGCTTTCCAAAATGTAACCTGTAAAAAAGACTATATTTGTAGTGAGTTTCCAGTTGAATATTTTTACAGTACGATGTATTTCTTAACAACCATAATATACAACAACTATCTGATGATAAGATCACCCACTAAAATGACTGTTAATATCTAAAGGAAGTCATAATAAGTTGAAGGAGCTACATAGTTTTAATTAAATCAATATGTGTGAACTAACATATCGTAAATAAGACCTTCATAGGTGCTTCATACGCTACCAGCAATAAATAATATCAGTTATATGGAAAAAATATCTTATCATAATTATTATTCATAATCGTATAGTTGTGTGGATGTGACTAGCCTTAGTTGTACTTCTTTACCCAGATAGTATATTGAATCTACAATGATTCTTACCTTTTCACATTCTAAATTTCATCTTAAATGGTTCATTTCTATCCACATTTCTCTTCCTATATCATTCCAGTTATTAAATATACTGTGATTCATACAAAAACAAGAAGGCATTTCCAACTTTTTCTTATGACTTATAAATCATTTTGGCTTCAAGGGATACATCAATAATGCTTGTGATAGGATGGTTGAAAACTCTTTGTAAATCAGTTGAATGTGTCTTCTTACTGCTTCTCTTTTAAATTTCTGTTCAAAAACGATGATGATTTTTGTCATAAATCTATATGCTCTGAATGAGAATGAACGAGTTCAGAATGTTAGCTTCATTATGATGATTTAGAAGTATACAATAGTATACAACCACTAACTTAAAACATATGGAATTTAGAATAGCTAAACCTAACTGTAAGTACAATTAGATTTGCCATCTGAGTCAAAATGTAAGAGTCAATATTTGTAGAATATAACTCATTTACAGTGTACAACAAATAGGGTATAACTTCATTGATGCATATCTTCTGCGCTGTTAAGCATGGTAACTGAAGAATTCAAGGAACTCCATAATCCAGTAAATAAGTTGAACTTCAAATCAATTACATGTCGTATTCAATAAATTAAAAAAAAGTTTTAGACACATTAAAAATAATAATAATAATAATGGAATTTGGTTAAGTGAATTTAAATTTTCTACAAGTTTAGATATGAAAATTGGCAATTAACAATGACATAAGTTAGAATATCATAATTAAGAGATAAGATGTAGGCTGAAAACATTTATTTTTGATAAGACGTAAAATTTTGTTCTAAAACAGTTACACTCGTTGATTAACATGAAATTTCGAGTTGGGCGAATCACATGTGATGCCAACCAGGAGAGAAAAATGAACTCGTACAATATTCGCAAATGACTAGAGCTGTGAAAAAATTTGTTATCTGTATGAAATTCAAATCAAATCGGTCTACCATTTATTTGAATCGAAATTCTAAACTCACTCAAGCATATGTCATACGAATAAGATATATAGAAAACGGTTGGAACATCATTAGACTTCTTCTAACTGTTTTCAATCAAAACACTTTGTGTAATTCATTGAGAAATGAGTGATTGTTATCTTTCTGATATTTACATGTATAATTGATAACCGGTATGAATTTTTCTTTAGAACAAATAAACTTTTACTCAGTGAATACAGTCTGTTTTGCATCACAAGTGTGAGGCTGCTCAGTGGAGTTGATAGTTTCTTGAGGAATCTGAGTTTCATTTCTGTCTAACTGCATGTCAAACCATTATAAGAATTATTTTCAGTCACCAAAAACACTCCCTTATATTTTACGTAAAATAATCGGTGCATTATGTTTTTAAAGATACAATATCTACATTTTGACATACTACTATACTATAACAAGAATGAAAGTTTGAAAAACTTCCACTATAAGTCATTTCATTCTTGGGTCATTTTATTTTATTTCCTAACTCCTAATCAGAAAAATATATTGTCAAAAAAAAACTATTGACATTATGTTTACAGTATACATGTGTTTTCTCCACTTGTATACAAATAACGTAAATTAGGTACTGTCAACTGGACAGGTCGGAGAATAGAATAATCCTCAATAAATGGTAATATATCTAACCATACAAGGGTATTATTACAACTCTATGATAATATGAACACTTTCATCGTTTTATTTATCATTAATAATAGCAAAAAAGTCTGATAGTCTTAATGTGTACAACAAATTGATATATCAGCCAATAAATAAACTCTACGAGACTGTAAGATCCATTTTTTGAAGGTTTTGTTTGTGAAAATCCCTTCACGTATACATTTGTAATTTGTCCTTATTGATTCTTTCATTTGTACATTTTGTTAGTCTGTTCGATTCCATTGTGAGATGATACTATTTGTATTTTATTATAGTTTCTATTTCTTTTGCCTTTACTGAGTTTCTATGTTTGTTTCTGAACTGCGTTTATGTTGTTTTAGCTGATACTTAGTCATGGCTAAAGCCATATTGATTTGTTCCTCTTTTTATTGTGTTGGTTGATTGATTGTGAATTGAAACACTCTTCCAGAATTGGAAACACTCTGCGTTATAAAGCAACCAAATATTATCTTTCGAACGAATCTGATCTATCCAAGAAGGATAGAATATCATTCATTTGATTAATTGAACAATTGTTGGTGGAATAACTGAGTGGTAATATTTGTTCAGGTAATGATGTAAATTTATATGTATGATGAATATTAGAACCGTCATTTACCCAAATCACTTTTTTTGGATTTAAACTGGGTCAAGACGCGCATCTAAACTACCTAGACAGTTTTAACGGAATCAAAATTACTATGTATGATGTTGCTAACCCGTTCTATTTTCTTCCAATTACAGGGCGATCAAAGATAAACGCTTTGGAAGCTGAAGAACAAGCCCTGCGTGCTCTGAACTTACAGGATGACTCATAATACTGTGGTAAACTAGCCACCCCTTTTTCTGTACAAACCCCTCTTTATTTAATCTTAAAATAAAGAGTTCCGTGGCTACCACTTCGTGTTCTCTCTCTTGGTGTGAAGTGTTAAGCTAACCTTGTGTTTTGTGATTCTAGATCTTATCCGCCCTTCAGTGACTGCTGATTACACGTGTTACACAGTCATTATGCAGTGCAAACCTCAATTTGGATCTTACAGAGACAGATAACCGAAGAAAGAAATAACTAGGAAACTGTAGATTAGTAGGGAAGGAAAAATTATGTTTAGTGTCTATTTATGAATTACAATCTATTTTATGCATATATCAGTTTGTTAGCTAAAGATTATTTCACCTTATTAGATAATAAGTGATGTTTACCAGAGTAGACAAAGTAGGCCAAATTAAAGGGTAAGTAAAATCAACACCAACAACAGTATAACTTTACAACCTTCAATGTGATATTATATTGCATATATATACTTCTGACAACATCTATATGTATGATTATGTAATCCAATGTAGACAGTTTGACAAGGAAACAATACACCAAAACATATAATCATTAACAAGAAAAACAAATTAGATAAGATCAAATTGTCTACTCATAGTTAAAACGCTGCACTTGTTTGTACATTATTCATGAATTAATTAATTAATTAACTGATTAATTAGTGTGAAATAATCAACAAAGAAAAGTAATAACACAATGCCTATTCAATGCATTGACTAGAAGTAAATTGTAAGAAATGAAACATACCTCCAGGTTGATTTCTCAGCAGACATTGTTTAGATAAGTGTTGTGCGTTTTGTTCACCTATTATGAAATTACTAATCAAATGTTAGTGTACAATATGAAGAAATTACAAAGTATCGAATATAATGAATGATGTGAAATATTTATTTCCATAACCAGTTGAAATTATTAAGTAATTAATTATTACCCTAGAATCAAAGATTTTTTATGAATCATTAATGAGAATGCAAAGAAATGAATGTGCATGCAAATCACATGTATTATTCATTAATTTTTAAAACTACTCATATTTTACTAGTAGTATTAATAGATTTCGAAGTTGTGAAACAATTATTAGTCCATTTTTCTGAATTTTGATAGAACAGTGAGAAGAAGTAATTGATCTGAAAAATGTGGTTTATTTGCTCTATACATTTCGAAAATAATCTGGTCACACGTGTTTACTTGTCAAGGCATTTTATATGAAGATTAATAAAAGGTCAATTCAACAATGTGACCAGTGTAGTTCAACCTGTTCGGGTGAAGACAGTAACTACCAAAGATTGTGGTTGAGGTTGCGCAACTCCGTGAATTGGTCAAGTTAGACATTAACACCGTTAGATATCGGCTCAATGGTCCAGAGGTTAGGCATTCGCGAACAATACCGAAGGTCCTGAATTCAAATCCTGCGGGGTGCAGCAGTCGTGGATGCGCACTGCTGATGACTCCCATACCAGGACGAAACGACCTTCCAGTGCTTCCAGGTTCCTAATGACGGTCTAACATTGATCGATTCATGGTTTCAAAAATTTGTAAATTAAATAAAGTTCAAATAGACATAAGGTGATCATTGTAAATAAAGGAGAGAGAAAATTAACGTAATCTATGTGACCAGATTGTTCGAAATGTATAACGCAAATACATCACATTTCTCAGATCAATTACGTCTTCTCACTGTTCTATCAAAAGATTACGAAGAATTTGATTATTTCTGAACGTTTAAATAAAAAAGAAATGTTGTCTCTATTAAATTAGCTTTATGTTTATTTTGAAGAAATGATAAGCAACCAATTATCAGTGTATATTCATAGATTGAAGTGATAACAGTCTGTAGGGATGTGAAATGATATTTTCGAATGTACTAAATATTACTGTATAAAATAACTTTAATACAGTTTATTAAAAATAAAGTTTTTTTTTCTCTAGAAGATAATAGAAATGTCACACATAATTATGCTGACAGGCGATTTCAAACTGATTTGGAATTTTAATAATGCAGGAATTTATTTTTATTGATCGATATACAGGTAGGTGAATACATTTTCTTCACTATCAAATAAACAAAGATTTTATTGAACGTTGAAAATTTCGAGGCTTTTGTTAGTGCGATAAGAATCACTTTGGAATGTTCAAAAAGGATTCAATCTATAGGGAATAGTAGTCTAAATTCTACTGATACTTCAATCACTGTATTCACACAGTAGAATACTACCTCAGATTTCTAAACAGTATTTCGGATAGATAGTTATTTCAAATATAAGACGTATATGCCATTTTTTCAGATAGAGAGATAAGAAGACCAGGATTATTAGAACTATGTGATGTGCAATGCATTTCAAACTATTTGATCACGTATTTACTTGTTGAAAACGTTTATATATATAATGCTGACACACAGGGACAAGAACAGTAGTGAAAGGTTTAAATCATAAACAATTGTTTATCTATTCGATCTATTCGTTATTTTTTTCAAACTCCACATTTTCAACTGGACAGATTAAGATAAAATGTGTCATCAATATCACCATGATCAATATCAAGGCACATTAGTCCCTGGTTACAAACAACTAATATTTCATTACTTGAGGCAGTTAGGTCAAAAGACTATTCTTTTATGCAATATTTATACTAAAAGCCCTATGGGTTTATAATCATTAAATTTCTAGGTCAGTCTTAGTTTTTTTCAGAGACAATACGGTTGAGGACGTCCGATCCTCAGAAGTCACTTGGAAAAGGTCCTAATTTTGTAATTTATTGCTGAAATTTAGAATTTCTATGTTTTCGCGCTAGAGATGCTAAGTTGACCTTTAGCTTACAATTCCCACTCGGAAAATCCTCGACCGTGATTGGTTGATGGATTATTTTAGTACGCTATTTTGTGGCTCTCACCAAGGACGTTTCTATAATTGTATAAATAAACAAGCTTGATTTGTTTGCTTAGACACCTCGTATTTTCTGGGTGCTTAGTATAAAGTAAATATTCAGGAAGTTATATAACCAAATATGGCATAGCGTCCTAACTTTCCAACTTATGAAGATAATAACATTACAGACAGAATTTTAACACATGTTAATCACTTTAAGAAAGAAGACCACTAAGAAAACATAGTTGATAATTTGGATAAAATAAATGAATTTTAGTCCAGTGAAAAGCAGCCTTGTTCATACTAATGAAAGTGACTTTTATTTCATAGTGAGAAAGACTTCAAACACTCAGCATGAAGAAAATCAAATATTGCTAATAACCAGTGAATATCATTAATTTGTTAAAGTGTGTTATCCGTTCTTCAACCGCTTGAACATCACGCAGTAATATTACTTATTTACTTACTCGCTTACATCTGTTACCTCTAGTAGAGAATAGGCCGCCAACAAACAATTCCCAACTTACTCTGTCGAATAAAGTGTGAGAACATTTCACCCAATCAGTAAGAGGCACTAAAAGTTCTAAAAACCTGATCGATCAAATGATATGAATGTTTGGTAACATTGTTAATAAATTTAGTACTTACTTACGCCTGTTACTCCAAATGAAGCATAGGGTACCGATCAGCGATCGCTAATTTACTCTGTCTTAGATTCTTCCTTCTAATAATAATCACGCGCTATTCATTCTTTTAATGTCGATTACAAATTCTTTACACAATGTGTTCTTTAGTCCACCTTCTTTCCTTTAGCCTTAAGGATTACAAATTAGGGCTTGCCTCATGATGCAGTTGGGTGATTTCGACCTCCAGTGTTGTTTCCTAACTGCCTTCTCTGGTTTGTTGTCAGTCTCAATAGGTTGTTGCTGATAGTGTCTGGTCAACAAATCTTCAGTATCATGTCAATAAACACCTGTCTATTCGGATGATGGCTTTTTTAGTTCTTTGAACTTTCACTACACACAACAGAACTGTCTTAACCTTTTTATAGGTAACTTTTATTAATTTATGACATTGTTTGATACTATCTTAATTAATTCTAAATAAGTTTTACTAGCGAAAAAAGAATACTTCAAGTCAGTTACTTATGATGTAATGAAAACTACTAACTGGCATCAATAAGCCAATAAGTCAACCGATTATGCGAATTTTCCTGATCAAAATAAAGGTATCCTTCTCTGTTTGAATTTGTTTTAGAATGAAATTCAATCTTTCTGTATAAGATAACATTTTAATTAAATAAAAATCTTACATTATGTAACATGTAGAAAATGATGAATTCAACTCCAGATGTTTTCTTGGCTCAATTTTGGATAGACAAACTTTTCATTATTGAACTAGATATTGACCTCAGTCTGGTTTCATATAGAATTATTTATTTTTAATGAAATATATCAACTTCGTTATGATAATCACGACTTTTACGAGTTCAAGAAATTATTGCCATCTGTAAGAAAAAAATAACATTCATCAGACGGTTGTGCAGATTGTTGAGATTCATTAAAATATGAGTCAATCATTGTTAGCTAATTATTACAAACCTGGAAGCACTGAACGACCACTTCCTTTTAATTTGGGACTCATCATCAGTGAGTATCGTCGACTTCCGCTAGCAGGAATTCAATCCGGGTCCTCCGGTCTCGTGCGCGAACGCTTACACTCTAGACAAGTACTGGCACCCAACAGCGTCAATGACTAAATTTAATCATTCCACGATACTGCGCGTCTTCGGTGGGTAACTGTCTCACGCCCAACACGACTTAACTCCATAGGTCATAGCTTCTCTCTAGGACTCCGAGAATTTCTTCACAAAGCTAGTCACCAGTTAGCACATGATCACTGTTATTATAGGGTTATGGAGATTGTTGATTTTCATCTACAGTCCCATATTAGGATGAAATGGCCATACAGTACTTCTACATTTATAATGATAGCCTTACACTGGTCGATTCATGATTTCAATGATCGATAAAATGTTTTATTGAATTTCATTCATTCCGAATTTACTGCTCAGTGAAGTGAGTGATATTCTTTGATGAGTGATATTTGATTTTATAACATGTAAACTAATGTTTAAATCAAGAACAAAACAGTTTCTGATTTTTATTTATCAAAGTTTCTAATATTGTTATGATAAAATGTTCAGTGGATGAACAATCAGTAATATTTGTAAAAATTATGAATTTTGAGTGAATCAACATAAAGCACACAATGCAACTATTAATTCACATCTAAAAATAATGAGATGAATGGTAGGTTACATAAAAAAAATGATAAAAAGGTTATTTAAATATTTCTTGTCAATACTTTAATTTATCCACTGAGACTGACACAGTGATTGGTCTTTATATATTGAGAAAACAAATGGAAAATGAAAAAGAATAAAAAAAGTGATGAGATTTATCATTTTGCATTACAGGGTTGTGAAGATTGTTAAGTGACACATTTGAAATCTTTACAATCCCGTAATACAATTACTTGTGCTTAATAGTGATTAGTTCCTTGAGGAATCTTCTCCGAGTTCTAGTGGGAGGTCGTCACCGGTGGAGTTTAAGCTGTTCAGGTGTAGACAATAACTACCGAAGACAGTGGTTTATCAGGTTGCGCAACTCCGTGAATTGATTGAAGTTAGACATTAACACCGTTAGATACCGGCTCGTTGGTCGAGAGGTTAGGCATTAGTGCGCAAGACCAAAGGTCCTGGATTCGAATCCTGCGAGTAGCAGGAGTCGTGACTCCGTAATGCTGATGAGTCCCATACCAGGACGAAACGGCCGTCCAGTGCTTCCAGGTTTTCCTAATGTTGTTCTAACATTGATCGATTGATGACTTCAAATTTATCATTTTATCAGATGACTGACTGAAAATAATATCATTTATTTGGCTGTACACAACAATTAATTGTACAAAAATTCCTTCTACGTCAAGTGAAATCTCTGTTCTAAAGAATATCATGAAAAGTTCACGAGTCCTAATTGGCATTGTGTTGTAGTTTGAATTATCAGGCAGAATCATTAAATCAAGATGTTTGTTACATAATGCATAGTTTGAAAATCCCTCCGGAAGTGTTTTGTTTGACAGTTTTGGTATTTCTTGGATTATTTCCCCCCCCCCCATGAATTGTGTCATGTTAACTTTTATCCATGACTTGTGTAGATCTTTGTTCATATTTCATAGTCTTCTTTGAGTAAACTTTTATGATTTAGTTTTGATTAAGATTTGCCTTGATTATTTAATTTTGTTATTGTATAGTGATAGACTGGTTATGTTTGACTAAGTTCAGTGTTGATTGATTTTTACTGATTTAACTTTAGAATATGAGAGTGAGTTGTTAATAATTGTGATGATTCTTAGAGACTTATTGGTTGTACTCAGTAGCCATATTTTGCAGTAAAGAGTATTATTTTGTAACTAGTATGTAGTATAGTTGAAGTAGTTTTGTATTTTAATTTATAATTTATTACTATAATGTTGTAGTACATAAACTACGGTACAAATGATTCCATGATTTTATAAAATTGATGATTGTGAATGATTCATAGAAAAATTCATACCCTATACAGATCAAATGTTTGGTCGTGACAATGTGATATTTACAATCAGTCTAGTTATTGTTGATTAGTTTGTATAAATGAGTTTTATAGTTAACGCATTAACAACACGAAATTCATGCAATAATTAACTGTTCAAAGTAATTCATGATTTTTGAATAATTGAATCTAATCTATTTGTTCTTTATGAGAAAGAAATGTACCTCGTTACAAACATTATCATGAACAACATGGGTTGGTGAAACTTTGTAATTATATCCTTTCATGATAAGATACATAAGGTGCATTTCCTTACTTGTATATTTTTTTAGACAAGTAAAACTCCTATTTTTTAAGGCGAATAATCAACTTCGAAAACTCTATTGTGAATAGTTTCTTTTCTTATAACTAAATATGAATAAACAAAAACATATTATTGCGCGAGGTTAGACATTGACAACGTTGGATGCAGGCTCCATGGTTAACGGGTTAAGTGTTCGCACGCGAAAGCGAAAGTCAGAGGTTTGATTTCTGAGAGCTGGAATCTTGGATGCACGCAGCTGAAGAGTTCCATACTGGGATGAAACGGCCATCCAGTAATTCCAGGTTTCTAATGGCGGTTGGTTCATGATTTCATTGATAAATAACATATGTTAAATTAGATTTTACAATAAGAATAGTTATTTGACTTTGTTAGGGACGTGAGGTCTCCAGAACTCACTTGGATAAGGTCCTAATTTTGAAATTTTATTCTGAAATTTTGAACTTCCATGTTTCACGCCACTTGACGTTCAGATCATAGTTCCCCATGGACAATCCTTCATTGTCATAAGTTGATGGATTATTTTAGTACGCTATTTTGTGGCTCTCACCAAGGACGTTTCTATAATTGTATAAATAAACTTGATTTGTTTGCTTAGACACCTCATATTTTCTGGGTGCTTGTAGAATACATTCTCTACGCCTTATCAAGACTTCTTGATCCAGTTAGCAGGGTCCGGGACAAACGGATTAGAATAGCCTATCATATCACTGTATAGTTGATCTTCGTCCCGTTTATTGAGTAAAGTTCAGTCGTAATAGTTTTGAGCATATCAGTTGGTGAGCACATCACACTTGTAACAAAGAAAATCGATTATTTAGTGGTATTTTAAAAGTTTACGGGACTTTTTTATTTTATTAACGAGGCTCAATATATTTTTGAAACCATAATTTTTTTGTCTTTAATTGATGGTCGGATAATCATCGTAGTGACTGCGAAAAATAATTATGTGGGACAGATCACGGGACTGTAATTTTTCATAAAACTAGAGGACATTCATAGATCAGTTGTATCCGAAGCATCGCTCTAATATCCTGAGACAATTCAGTAAGCGATGCTGTTGTTAGGAAACCAGTTAAAGGTGGGAATGGAAGATCAATTGATGAAGTAGTGAATATTCATCAGTTGAGATGGTTGGGACATGTGTCACGTGTGTCCAGCCACCGACTCCCCATAATTGATTTGTCCGATTGCAATGCTGATCTCCCCAATTTTAAGTGGAATAAGATTGATTGGGAGGTCTGTGGATGCTGCTTCGACAATGGGTGTATTCAGTGGGACTGATCGATTCAAGAGTTCCTCAAAGTGCTCTACCCACCTGTTTCGCTGTTTTTAAATTTCGGTGACTGGGTCGCTTTCCTTGCTTTTCGCTGGTCTTTCTTGTGTACGTTATTTCTTGGCTAGCTTCTTTGGTGTATCGTGTGGCGGTTTAATATTCCCTTCTATTTCACCTTTCTCCACTGTCAATAATAGATCTTGCACATATTTCTGTTTATCAGTTTTAATGCCTCTTTTCACTTGCTTGTTTACATCAGTCGATTCAGACTGTTCCACGACCAGCAGTAACCTCACAAGGCTCCAGGCAGAGCTGAGAAAAGTAGAAGCTTAGAACACTAATATATTCAGAAATAGCAATCAACACACGGTTTTTGTTAGTTTATCGTGGAAAATAATAAATTCAAATTGATATGCTCGAAACTATTACAACTGAACTTTACTCGATAAACGGGACAAAGATCAACTATACAGTGACATGATAGGTTATTCTAATCCGTTTATCCCAGGCCCTGCTAACTGGATCAGTAAGTCTTGATAAGGCGTAGAGAATGTATTCTACAAGCACTCAGAAAATATGAGGTGTTCAAGCACACAAATCGAGCTTATTTATAAAATGACAGAAACGTCCTTGGTGAGAGTCACAAAATAGCGTACTAAAATAATCCATCAACCAATCACAGTCAATGATTTTCTGAGTGGGAATTTTAAGTTAAGTTCAACTTAGCGTCTCTAGCGCGAAAACATAAAAATTCTAAATTTCAGCAATAAATTACAAAATTAGGACCTTTTCGAAGTGAGTTCTGAAGTTCTAACGTCCCCAACACAAATATAGTCTATTCTCATCAAAATATTACCATTAGGTAAAAGTTCCGACATAATTAAAGACACCAATTATAGAACGAAAAAAGACAATACAATGATCATAAATGTCTAGTCAATGGTATCATTTATCGAAGCTGTAAAATCTTATATACAGTGCTATAGTAACCTACTCAAAAGGTGGAAAACAATTACGTCACATAATGTTGGGAAATTTCAGGGTAACACAGTGGCGTTGCGTAATAATCACAAGGTTAAATGAAGAATAATAAAATGAACAAAGAATTATGAGTGGTAATTTTTCATTTGGCCAGTAAGAAGGCGAGGAAGAGATTACTAAAAGTAGAGGAAATAATAACAATTGTTTCACAAACCTATAAATGTGAAAGAGGGTATCTTAAAGCTAGTGAAAAATTAGAAGTGTTGGACCCGATTTTATAATAAGATATTGTATGTGGTGATTTTGTAAATCCAATTCAATCTGTAAATGCTGAATTGTAATTGAAGAAAAATATAACAATTCCATATTTTGAGTTAGAGCTTTGAAGATTTGTGTTTTTTTACACATTTGAAATCATCAATCAATCATTGTTAGGCAACCATTAGAAAAACCTGGAAGCACTGGACGGCCGTTTCGTCCTGGTATGGGACTGATCAGCAGTGCGCATCCACGACTCCTGCACCTCGCAGAATTCGAACCTGGGACACTAACACCGTTGGATCCCGGTCCAGTGGTCCACAGGTTAGGCGTTCGCGAACAATACCGAAGGTTCCGGGTTCGAATCCTTCGGGGTGCAGCAGGATATAGATAGATATAGAAGATAACTGGATGAATAATGGAAAATAGCACAGATGACTACTTAAATAACAGTTTCTAAACATTTCATAATAAGTATAGACTGTTTATGTTAAAACATGTAATATGGTTAAAGTTGAGCCGGGAAAACATTGACAACGCACAGAAATCAGATTGTTGATTAGGCTTTAGATTCGTAGAGAGTTCCATCTTGTTACGTAACTCAGAGAACTGCTGAAAAGTCTGAAAATCTTCACAATGAACTCTTACTCTAGTTAGATTGCAAACAATCAAGATTTTCAACATTTCCCGATTTAAAATAAAGCGCGCTTCTCACCGTTGAACATCATCACTGATATGGTTTACGCGTAGAACGTTGATATACCATTTTTCATAGTAAGTCATCAGTAAGCAAACAATCCATGTACAAAAATCTTCTGCAACTATATTCGTCTTCTACTTCTTTGCTTTAATCTCATCATCAACACAGATTCAACCATTCTGATGCTGAGTACTGTAATTCGAAACCTCCACGCATGTCGAAGTTTTTGCTTTTTTAGTCATTTTCTAGTTATTCTCTATAGCATTTTCCGCTACGATGAGTAGATCGTGAAAGACATGGAACTTGATGTTGAGAGCTATCTTACTTTCGTTGAGTTTGCCAGTATCTCGAAGAAAGGCAGAATTACAACATTGTGATGCCGATTTCCTAGTTGTTCAGTGCTTCTTTGGTTTCAGTTTCCTTTTGGCTGCCGCCAAGTGTTGATCTGAAAATATATCAGCTCCCCTTTTGGTTCTCATGACCTCTCTGGTCCTTCTGAACTTTTTATTGATCTAGATGTGACCGATTCGGTCTCTAAGTCAATGCGTAACTCTCCTCCTTAATCGGGGCTTGAGACCACCAGTAAGCTAACAAGAGCTCTAGGCAGAGTTGAGAAAAGTAGAAGCTCACAACACCGATATAAAACAACCAGCTCAGCTGCTGAGCACAGTTTGTTTACACATGTGTACAAATGAGAACTTGCTTATCGAGAGATAGTAAGATGATCAATTCAAGCATAGAAGAGTATTGTTCATTGCTATTCTCTCTTCTGAACAATTAGAAAATACACCAACTTGTATTCAACGTATGTAAAATTGTTAGACCACCATTAGAAACCTGGAAGCACTGGAAGGCCGTTTCGTCCTGGTACGGGACTCATCGGCAGTGCGCATCCACCAATCCTGCACAACTCAGGATTCGAACCCGGGACCTTCGGCATTGTGCGCGGACGCCTAACCATTGGACCACTGGGCCGGCATCCAACGGTGTTAATGTCTAACTCTGATTGATCTAGGGATTTTGCGCGACCTTACCCTTTTGTATTTGGTAGTTACTGCCTACACCCGACAGGGTTGAACTCCATTGGTCACGTCTTCTCAACTAGAACTTCGAGAATCTCCTCACGAACCTAGTCACTAGTGAGCACTGTTACGATATTTTGGGGCAGAGTTTTGGAGGTTTGTGTTTTTACTGCTGATGAGTTCCATACCAGGATGAAACGGCCGTCCAGTGCTTCCAGTTTTCTAATGGTGGTCTAACAATGATTGATTGATAATTTCAAATGTGTAAAAACACAAACCTCCAAAATCTCTGCCCGAAAAGTATGTAAAATTAGCGAAAGATATTCATAGACATTATGACCACATTATTGTTAAATATTTTTTTCTTTACATGCATCTATGATTTAAAATAACGTGAACAAGAATGCATATTTCAATGAATTTATTATTATTACTGATTTAATGAGTTTTAAGTAGTTTCAGTTGATAATTAAATGCGAAACACGCTTTTGGCTATATGCCAGAAAAATATTATCTTCTTTTAAATGTTGTTGATATTGGGTAGTGAGTGTATTAATGATGATTATAGTAATCATAATAAGTGAATGAATGGATGAGGTTGGATCAATTTTTCTTAAGGAAGTTAAATGCTAAACAGTGTTATAATTTCGCGGTGAAAATATGAATGAAATGGTGTTTTTACCTTACTATTATTTGTACTATTATTCTCGTTATCATAAAAATTTGTTACTGAATAAGTCAGTAATAAAAGACAGTACGGAAGTATTATGAAGTGAGAAGAAACAACTGCTCTAGTATAGTCAATAAATTACAATAATTGAAAAATGATGATGAAGCTCGTTCATAAAAGTGAATCAATAAATAATATTCACTATTATGTGCTCAATAGTGACTAGCTAGCTCTATGAGGAAGTTTTTCCAAGTTCTAGAGAGAAGCTATGTCCAGTTGAGTTCAATCCTGTTTAAGTCTAGAGTAGTGGATTAATCGCAGTTAGACATTAGCACCGTTGGATGCTGGCTTAGTGGTCGAAAGGTTAAGTATTCGCTAGCGAAACTGAAGATACTGGGTTCAATTCCTGCGAGTAGAAAGGAGTCGTAGATGCGTAATGCTGTTGAGTCCCATGGCAGGACGAAACGATCATACAGTGTTTCTAGGTTTGTAATGGTGGTCTAACATTGATCAATTTATGATTTCGAAACAAATATTCAGTAAGTATCGATCTTCTGTATATATGAAAATCAAAAGTCGACGGATGATAAGCTAGGAGTATGTAATATATAGGAGCTTGACAGATTGATGTTTGTTTTAATACTAATCTATCATTTCTATGGCATTCGTTCGTGCATCAAAAGTTATCAACATATATAAAAATGACAATATTTCATTTAAATAACTTCACATAATCTAAGGAATGATATTCTTTTAAAAATAACTAACATGTTAGTCATATTTTTGATTTAGATTGTCAAATGGTAAAGAAACTTTGTAACTCAGCTAAATGATTGTGGCGGAGTTTTGTTCTCTTAGCTCCAAATTCTGGTTGTGTAGCTTTCATTGTTCTTCTGATGTTGTTCAGCAGAATAATGAAAGCTCCACAACCAAAACATCCACTTCAGAGAATAATGATTTAGCTTAGGTTTTTTTTAAGTATATATATAGGTAATAATTATAGCTTTTACCTATTTGACCTGTAATTTTTGAATTAAATAAAAACTCTGATCAGATCAGTAGATACACTTTACACCCAAACAGGTTGAACGTCACTGGTCATGACTTCCCACTAGAACTTGGAGAAGATTCCTAACGGAGTCAGTCACTAGTGGGCACAGGTAATTTGAAATACGGGGTTGTGAAGATTGTTAAGTTACACATTTTCAAAAATAATTTCTATCGAGGTAAATAATTCCTAAAGATGTTAATTAATTTGTACATATGAAGAACGCATGAAAAGATTCATCAACCTTAACCAAATCATTAAGGTTTGGCACAAAGAATTCAGTGATATTAATGATGAATTATATAAAATATAACCCTAATTATCAATCATTCTAGTGAAACGTTCTTTTTTCTTTTAAAAATTTCAGTTCATTAAAACTGATAAAGAGATAATTTATGGGTATCATTATCATCTAAAAATAGTATACAAAGTGTAACCGTATAATAAAACTTTTGAAATTTGTAAATTTTTTTTAGACTTTGAAGGAAAGAAATTATTTTTGAAAATGTGTAACTTAACAATCTTCACAACTCCGTGTTGCAAATTACCTGTGCCCACTAGTGACTAACTCTGTGAGGAATCTTCTCCAAGTTCTAGTGAGAAGACGTGACCAGTGAAGTTCAACCTGTTTGGGTGTAAAATGTATCTACCGAAGACAGTAGTGTATCAGGTTGCGCAACTTCGTAAAATTGATCGAAGTTAGACTTCAATACCGTTAGAAACCGGTTCACTGATCCAGAGGTTAGGCATTCGCGCACAATACCGAAGGTCCCGGGTTCGAATCCTTCGGGGTGCAGGAGTCATGGATGCGCATTGTTGGTGAGTACCTCATACCAGGACGAAACGGCCATCCAGTGCTTCCAGGTTTCTAATGGTGGTCTAACATTGATCGATTCGTGGTTTCAAAAATGTGTAACTTGACAATCCTCAAAACTCCTTAGTGCAAAGAAATTATTATCAAGAAAATCTTTTTATTTTAAACTAAGCAGAATTTGATTTGATCGTTTGTTTTTTCAATAATAATGATTTCTAAGAATAAAAAAAAAATTCAAATTCTTAATATCATCATATTTTTTACGCATAAGATATTTTTGTATGACCTTAAGAGTAAAGTATTTGTAGTGAAAATGATTAGAAAGATATGAAAATGATATTGTGTCAACGAACATAATTTGGCATAAGCTACTTATATGATCATGACATTTTGTAAATTATCATATTGCACTTATTAGTTATATTATTCTATTTGTAAGAACTCTTCAATTGGTAACTTTCAAGTGGGAGTCGAACTCAGAACATTCGATCTTGCATACGAACGTTTAACCTCTATTACAGTGAACTGGCATCTAACAGAGTTGATGTCTAACATCGATCAATCCAAGGTCTTCAGCAACTTCATCTATTGTCTTCGGTAGGTAACCGCCTTCACCCAATAGGATTGGAACTCGACTGGTCACGGCTTCTCACTAGAACTCCAAGTATTTCTTCATGAAGCTAATCACTGGTGAAGGTCGTGAGTTCGATTTTCTGAGAGCAGGGATCGTGGATGCACTGGTGATGAGAAATATACCAGGCCGAAATGACCATGCAGTGCTTCCAGGCTTCAAATGGTGGCTTGACATTGATCGATTCGTCATTTCAGTGAAACGAAGAGATAAATTCAAATAAATAAGTGTACTTATCCATTGTTATTTTTCATAAATGAATTAAGATACTTTTTTTTAAAAAAAATACCCTAATTAAATTTAAACATTCATTTATCAATGATCATTGTTAATAATTATACAAAAAATAAAATTTATTAGATATTTAAATTTCAAATGTTAACAATAGAAAACAAACAAGATTTATTACCCTTGTTTTATTTAAATTTTATTGTTTTATTGGTGACAAAATTTCTTGTACGTCTATCGAACAACACCAAATGAGTTGTTACCGGAGCAAAAGTCCCCAGCAGAAATTCGTATTGGAAGAAGACTGAAAACGATCCACAGCCTAATGCATACGACTAATGCACAAACATCAGTAGAGACAAAGCCGCAAAGACAATCCTATTACAAAGTGGGATGCCCTGTGTTTCCCCGTGACTACAAAACGAACCATAGTCCTTGGGCAGAAGCGCGAGTGATCAGGAGAGTTGGGCGAGTTATGTACGAAGCAGAAGTAAGAGGTGATAAATGGTCACGTCATCGAAACCAGATACGCAAACGGCTAGTCGCAGATCGTCCATCAAGAGCAGAAAAGCTGACCCTTGATATCCTGCTTGATACCTTTAACCTACCAGCAGCCCCGCTACGAGAAGAAACTCAGCCACAAGCTGATCTCCGTTCCCGAAGGTATCCTCTCGGACAGCGGCGAACAACAGTCAAGATGCAAGTCGATCCCAGGAGCACACGCTATTAAAAAGTTAAGGAGTGTTGAGGATGTTAGATCCCCAGAACTCGTTTGATAAATATCCTTATTTTGGGTTTATTTCATGGACCGATCAGTTGATCTTGAGATCACATATCCCACCAGGAAAATCCTTGACTGTAATTGGTTACTGTGTCATTTTTGTGACTGTTCCAAGGACGTCTTTATGGAGTATAAATAAACGCATTTTGAGTGCTTGTATTGATTATGTGCTGGCTGGGTGTTTGTAGAATTCACTTCTACTCTACATCAAGACTTCTTGCTGGTAAAGTTTGGTCAAGGGATCACAGTAGCCTACCTGGACCCTGGTTCATTGTTTTGTTCTCATTGGTCGACTAAGGTGAACTTGTAATAGTTTAAGCATACCTAGAGATGAGCGTAACAAAATAAATTTTTTTTTTATCATACCATAAATGAATCTAATAGTTATTTATTTCAATTATGAAAATAAAAACGAACTAGAACATTTTTGGTTATTGTAATTAGAAACAATGTACTCTTTCATTATATTTTGGGCAATCGTTTTGCATTTAAAGTGAGCTTCACACAGACACGTAAAAATGTTTTATGATGCTTTATCGATAATAGTTATCAGTTTTTCACTACAGGAAGTGAAACACTATAAGATAATTTAATTGAAACCACATTGTAATAAATGTATTCTGATCATTATGAATAATTTTTCTGTAAAAACTAGACTAATTATGTGTGTGTGTGTGTGTCTATCAAATGGTTCATTGAAATAGAAAGCATCTTCTTTTTTCATGTCTCCCATAATTGTAAGTGTTTGTTATGTATCATAGTTGAAAAAAGCTACATATGTTTAATTCGGAGTTATTGCTTAAAAATATACACATGATCAAGGAAAGTATAAAAGTTCATGGTATAAGTCACACGTGGTGATTCATAGACATTTGTTTTTCAAATAGAGTTATGAAGATCAGTGTTTTTACACATTGACATCATCAATCAATCAATCAATCAATCATTTTTAGACCACCATTAGTAACCCGGAAGTATTGGATGGACGTTTCATCCTGGTATGGGACTCATCCACGACTCCAGCTTTTGCCAGGATTCGATCCCAGGATCTTCGATCTAACACCCAATCTCTGGACCACTGGGCTGCCATCCAACGGTGTTAATGTCCAACTCTAATCAATCTAGAGATTTTGTGTCATCCACGTCATCCACTGTCGTCGGTTAGCACTGCTTAGACAGCTTAATAAAACAGAAATTTAATTAGGTCTTGGAAATTAAATCACTCAGTTCATCAATATTATTGATAAGAATATTAATTTTTAAAAAAAATTAATCTAGTAAGGGATCATTTGTATTAATTAATCTGATGAAATATTCTGAATACTACGATAACTTTGGGTTGTAATGATGGCATGATTTATTTAGTAGATCATTCATTGACATTGAATTTACTGCGTGTTCGAAATACTTAATAATAATAATAATCACCTTACTAATATAAAAACTCCTTCCGATGCCCTTTTAAGGTTAATGACAGTCCCAAGCCTGGATAAAGGAGGAGATTTGTGCATGGAGTTGGTGACTCTGTCTCGTAGAATACCAACTTGCTAAAACAGCTGACCAGAAAAAATAATTCAAAGCACTTAAACTCTGCCCTAGGGGTTGCGAGTTTATATGCTAGTCGGCGGTCTACGCTCCTTAATATTTATTAACAGTTGTTTTTGCAAAATACCTTGGATCCATTAGTCAGACACTGTCAGCAACGAACTGCTGTAGGATAGAACGAATCGACTTCCAGCTGAGTAAGAAATTAGGAAAAAGCACAAGAGGTAGATAGAACACACGTTGAGGAAAGTACCCTACTGCTTCAGAAGACTTGTCTTAACTTGAAATCTTCAAGGTGAAAGGAGAAGAGGAAGACGGAAGAACACTCTGCACAGAGAACTGGAAGTAGATGTGAAAAGAATGAATAGCAATTGGATATAACTGGAAAGGAAAGTCAAGAACAGAGTAAATGGAGAATGCTGGTCGGCGGCCTGTGCTCCATCAGGAGTAACGGGTGTAAGTAATTAAGAATATGACACAATAACCTGCCATTTCTGTAAAATATCTACCGCTTCATTTGCGTCTTACGATTTTTTGGTAGCCGGTTCCCATATCTCTTTGGAACACTACACAGTTCTCTTACTAAGCACTATGACGCTTACACTCACAGATGGATTCTATTAAAGATCACCGGTCTTATGATACCTGTAGCATCAATTCTTCATTTATTCTCAAGCGATCCAAACATTCTGTCTGTCACAAACAAGTTTTATTGTATAGACACTACTAAATTGACGAAAGAACTGATCAATTTTAACAATAGAATTTTATAAATACTTTTCCAAAAATTTTTTAAACACGGCTAAAAACCCGCTTGTGAAAGTGATGTTATTGTGTACTTTAATTATGGACCATTTACAATGACATTCTCGTATTTATGTCTCCTAACCTTCACTACACTGCAATACAATCAATACAGTCGATATTAATCTATGAAGTGGCTAATCCTTAGCACTATTAATAAATTTACATACTTGACCCTTGCGCCTTCGTAGTCTCATTCACTTTATTACCTGCCCACATTTTCTGTGTACAATTGTGAATTTTGACATAGATCAGACTATATGGTAAAAACTTGGCAAGAGGTTTGGCATTGAGCCAAAATTTTTGCCTAAATTCTAACCAGATAAATCGAATAAATTAACCTGTTTGTCTTACTCGAATTAACAGTGTGTTATGAAATGACTCTCTCTCTCTCTCCCTACACACACACACACACAGACACATCAGTGTGCACATATTATGCTTTTTAACTGCTGCTGCTGTTGTAACAACAACTTTTATTATATGTCTCTAATGTGTGTCAAATAATTTTGGTATCAATTTTTTGCATTCTTTACTTATTTATTATTAAAGTCAATCCTACTGAAAACGTATTTTTGAAATGATTTTCTTAGTGTGAATATTGTTATTATCATGATTAGTATTACTGTTTGTTGTTGTTATTGTGATAAACAGACATAATATTACCCAGACATGTAATAAAAGTACATAGACTACTTATTCAAGTACACACAAACACATGTGATACCTATGTATGTATGTATGTATGTATATCGATATTGCTAATCAAAATCAGCTTATATAAAATATATATAGATGTACGACAGACAGACGGATGCAAGCCTACAGCTGTACGATAATCATAATAATCATAATAATCATAATAATCATTGCAGTTATATTATAAAAATGAAATGAAACAATTATTCTCCATTCTACAGTCTCTATTAACATCCGCATGTATTTTATGTGGAAAAATTATGTGAAAAAAACAAAAACAAAACAAAACAAGTAATAAACACTGGACTCACATTGACAAACAATATTTCTGTCTGATTTTCAATAATCATATTGGTGAACTGGTTTTAGGCCAATGGATTTTGTAAAAACACTTTATATGATGTGCACAAAAATACACTTAATCCATGTTTGGTTGTGTGTTTATCAGGTTTGCAAAAAAAAAAACGTTGATTGACTCTTAACAGTTCCTGATGGATACATGACATGCATTCTCCTCCTCTTATATTGATCGACATCAATAGAACAGAGAAAGTATCTCCAATGTTTTGATAATAAAGAATTTAGGAGTAAGGTTTATATAACGAATTGACTTTAAATTATCATACGAGTACTTTAAAATCTATATCGATTAAAAAAAAAAAAGGCTCTGACTACAAGGTCATTTGGTAGTCTACTTTATGCTTACCGACATTATTATTCATAAAATTCATAAGAATAGGTTAGAAGTACTTGTTTTTAAGTAAAAAAAAAATAATAGTGGAGGTGGTTTGGATTGTAAAAATTATTCGGTTTGTAGTCAGTATTTTGGTGAATCACTAACTTTTGGACAAACACTGGATCTTCGTCTAAATTTGAATTAATTTTTTTTCTCTAAGCGTAATGCTGAGTTGATTTTCAGTTGAAACACTGAGATTTATGAAAAAAAATTTCTTCATTGATGTTATTAAGTACTTACTCTCATTTGAGGACAGTCTCTAGCATTTAGCTACATATTGGTACACAGACTAGTCTCATCCATGAATTACAACTGCGTGATAAACTGAAAATGTAACTTATTAGACTGAAATAAGATTACATAGGAAAAAAATATCAATGTTCAATGTGTTCGGCTTATTGAATGAGAAATAAATTGGAAACTACATTCAAAGATAATGATGAATACCTGCATCATGCTTGTGTTTATACTAATTTATAACATCAACATCCCTTTACCCTTAACAGATCGTAGGCTGCCAACCAGCATTCTCAAACCAACTCTGTTCTGGGCCGACCTTTTCAATTCTATCCAATTGCTATTAATTCTTTTCATATCGGCTTTCAATTCTTGTGTTTCTTGATCTACCTCTTTTCCTTTGACCTTGAGGATCCCAAGTTTGGTGGTTTCCGCAGTGTGTATCCTATCCACCTCCAGCACTTCCTAATTTCTTCATCTGGTTTTTTCTCTTCCAAAACAAATATACAAAATCAAATGATTTATCTAGTAAATTTATTTGTTGGCAAATGTTTGATTCAAAATGAAAAACATTTTCATTTTTTGATTGTCTACTTTAGACAAGCCTTATATCTTGATTAAGGATTTTTCAAAATCTTCATAAGTTGACATGAATTCGAAAACATCATGAATTTTCAGTTTTTAGCTAAGAATCTCAAGAAGGTATGTTGTCATGTTTAGTTGTAGATTTTTTAATATTTATTGTTGTTTGAAACAGAAATATAAAAGGAATCCTTCATTGAGTTTTAATAAAAAGCGTATTGTTCATATGAATTGCATAGTTTTTACTGAGTAATCAAAGTAAGACAATCATTGAGAACCAAGAATTACGAGACGGTTGTTTTTTGGTTCAACCGAAGGATTCCTTAGTAACGCACATCGAAGACTCTTACGGGATTGGAACTTTTATGTTTTGTACTTGATGTAACGCCAAACCACTGTACTAATGACACACCGAACGTTAGACCCCTCCGTTCAAAAATAAGAAGACGGAAGACGTTGGAGAACGCTTATTATCAGAATCAAAAATATACAATCAAACATGCGTATTTATACAATTATATAAATGTCGTTAATTATTTTGAACATAAATCAAATAGTTCATCATGAACACTAATCATATAGTTCATCATTAATGAAATAGTTTATCATGAACATTAATCAAATAGTTCATCAAGAACATTATTCATATAGTTAATCAATCCACAATGTGCGTGGCTTTCTTCTCGATTGGCTATCCAGACAAAACAGAGATTTTCTGTTCTGTCTACTGGCTGGGCATCTGATGGTTTACATGTTAATCAGTTAACAATATATATTATCCAGTAGAAATGATGAAATTTGTTTCACGCTAAATAAGGATTACTTTATGGTTGCGAAACATGGCCACTAAGAGTAGAGGATATTCATAGGTTATAAGTATTCGATTATAGTTGTCTTCGAAGCATTGCTTGTGTATCCTGGGACCATTGAGTAAGCAATGCTGTTGTCGGGAAAAGATTATTAGGTAAGGATGGCAGATCAATTGATAAAGTGGTGAATATTCATCAGCTGAGATAGTTGGGACAAGTGTCACTTATGCCCAACCAACGACTGCCTCGACGAGTGATGTTTTGTGATGTAGGAGTAAGCTGAAAGATGGTTAGGGGTGGCCAAACCAAGACATTGTACAAATCTACGAAGTCACTAACAAATGAACTGAGCCATGTAAGTGGGTGTAAACTACCTGATTGAGGTTCGCGCAACAATGGTGACTGTTGGTTAGATACTATGAATGACATGGCTCAAAATCGTTTGCAACGGAGTAGGTGCATCCATTCTTTGTCTTGTCCCGATTTCTAATCTTCTGAATTCTTCATGACCTTCTACTCTTCTCACATTTACTTCAGTAGATTATACTACTTGAATAACATCTTTAGACCTTAATCTTTCCGACTGCTGCTTATACTTCTGTCACTTTTACTTCTACGGAATTTGAATTAACAGTTGCATCTCCGTGTTAATGTGGTATGACAATTTGAATTGATGTAGGTACGTACGAAGTTCTACCTTTTTTGCTGACTGATTCTTTCCATATGAAATAATCTAATAGTAATAGTAATATGGAATAACGTGCCTCAATCTGTTCGTGCAATCTAATCATTTCTATACGTTGTTAGCTGGATCAATATATACTTCCCTTAAGAAAATACCTTCAGTATGCTTACAGCATCAAGTTTATCCATTTCAGTAGTGAACTCCTGAGAATATTCAATGTCTAATGATTACTATTATTACTGAACTTAAACTATCCTACTTACAAATACTTTACACTTACGCCTATTCTGAAAAATTTCACTAATTAAAATACGATTTATTCCGAATAGTAGGCTATAAAACCACTTGGTACATATGTGTAACGGTAAATTTTTCATAATAATTAGTGTTGTTTTTATTTGCGGTGATATTTATTTCCGGTACAATTTTTTCCAAATGCAGATGATTTTAAACCTTGCTTTATGGTATTCAAAATGGCTTTAAATACACAGTTCATACATAAACACTGATGCCTATTTTTTTAATAATTAATTGTTACCGACTGTAAGATCCATTTTTTGAAGGTTTTGTAAGTGAAAATCTCTTCATGTATACATTTGTAATTTGTTCTTATTGATTCTTTCAGTTCGATATTTTGTTAATCTGTTCGATTCCATTTCGAGATGATAATATGTGTATTTTATTTAAGTTTCTATTACTTCTGCCGTCACTGAGTTTCTATGTTTCTTTCTGAACTGCAATGATGTTGTTTAAGCTGATACTTAGTTATGACGACAGCCATATTGATTTGTTCCTCTTTTGATTATGTCGGTTGCTTTCTTTGACTGAAATTGTTCATTTTGATTGTGAATTGAAGCACTCTCCCAGAATCGGGAAACACTATGTGTTATAAGCAACCAAAATATTATCAGTCGAACGAATCTGACCTATCCAAGAGGGATAGAATATCATTCATTTGAATAATTGAACAACTAGGTGGTAATATTTTTTAAGGTAATGTTGTATATTTCTATTTATGATGAATATTAGAACCGTCATTTACTCAAATTACCTTGTTTCGCATTTAAACTGGGTCAAGACGCGCATCTAAATTACCTAGACAGTTATTCTGCAGTCCAAACCTCAGTTAGCATCCTACACCGATTAATCTTTCGTACTGCTATGCTTTATATGTATTTTTATTACAATTTATATTGAATTGATCATGCCTACTTTCTGGTTCTGTAAGCTTAGTCCATGATGCAAACTGCAAAAATACTTCTACAGTAATAAACATTATTAAATTTAATGTTGAACTTTTATTTTAATTGATGTGAAATTCTGTAAAAAATTGATCATTGAACATTGCAGATAACATAATCGAGGATGGAGTTACACTCGCTCTACTCCTCTCAAAAAAAATACACTTGTCAATTTAACACTTATAAACAGATTATTTTCAAATTTATCTCATTGTTTCATTGTTTATTTTATTATAAATATTTTTTTGTTTCTTGATTAATATTTATTGCAAGATATTTTTTTTTTAAATTCTATTTTTTTTTTCATCAAATATTTTTTAAAAGTACTTTTCATTAAAAAAAATAAATGAATGCTCACTAACTCTACTATTTATAAAACACTGAAGTTTTATTTGTTTAGTTCATAGTCATTAGACAATAAATAGTTCGTTTTAGTGTGTTTAGTGCAATACTATACAACTAACTATAAAATTGTACAACTTGATCAATGAGAGACTTTTTAATAGCTCACTACTTATCATAGTCGAAAATCAAGAGCTGAACGTAGTTAGACCATTGTTATAAACCGGAAACTTGTGAACATCCGTTTCGTCCTAGTGTGATGTGAGCTACTTATAAGTAGTATATGACGTGAGTGTCAACGTAATGTCTGGCAGCAGAAGATGGGGGAAGATCAAGAAAGGAAGAGCGGGAACACAATGGGATTTGTATGAAACGCATGAATAGTGACAATGGATTGATGTTTTGCAACAGGAACAGTTCAGTTTGATATGATGGACTGATATTTTGCAAATGAACGATTTACGATATAGTTTTCCGATTTTACTGAGTAACTCTGTAATTTTCGTTAAATACAATCCGGTTGTCCCACCTGCGTTCTCGTTCGCTAAACCAGTACAGAACTTCTAGGCTGTATGTAACCACAACCCTACCTTCGGGAATCGAGATCCCTAGACTATTTACTCGGCAGCGAATAAGAGTAGCTTAACGTACCACTGGTTCATTGTCTCATTCTCGTTTTTCGACTAAGGTGAACTCGTAATAGTTTTAAGCATATCAATTTGACGAGCATAACAGTTAATGTCTAATTTCAACCAATCCATCAACTTGTGAAGTTCTTCATTCATAGATAAATTCCTCACATTTGACTCAGACTAAACTCTACTAGTCATGGCTTTTACTTTTGTTACGTTTACAGTACGGCTGATGGTTTCCTATTAACTACAAACGACATTCATTAACAAACATTTCCATTCAGTTGACAGTTTTCCAATATGGAGTTATAATTAGCAAAAAATAGGAATATTTATGATTTGTGTTAAATTATTTGTACTTTTAAACAAATATCACATTAAAACAAAAAACTTTGAGGAAAATTTGAAAAAAAAACAACCATAAAATAAATTGTGACAAAATAAATCTAAACAAATATTTTGTAGCTTTTACACACAACTATAAACTTTTTCAATTAGAATTATGGAGATTAGTGTTTTTATACATTTGAAATCATCAGTCAATCATCGTTAGACTACCATTAGAAACCTGGAAGCATTAGAAGGCCGTTTCGTCCTGGTATGGGACTCAACAGGAGTGCGCATCCACGACTCCTGCACCTCTCATGATTTGAACCCCAATCCTTCGGTATTGTGCGCGAATGCCTAACAACTGGACCACTTGGCTGGCATACAACGGAGTTCATGTCCAACTCTGATTGATCAACGGATTTCGCGCAACCTCACCCATTTGTCTTTGGTAGTTACTGCCTACACCCGACAGAGTTGAACTCCATTGGTCACGTCTTCTCACAAGAACTCCGAGAATTTTCTCACGAAGCTAGTCACTAGTGAGCACATTCTACGATATTTTCAATTAGAGTTATGGTGATTATTGGATTTACGCATTCGAAATCATTAATCAATCATTGTTAGACCACCATTAGGAACTTGGAAGCGCTGGGCGTTAGTCACTGCCTACCAAAGACAAATGGGTGAGGTCGATCAATCAGTGTTAGACATGAACTCCGTTGGATGCCGGCCCAATGGTCCAATTGCTACGCGTTCGCGCACAATACCAAAGGTCCAGGGTACAAACCTGCCAGGTGCCTGAGTCGTGGATGTGCACTTCTGAGGAGTCCCATACCAGGACTAAACGGCCTTCCAGTACTTCCAGGTTTCTAATGGTGATCTATCATCGATCGATTCATGATTTCAAATGCGTACAAGTATAACTGCTTGACAAATGGATACATTTGTCGATCAAGGTATTGAATATAGATATCGAGCTTTTTTTTTATAAGCCTTTGGGCTTGTTGATAATCATGTATAATATGATATGGCCTTAGTTAGATGATTACTAATTTTAAAAGTATAAGTAATAAATGAGAATTACATTGTTCAATGTCTTATTGAAATTCAAGATTTAGTCAAGCATTGATTTTGACAGTTACTTAGATGAAAAATTTCTCAATCTAATCAGTAACATAAACATCATCTATCGTTCAATTTAACGTTCAAAGGATTATTGTGCAAAGAGTGAACATCGTATTTCATCGAATTTATAAAACAGTATTTTTTGTTTTGTTTCAGCGAACTGTTGGGAGCTCTTGAAAATTTCTCAAAGAAGCCTTTAGATGTTGGAAAAGGATGAAACCGTATTGTCCAGTAATCGCTTAATGCAAACCTCCAGTAAATTTCGCGATAAACTGGAAACGTATCACATAGATTGGGTAATTATCTAATCAAGGTCAACGATGAGTCAATTAATACCTTTGTTTTCTGTTCATATGCAAACCTTAGGAATAAAAATTCCGGTTGAAACTTTCAGTTTTCGTTTTTCGATTCTGACCTCAAGTTGAGAGGATTCTAAGAAATATATATTGAGGGTTATGATTTGAGAGTGGGGTTTATACTACTTGCAAAGTGACTTATAGGTAGTGTGCAAAGGAGTGTCGCCTAGTAGTTACCACCGTCTAGTAAACTGTCCTATCTTGATGTTTAGTACGATCAAAGTGTCTCTAAAACTTCAAGGTATGTGAAAGAAGACAGTCGAGAATCTGCTTGTATTGCGAATGAAGTGTGAAAACAAGATGTACATAATTTTCTAATAAACTATCTTCTTATTTAATAAACCCACTTGTCCTGTCTGGTCTTAATATTTTCGTTCATTTCAATTAGCATGAATTCAATACTAGGACTAGACGGTGGTCCAGTGCTTCTAGATTTTTATTGGTAGTCAACATTGACCTATTCGTGAATTTTATGAAATTCATCAATCACTACAACCTTATTATAACACTTAGAGAAACAGTTTAAACTACAGGAAGTGCTCAACTTATAACCACTGGTTTCTTACATCCGTTATTTCCCGTGACACCTGTCTCACACCTGACAAGAATGAAATCCTTACGTTATGGTTTCTTATTAGAATTCGGAAAATTTTTTTTACAAACTAACTACTACCGAGTACATGATTATTAGTGCTGTAAACTGTTAGTTTGTTGATTTGTAACTAACAAAACAGGGCGGCTTTAGTTAGAAACCTATCAGGACGAGAAAGTACCAATGCTCTGTTTGAATGGTTATCAATCTAAAGTTCTTTCGTAATATAAATCACAAATGGATTAATTTTCAGTAACCTATTAAATCAAGAATCACAATGTCGTAGTAATGGGACTTCTCAACCTTATGCACACACAACCACAGCAAGAGACTAAACTAAAAACTTTTCTTAAGATATTGTAAATTATTCAAAAGATTTAGATCCAATTCGTTGATTGACATAGTTGATGTAGGCCAACTGAGTACTAATTGTGCTAAATCGATCAAACGGGGAATTGAGAAAGTTTAGTCAATAGATTCTAACTTCGCTACTATACTTGACTTGAATAAGACTTGAAGGTTAAATATTCAATATCTTACAAGACTTGTGGTGAGAAATCTCAAATTACGGAAAAGAGAAATTTTGTATGTTCCTTGGTTTTCACAAGTAGGATAAGTGATATCTTCCAATAATAATAATAATAATAATAATAATAATAATAATAATAATAATAATAATAATAATAATAGTAAATTTTAGGACATAAATGATTTTAAAGTTTCTGTTCAGAGTGTATTGAACGAAAATACTGTTTTGTTTGTTATGCGATAATTTAAAAATACATCTTTCACTTGGTTATGTACCTTATAAGACAGGGAATAAATTTCGCTTATCTAAAAATTGGCTTTTTTCATGTAAACTAAGCCTATTCAAACTGTAATATAACTGAACGCACACATAAATATACATATTTCGTGATAATAAATACTGTGCAAAAAAAAGTATTATTCCAGGGAGAAATATTTTGTTCAATTTTCAATAAATAAACAAAGCTACATGTTTAAACTGAATATATATATATAACATAAACTAAACACAAACTCAATTTTTAAATAACTTTACAAATAAATCAAAAAGAATAAAATATAATAATAATAATAATACACAATTCGTTGAAATATCATGTTTAAACGTTATAAATTATGCTCTAATTTTATTACTTGTCCTAAATAATTATCTTTCTTTTTCTAAGAAAATAAAACGAAATACTAAAAATAACTAACTTAACACACTATTTCAAATTCAATGTATGCGCAAGAAATTAGATGTTAGTTTATTGAAACAAGTCATCCCGATTTTTTTGATAGGTTATATTTAAAAATCAATGAACTCTATTTGAAGTAGTTTTTTTAAGATGACTAGATGCAAAACTTGCAAGTTCACTTGTCTGATATGATGTAATGTTTATTTATGATGTAACTGACCTAATGAGAAATTATTACAGTTGAAAAAAGTTATATTTTGAACAGACTGAATTATGGGTTACAATAAGTTGCCTAGATTTCTTTATCTCATGCCTAGTTCTGTGATGTTATTGATTCGTTTCAGACAGTAAAAGGAGAATGAAAGAAATGAATTAGTTAAACATTTCTGTTTTATTAATTATATTTTAAGTATCAAAGAATTTGGGAATTTAGTTGGATCATTTACAGTTCGTTTAATTAATGCAATCTATGTTGTTTGTTAGTAGTATAAACTCTCCTTTTTTTGTCCAGGTTGCTTATAGTCAGAATCTTATTATTTGCAAGCTTATGTAAAACAGTTTAATGTTGTTTAATAAGTAGAGATTTCATTGCATATTTACACTTTTTGTATTGTATGATGGGGTTGTGAAGAGTGTTAATTTACACATTTGAAATAATGAATCGATCAAAGTTAGATCACCATTGGAAAAACCTGGAAGCACTGGAAGGCCGTTTCGTCCTGGTATGGGACTCATCAGCAGTACGGATTCAGGACTCCTGCACCCCGCAGTGTTTGAACCCAAGACCTTCGGTCTTGCGCGTGAACGCCCAACCTCTAGACCACTGAGCCGGTATCCGATGGTGTTAATGTCTAACTTCGATCAATTCACAGAGTTGCGCAACCTGATACACTGTCTTCGGTAGTTACTGTCTACACCCGAACTTTGATCGATTAATGATTTCAAATGTGTCACTTAACAATCTTCATAACCCCTTAATGCGATTACCTGTGCTCACTGGTCACTATCTCCATGAGGAATCTTCTCTGAGTTCTAGTGAGAAGTCGTAACCATTGAAGTTCAACCTGTTCGGGTGTAGACAGTAACTTTTTGTAATGTTTGAAGCTATCAGCCAACTTGAACAAAAATCCAATATGAGAATAAATTATTAGAATGCATCTTTGTATCTTGCGAGGTGCAGGAGTTGTGGAAGTGCACTGCTGATCAGTCCCAGTGCTAATGGTGTTTCAACATTGATCGATTCATGATTTCAAATGTGTAACATAGTAATCTTTACAACCCCGTAATGCAATTAATTTAATGTCTATAGTGGCAAAAATATATGATAAAGTTTCCATAACCGATTTTCAGGTTTACTTTTCGCTACTATTTTGAAACGGTCTATAAACTTTGATTTTATTTCCACTGACATTAGTGAAGATAAATTTGAAATCATAGAAACTACTGGCCAGTTTACTTGAAGAATTGAGACCTAATGAGATAATTACTTCTACCATCCCTGAAACAAACTGATCGTCCAATGAATAGATGACCCAAGGTTTTTCTGGTTAGCATTTTATAGCGAGTTTGTTGTTTTGGTGGGATGAGGTCTCCAACCCCATGCCAAACCCTCATCTTTTATCCGGGCTTGGGACTGGCAGTAGCCCCGAACGGTCTATAGGCGGACTCGAGGTAAGCACTGAATTTTCGCAGATACTAAAACTATTTAATACAGAGAAATCTTATGTATTCTGTGTTTTCAAGTAGTTAACAAGAAAGTTCATTCTTCAGTTTCATGCTGATTGGCATTTATCAAGAATGGAATTCGAAAAAAGGTCACCTAGCTTCACATTCTGAAACGTTATCATTTAACTGTTTCGATTACCAAAGACCTCCCATAAAATTGAGATCATGTATTGACATAGCAAATCGTATATGGTCTCTTATCCAAATGAAATCTCAATAATTAGATTTATCATAATGAGATTACAAAACTAAAATTTTAACTGAATATCTAAGATGAATCTAGGAATATTTTTCTTACAGTACAAACATACTCTACTTGAATTGAACGATAAATTTCTCAATTATCTACGGTTCTATGTGTGTACTTAAAACATTCCTGGTTTTTGTGTAATTTCAAAATGTTGTTTTTAAACATAAAGATATTACGTAACTTTTTTCTTAATACAATTATATATTCATGATTCCATTGACTAACTGATGTAGCTTGATGGAAAAAAAAATTAAAATGTTAAACCGATAGAAAAATGAGAAATAACTATACACATGAAATATAGATCAATAATTCTGTTTCAATACATAGATTTCTAAAGGTTTTACATTATTTTGACTAAGATAATATTTTATCGAAAATTAAGTTGAATAACATTCAACTACGAAGTTAAAAGTATCTTGACAATATGCATGCACTCTATGAATATTATAAGAATGAAATGTGTTGACCAACATATTATGGACAGATTGACTTCTATGCTTTGGCTTCATTCAACTCATGAAGATACATATTTTTCTGCCTTATGGGGTGTTTGCCAGATAGCCAAGAGTTAAAAAATTCAACCAGCTTTTCCGTAAATACTCACTGATGACATGGCATAACTATTAGTATGTTGTTTCTGTCTCTCACTTTCTTGGCCCAATTTCTCTTCAAGAAATTGCACTGAATAACAATGACTAACCATTCCTCTCCATGCTGAAAGGAGGATATTACAGTACTTGAATGGGCAGTCATGTTCATTGTTATTGTTTGGTTCGTTTAATTGTTCGTTTGCTTTGGTGTCTGAAAGTGCATCGGTCGTTTGAGGCATTGGGTTTTGTATGTATGTATTGGAAGTGACACGTTTATAAGTATCTTTGTTGTCATTATTTCGTCTAAGAGATTTCGAAACATTCAATGAGCGAATATTTGTATTCATCCAAATTTATGACTAGTGTTTGGCTTGAGGTGTGATAGTTTATGTAAGATCTGTTTATGTTTTTCTGTTTGGTTTCAAACATTCTATTTTAGCTTTCATTGATATGTTTTTACTTTTAGTCTCTTTTTCTATTTATCATCAGTCCTCATTTATTGTGTCTTTCAAGAAAAACCGACTCAAGAAAGGTCTGGATGAGGTATTTGTACATAGTTGATGCTATAACCATCTCTGTGCTGATGAGGTATGGCAACCTGAACTGATGTACTTACGTACTAAGTTCTGTGTTGTATCTGTCTCATGCTATAGCAATTCTTCATTTTAAACTTGACCCATGTATACAGAAAAGCCGTGTTTAATTTCTGACTCTTCCAAAGGTTTTAAAACCTTTTTTGGATATTTTACAAATTATGAGTGCTAATTGTCACAGTCGTCTTTCACTCTTTTTACAAAGTAAATAATTATCTTAAATTTTTATTCTATAGATTTTTCATCGATTATTGCTTCTAAAACTATTACGTAACATGAGCTCTTCACTTTTTTTGAATACATTGTCAAATAATGTAACCTCATTTTATTCAGTACTTACAAAAATTAATTACGTTGAAATATTATACCTACATTATTATTACTATAATGATGAGAACTTGAATAAAAACTGAATATTATATCATTCATTGTACAATTTATTATCTACATATTACATACATAACTCTAGAAAATATCACGTAATTTCATTGTGTGTTTTGAATAAATTGCCTTCTAATAGTTAAAACTATTTCAGTCACGGTGAAGTTAAAATTAAACAAACATATTATTTAATTGTGTTCATTTCTAATTTTATCTTATTTTTTTCAAAATGAATTTTAAAATTACCGCAGTAAAATGTGCTCACTATTAACTAGCTTCGTGAAAACCCTGTCGGATGTAGGCAGTAACTAACGAAGACATTGGGTGGTCCTTAGATTGATCACATTTAGGCATTAACACTGCTCGATGCTGGCTAAGTGGTAAGGAGGGTAAGTGTTCGCGCGCGAGATCAGTCCCGGTTTTGAATCCTGTGAGTAGTAGGAGTCGTGGATGTGCACTGCTGATGAGTCCCATACCAGGACGAAACGGCCGTCTGGTGCTTCCAGGTTTCTAATGGTGGTCTAACAATGATTGATTGTTCCACAATAAATATTGCAAATAACTCCCACTAGCTACTTATCATCTTAAAACAACTTTGGAAAACTCAGCCGCATTAAACAGTTACATGGTGTAAACTATCAATTCATCAACCGTCAATAAGGCCCTATTGTTTGTCATGTACTCAATAGCTGTTGATTTCAAGAAATAACAGTTAAAGCTATGATAGGATGTCAAAGTAAATGGACTATAACCTATACGATATGAAACAAAAATTACATAGGTCAAAAGTAAATGGTTGCTCGATATTACCAATTGATTAACATTAACTTTTAAAAAAATGCTAAATAACTAATCAGTGTTATAAAAAGAATTTGAATTTGTTTTGATTTCTTCAAACAACATGATATCCTAATGAGTTTCTCATATAAGTTAACTTTATTCTTAAATGAATTTCAATCTCTGTGATCGTTTGAAATTCACTATCAATATCAGCAAACTCTATTATTACACTTTTTGAAAATTCTTATTACATAATGGTTATTTTACAGTGATCATGTATGTTTGACGTCAATGAGTGAAGTTTGACTGAAAGATATGAATTATCTCAACGACAAAAACATTATTGATAACAATCTATGCAATAAAATATTCAGACAGTTACATGAAGTTAGTTATTCAAAATAGGCTACAAAAAATTTACTACAGTCAAACCAAAATAAAGGAAATTACGCTTCTCATGTCAACATAATAGATAAAACTTTTTTTAGTGTCGAAGAACTCTATATTATCAATATTTTCAGATTAATTCTTCAGTCAAAAGAAAACAACAGGTTAATCATTTGACTAAAACAAACCATAAAAGACTATTCATCTTTTCTCAAATCCTGCAACTCTATTATTTTTATTTTACCTACTAGAAATATTCAATGAATTATTGTTAGCCCACCATTTGAAACTTGGAAGCACTGGAAGGCCGTTTCGTCCTAGTATGGGACTCATCAGCAGAGCGCATCCACCACTCCTGCACCTCGCAGGATTCGAACCCAGGTTTCTAATGGTGGTCTTACAATGATTGATTGATGATTCCATGTATTTAGTTGGAAAAAAAGTTTATATAATGAATTGAAAAACTCTAATTCCATTCTTAAGCAATGTATGATTCTCTGACATTAATATATAATTGAATAATTGACAAATAAACAGATACTATTTTTCTTTAATTTATGCTTCATTTCAATTATCATTTTTCAATTATTTGTACTGTGAAAATCACAGTTCATTCTAGTTAGCCAAAAAGAAGATGTTTGTAATATTAATAATTAAAATTGGAAAACTAGTCAAGAACCCAATCTAATGAAAAGAACCCAATGCAACATATTACGCAACCTTTCTGTCTGCTTTACTTCCGACTTTGAAAATAAAACCACATAGGTAGACATCGAATGTACATATATATATGTATATATTCATAAATATATGTACATATACAAGTACGCTTGTGTGTATCTACATGGGAATGCATGTAAAATTACTTTTTTTTTTCTAAGTAAACTGTCAATAACAGTTCAGTTTTGCCTGCCTACTAGCGTTTTTTTTTTTTTGTTCTGAAAAAAATGAAGGAAGGCAATTTTCAGCCTCGCCAATGTTTCATTCTTCGTCTTTTACCTGATCAATAATGTCAGTATGTCATATCAAGACAATAAGGCAGGAATGATCAAGCATTAAAAATAACTGAATAAATTTATCATTGTTATTTTTTCTTGAAAACAGACAAAAAAAACTTGTTCTCTCAATAGAATTTATTTGTCGTTTAATGTTTCTTTTTTCCCCTACAAATCTATTGTATGAAAAAAAAACGCCAGTAAAATTTTAACAAGTGTATTGCCAAAAACAAGGCACAGTAAATTTTCATAGAACAATGAGAAGAAGATGTAAGTGATCTGAAAGATGTGATGTATTTGTGCTGTACATTTCGAAAACAATCTGGTCATACATACACACACACTTGTTAAGGCATTTAACAAAAAGGTCAATTAAATAAAAGTTCAAATAGACATAAGGAGAGAGAAAATTAACGTAATGGGAAAAGAATAAGAAAGGATAGGAAAATTGTCACATTACCCTGGGCTTAAAGATTACCAGGGTATGCACACACACTTAAGGTGGGTTTTAATTGACGAATAGCCAAGGCTTCCATAAATCTCAAAATTCATCCTTCAACATTTCCATACAAGGTTTTGTTATCAATCTAATGCCCTGTGTTAATTACGTGTTTTGTGATCGATGAACATGGTTTCCTATTTCCACTTAGGTACATGTTCCATAACTTTTGATTGCAAAGTCCGATGACTCCTCTCTATGTATGTGCGTCCATTTTTATTTAGTTTTGAACAAAATCCTTCAGTGGTACATTTTCAAGTTTATTTATTTTGTAATACGGAGGATCAACTAGAAATCCTAACCTGATGATTGGTAAATAAACGAATTCTAATTATATTGTCTTACATTCAGTTGTTTCTTTTATTTTAGTGACATCTCATTTTTATAATCATTTTGTCAAGTTTGAATTTGAACTCAATCAGTCAGTCGATTACAACGTACATACATCAGTTCAGGTTGCCATAACACATTAGCACAGAGACACCGCTGATAGTTCAAATCCCATAGTGGAGCAGATAGTAGGAGAGTTACTGGTAATGAAGAATATTGGGGATCGAAGATATTTTTTAAGAAGTATATTTCAGTGAGATCACTTTAGAAAGAGACAAATAAAGATGAAGAATCTTGAAGATTAGAATTTAAGCGAACACAAAGAGTGGATGCACTTGCGCCATCGCAAATGTCATTTAAGTTCTCTAACAATTGGTGACTTTCACCTCGCGGACCCCAACCAGGTAGTCTGCACCTACCAAAAGACTCAGTCCACTTGTTAATGACTTCATGGATTTGTGCTATGTTTTGGTTCGGTCGCCCCTAGCTTTCTTCCAACCTACTCGCCTACACCACAAAACATAGCTTGTCAAGGCTAACTAACCTCAGCTCATATTACGTGATACAATACAGATTTTCAGTTATCATAAAACATTAATTAGTATTTATATTATATTTAAACCTACTAACTTTACGCGGGTCTTTATTACATTTTTCTCAATTAAACAATCATTTAATATGAACAAAATAATCATAAATGAGCAAAAGGCCTAATAATGAAGATTTCTTTTCCCCTTTTTAAGTGTCTGTCATATGCATACCGTTTTCGTCGGTATGACAAGTTGACACAAACCTTACAATCCACATTCAATCATTCACTAATCCGGTTAGATCTATTTTTCAAATGAAAATCAAAGTTTACTTTCACTATTCAATGATTCAAGGTGTGTCATAAAGTGTGTGTGTTTGTATGTGTGTGTGTCAAGATTGAACACAATACAACGCTTTTCAAAACACAGTTATTTGCTTATTTTGTCTAACAATACAATGTACTTCAAAAAAAATAAAAAATAAAAAAAGAAGTTTCTCTTACCTAAATACCTTAAAAATAAAAAGACAAAACAAAACATACTACTAGTCTAAGTAGACAAACATGTAAATATTTATTTATTTCTTCAAATCTATTCACGTCAATATTGTGACTAAATATTAAGAAAAAGAGCAATCGATGCAGACCATTTTTCTCCACACACACACACAGAAAAAACAAGTTAACAAACAAACAATCTTCTAGTTAGTTACCAGCATTGGAAAGCAGAAAAACAAAACAAAACAGTATTTTGACATTTCTGTCTTATTTTTAACTTTCATTGCTGCTATTATTAGTAAGTGACTACTACTACTACTACTACTACTACTACTACTACTACTACTACTACTACTACTACTACTACTACTACTATTATTATTATTATTATTATTATTGTTATTATTGTTATTATTATTATTGTGCTAAGTATGCGTAAGTAATATGAAATGAAAGAATGAACAAGAAATACATTTCTCGTGTGTGTAATATCAACATACATTTGCAAAAATCACGCATAAATACACATATCTATATATATATGTATATAGGGTATATCTATCTATCTATCTATCATGAATGAGCAAAACCATGAGACAAACACATTTCAAGCATTTTGTTTATTGTCAGAAATATTCTTCTTCTTCTTCTTCATAATAATAATAATAATAATAATAATGATAGCAATAACGAACATACAAATCACACAGTTACAATAAACACAAAAGCAGAAGGAATTGCTAAATAATAAAAAACAAAGTAGTCTTTGCTCGTTGTTGTTGTTTCTATTTTCTTTTCTAACCCCTTCTGTGTGTTTATACAAACCAAACCAAACCAAAAGTAAAATTAAGGTAAGTATAAACAATCAAACCTAACAACAACAACAAAAAAAAACAACTAAATGATTGGGGTTCAACAACAACAACAACCTATTTTGAAATTCAAAGAATTTATTATATACACAATCAATAGGACATTGAAATATTGAAATCATACTAATAATAATAATAATTACTATTATTATTCTTTTTTTATTGTGAAAGGAATATTGGTAAAGATTTTTAAAAAAAATATTAAATGTGTAGTTATGTTTTTTGCTTATTGATGTATGGATAGTGGTATTTCAATAGTTTTAATTTGTACTAATTACTTACTTACTTACTTACTTACGCCTGTTATCCCCAATTGAGCATAGGCCGCCCACTAGTATTCTCCAGTCAACTTTGTCCTTGGCTTC
>OX103974.1:33299182-33426190 GCA_944470395.2 Schistosoma turkestanicum
TACTATGCCATATTCATCATAAATATAAATATACATCATTACCTAAACAAATATTACCACTTAGTTATTCCACCAACAATTGTTCAATTATTCAAATTAACAGGAACAAATAAATGTTATTCTGTCCCTCATGGATAGATCAGATTCGTTCGAAAGATAATATTTTGTTGCTTTACTACACAGAGTGTTTCCTATTCTGGAAGAGTGCTTCAATTCGCGATCAAAATGCACAATTCCAGTTCATACAAGTAACGCAATCAAAGGTGGAATAAATCAATATGGCTGTCTCCGTGACTAAGTATCTTCTTAAATAAAATAAATTCATTTAAGAAAGAAACCTCGAAACTCAGTGAAGGTAGAAAATACAAATATTATCATCTCAAAATGGAATCGAACAGATTAACAAAATGTACAACTGAAGGAATGAATAAGGACAAATTACAAATGTATACATCGAGAGATTTTCACAAACAAAACCTTCAAAACTGGATTTTACAACTACTACTTCATTTATTTCAACTTGTGATGAAGAAATACTTTCTTTGAAATAAATAATATTAGTATGTCATTAATGAAATAAAAACAGTACAATAAATTACTGTTTAAATTTACTCATTGAACTAAGATGATTTGTGTTCATCTTCTAGTTTAATTTCTTTTCTACATTTTCAATCGTCATTGTAATTTGAACTTTTTTATTCTTTTGTAAGATTTCATCTGGTACCGACTGGTTAATATCAGAAGTACAATAAATCGTTAACTTGTCAGATTCCATTTTTATACTCTTTGTAAAACTGAAACATTTTTAACATAAACTATAATTTTGAGAATACTTTGTTTAGTACAAAAAATAAAGCAATTTTACTAACAAAGGTAGAAGTTGATCACTACTCTCCTTATCATTACGATCAATGACAAAACTGAAATCTCCCAGAGAAATCCATCAAAGTTATCATATACATAACACCAACGAAGAGAAAAAATAGATATTAATTGGTTCTAAATTTTATTTCATGGTAAAAGTTTAGTCATGCTGTTATAGCGAATTGAAGCTATTTTACGCCAATAACCACGTTAAATCCTGTCAGAGGCAGAAATTAGAAGACTAGTTGCGATTGGAGTTAAGTTATATTATTCGTTGGCGATCTCATGATATCGAAATAATACCAACGTCAGGTCAAAATACGCAAGCGAGACTACCCAACGTACGTGAGCAAGCCCAATGTCAAAGAAAAGAGGAAGATGTGTATTCTCGGTACAGTTGATCAAACGGGGAACAGTTAAACAATCATTGGTACAATTGGTTTCAAAAATCAATGTTTTGCATTATACCAATCGCATTTTCTTCATAAAAGTATTCCGATACACTATTTCAAAAATTTCAGAATTTTATTAAACTCACTAATTAATTTCATGACGAATTAATTTACTTTAGAAAAAAAAGTATAATAATTTAACCGATATATTCTAGTTGATTTATGCATAAAATTTTAGATAAATTTAAATTTTATTTTTATGAAAAAAAAATAATTACCACAACATAAAGCAAAGACAACTTACATGTAAATTCATTTTTAAATGTTTTTTAATAGTTGAAATCTTATACATATTTATTGGAATGTTTGTTTGAAAAAAAATAATCTGTCATAATGTTTAAATATGTATGTAGATAAAGTATTTTAAAATGAACAAGAATTTGTTTAAATCCAATAAACTAGAATAATAGGAAGGAGAATTCAACTTTACATCGAATGCTTTGACTATACTGGTTTGTACATGTATATACTTACTTACTTAAGCCTGTTACCCCCAATGGAGCATAGGCCACGGACCAGTGTTCTCCAACCGACTCTGTCCTGGGATTCCCTTTCCAGTTTTTTCCACTTTCGTTCATTCTTCTCAACTCTTTCTCTATTTCTCTGCGTAATGTGTTCTATGGCCTTCCTCTTTTCCTTTTGCCTTGAGGGTTCCATGTGAGGGCTTGTCTCGTGACGCAGTTAGGTGCTTTTTGTAGTGTGTGTCCTATCCACCTACACCTTGTTCTTCATTTTCTCCTCCACTGGAATCTGGTTTGTTCTCTCCAACAGTGGGTTGTTGCTGATGTTGTCTGGCCAACTAATCCGAAGTATTTCGAGAAGACAACTGTTAAGGAATACTTGTACATGTATATATATATATATATATATATATATATATATATAGACCACTGGCCTCTGAGATTATCAGTGGCCTAAGGTTATATCTTCAAGTAAAATATCTGTACGGATCTTATAGTTTATGTAATACAGTCAATAAATGGATTGGTTAGCAGAATGGTAATAAATATATCTTAGTTTATTTTATGTTACATGGATTTCTCCAGTAAAAATTTTGAACTAATGCCTTCTTCAGACCTTCTACCGATGACATATTTATATTCAGTGAAGACGATGACAAAATGCAGAGTCTTCTCACTACCCTGAGCAACAATGCAATCATGTTGGGGATGCGGTTCTCATCCTCGAAATGCAAAATGTTGCTTCAAGATTGGGTTGCGTCGGCACCTGAACTAGTGATAGGGAGTGAAGTAGTCGAGCGTGTTGGCCGCTTCACTTGGGAGTCTCATCAGTGCTAATGGCCTGGTGGCTGACAAAATCTCAACACGTATACAGAAGGATCGATTGGCTTTTGCCAACTTTAGGAGAGATATCCGTTTGGTAACCAAAGGACAAGTGTATTGTATAGCAGTTCGTTCTGTCCTGCTATATGGATGCTAAACATGACCATTCAGAGAACAAAATATTCGTAGCTAACTGGTTTACGATAATAGGTGTATCGGAAGCATTGCTTGTTTATCCTGTGACGACCGAGTAAGCAATGCTGTTGTTAGGAAACGGGTGCTAGGTAAGGGTGTCAGGTCAATAGATGAAGTTTTGAAACTTCATCCGTTGAGGTGGTTGGGACATGTGTTGCATATGCCTAACCACGGACTGCCTTTACGAGCTTTGTTTTGTAGTGTAGGAGTAGGTTGGAAGAAAGCTACGGGCGGCCAGACCACAACATGGCAGAAATCCATGAAGTCACTGACAAGTGGACTGGGTAGGTGTCGACTACCTGGTTGGGCTCTGCGAGATGATAATAATCGATTGTTAGAGACCTTGAATGACATGACTCAAAACCGTTCTCAATGGCGCCGGTGCATTCATTCTTTGTGTTCTCTCAAATCCTAAACTTTTTATTTTTAAGTTTGTGTCACTAGATTGTATTTCTTGAATAATATCTTCGAACCCTAATCTCCCCGATTACTGCTAATACTTTTACTACCTCTAGGTACTATGAGATTTGAATTGACAATTACAGCTCTGTGCTAATGTGGTATGGAGACTTGAACTGATGTAGGTACGTACGAAGTTCTACGTTGCTATTGATTGATTGATTGGTTGAACGCCTTTCCTTACAAAGACAAATTAATTATCACAATATTCATAAGTTCGACTAACTAACTAATTTCCTTTAAAAATCTTAGTTATCAGTCAATTCATGCTTTATCGAAATAATAAACATTGAATTTACCAAAAGAGAGAGATAGAGTGAAGGAGTATTTATTTTTTTTTTCAAAGAAATTCCTTATTATTTTTGTACAACTAAAAAACCATTGAATAAAAATACAATAAAACAATGAGATTTTATTTAGTTGGAATCAATGTTTTCATTTGCCTACCATCTGTAGTAATAACACAATAAATATCTGATAAGAAAAACGGCATTCATTCTTTTCAAGTTGCAGTAAAAAAAGAAAAACAACGAAGGAAGACATGAAATTCAACGAGAAAAAAATGACAATATTTGATCATGACCGAATTAATGTAGATTGACCGGAAAGAAAAAGAACTGTACTCGATGGTTATTTTAGAAAATGTTAACACAGAACTTTGCATTTACATTTACAACAAATATGAAGGAATTTTCAATCTGAACTATTTAGAAAAAATACTGAGAAACTAATGAATTGCTTATTGACAGAAGTATATCGCTTGTTCTTTCTTAAAAAATGTTTATATATTTGAAATCATCAATCAATCATTGTTAGACCATCATTAGAAACCTAGAAGCAATGGACGACTCTTTCGTCCAACTATAGGGACTCATCAGCAGTGCGCCATCACCAATCCTGCACCTCGCAGGATTCGAACCCGGGGCCTTCGGCATCGTGCACGAACGACTAACGATTGGACCACTGGGCCTGCAGTTAACGGTGTTAATGTCTAACTCTGATTGATCTATGAATTTTGCGCGACCTCACCTATTTGTCTTTGGTAGTTACTGCCTACACCCGACAGGATTGAACTCCACTGGATTTATTTCCAAGATCTGAAAAGTTGAACTTGCTGTTTTTGCCCATATTGTGATTTACGTTACATAGAGTTGCCATCAGACAAAGAACATGCTCTTACTGTTAAGAATCATTAATACAATCTTAAAATGCTAATTAATGATCATTATATGGTTGTGGAGATTGTTGAGTTTCATTAAAATCATGAGCCAATCAATGTTGGAACCGTCATTCCATCCATACCTAGAAGCACTGGTCGGTTGTTTCTTCCATGTATAGGACTCATTGGTAGTGCGCATTCTTGCCATCTAAGCGCGGGAATCGAACCAAAGACCCATACTAGGACGAAACGGTAACTCAGCATTTGCAGGTTTCTAGTGGTGGTCTAACATGAGGCGATTAAAGATATCAATGAAACCAATCAATTAGTTATCATGTCCTGCATAAAAGCAAATGATTCGTAGTTACATTTTATGTTGGGAAGATAGTATATATTGTGGTTTGTAGAAAAATGCAAACCATCTGAAGATCAACACTAGCCGAATCAAACAAAACCTCCACCTAAATATAAGATTAATAAATCTGTAAAAATTTATTAAAATTCAGAAATAAACGAATCATATTTTCAAACATATTTCTCATTTCCGGATATAGTAAATATTATTATCATAGTAGCCAGTTTCTACTGATAAGAGATAGCATATATATATATATATATATATATATATATATATATATATATATATATTCTACATTGTCAAAATATTATACTTTTAACTGGTATTCATCACAACCCACTAACCTGTTCTATATTTCAATATCACCTAAATTGAATGCTTATAATCAGATCTAGGATAATTCACATTAACTAATGACATTCTTTTCATTTTTTTTGACAAGTTTATTTATTTTAACTCCATTAGTTTGATAAATTCTGATGTATAGATCAATTTGGGAGTTTCAGAATACTGGTGACGATGATGTTAAGCGGATACATGAAATATCTATTTAACGAAACAAACATAAAGTGTCATTGAAAATTCTCAATTATATTATAGATCGGTAATTTAATGTTTGTTATCGGAGAAAACTGATGGGCAGCCTATGCTCCATTGAGGGTAACAGGTGTAAAAGGGGAAAATATTGGAAACGATACTCGTCTGGTATTGATAGCAATGTAAACTAAAAAGCCTACCAAAAGAATGTTTGTAATAGTCAATTCTATTGTTAGTTTTCAAATAAATCAATTTTATTGGCAATCAAATAGTGTGTTATTGAGATTGCTGCTTGCTTGAATAACAACTTTCATTTCAAACTGACTTTAATTCAGGAATCATTTATTCTTCATTAGGTATTCTTTTAAATTAAATTTTCAATTTATTTAAATTCATAAGGAAAATTTATTATAATGGCATTATTAATACGTAGAAAATAATAAACTAATTTAATATTTGACTATCTACATGATTAATAATTTAGTTTTTTAATGTAATTATAAAATTCAAGTAGTCTACACAGAATAATTTCTGATGACTTTTCTTATGTGTTTACTACAAATGATGATCATGATAAAGGAGTAAGATAGAAGTCTATAAATAGCAATGAATAATGATGGTGAGATCATACCCTAACCGGGGGTCCAGAGGTTATGCGTTCGCCCGCAAGACCGAAGGTCCTGGGTTCGAATCCTGCGAAGTGCAGGAATCGTGGATGCGCACTGCCACTGATGAGTCCCATACCAGGACGAAACGGCCATCCAGTGCTTCAAGGTTTCAATGTGTAATGAATTCCAACTAAAGGTTAATTGTTCGTGAAACGTAGGACAGTTGCACTTGCTTTCTGGTAGAAATTTTAAATGTACATTGAACCAATTTCATAAATCATCTTTTCAGTGTTACCTGATTTTTAATTAGTTCTTCAACTGGAATAGATATAATGAGATTTGGAAACAGATTGTTGATGAATTCGATAAGATAAATAATTGAGTTGATTTTGATGAATTTATTCATTATTTAAATTTACTATGCTTTATTGCAATCTGACAAATCTATGACATGCTTTCATTTAGTCTTAACAGTTATTCAACATTAAATGTTACAATTATTGAAATCTAACAAATGATCATTACAAATGAGACTTGCGTTATAAACAGTGAGATTTTTTTTCCATATTATTAATATCGTCTTCTAACATCACGTTTTGTCCCATTAATAGTTAGGCTGTGTTGAGGATATTGTGAGAGGAGGTGGTTGTTGGAGAGACATTGTAGGCGTTCAATCATTGAGTTCACTTATTTCGTTTAATGTAGCGTTATTTTTTAATTGCGTAGGATATTTCAAGTAATGATAATTATCATTGTGTAACGGAAACTACCTCCAACTGATGACAGCGATTGTCTTATTGCATCATACGTTCATTTATAATGGTGATAAAAAAAAAACTACTTAGAAAGTCATTTGTTGATGCGTAATTTTAAATAATGAACATTTGTTGACCGAAAACTATATGTTTTTAATCAGCTTACACAGAATAGCAGACAAGTTGATTTTGTGGATTATCATTGGTGACAAACTCTCATTCTTCTTACTTACTTTACTTACTTACGCCTGTTGACTCCAATGGAGCACAACGCACCGACCAGCGTTCTCTTACCTATTCTGTTTGGAATCTTCCTTTCTAGTTCTGTCCATTTGTTGGTCATTCTGTTCATGTCTGTCTATGTTTCTCAGCATAATTAATATCTTTCTGGGTGTTCCACTTTTCATTTTACCTTGAGGGTTCTAAATAAAGGCATGTCTTGTGACGCAGTTAGGTGCTTTTTTCGATGTGTGTCCCATCCACTTCCAGTGCTTCTTCCTGATTACCTCCTCCGCTGGAATCTGGTTTGTTGTCTCCCGCAGTACTTTATTGCTGATAGTGTCCGGTCAATGGATCCGATATATCTTGCACAGATAACCAATATTAAACACTTGCATCTTGTGGATGATATCATTCGTAGTTCTCTAAGTTTCCGCCTTATACAGTAGAACTGTCCCGACATTTGTACTAAAAACTGTGAAAGTTATTTTGAGTTTAAGATGTTCTTAAATTGTAGAGATGCAGTACTTGCTTTACCTATCTGCGCCTGCATCAGATACACCTCGCTCGTCAATGACGCTGCCTAAATATGTAAAGCTTTTTACGTACTCGAAGGCATCTTCATCAAGAGTGATTTAGTTGGCGCATGTTATGTTTTATCGGAGAATCTTACTTTTCCCTTTATGTATGATGAGACCTGCTGCTGCTTAGGCTGCTGTACACTGGTCGTCTTCTCTTGCATCTGTTATTGCGTGAGAGATAGAAAAGATAGATCGTCTTCGAAATCCAGATAGTTCAGCTGCATCCTGGCAGTCTAATGTATTCCGTGCTTCCCTCCAGATTTTGACATCTTCATAATCCGTCAGATCAACAGGATCTCATTTTCCCCCTGCTCATTTATGATGCATTGAGATGATTTATGAAAATTCAGTAATATTTAGGTTTGCGTTCAAAGATGAATCTGCGATAAAAATGTTTCACATCATGTACTGACGTTGCTTAGCAAACTAGTGAAAGTAAGAAACACAAGCCAGCTTTTTATTCTGGTAAGCAAGTAAGTAGTAGGTGAGTAGTATGAAACTTCAACATCAACAATATCATTTGACTAACTAGAAAATTGAATCTACACAGCAGTCTAATCATGTAGATCAAATATAGAAGTAAAATGTCATTCATTTGTAATAATTTACAAGTCAGTTTAACATTCGATTGTATGACTTATTGTAGTAACTTCTTGAATTCATCAGTAACATTTTTAGATGAAAATCAGTTCAAATTGAATAAAACTTCTGTTTTTAAGACAAAATGAGTAAACGGTGAATAAGTAATATATATATACATAAACCTTCTATACACTATTATCACGTATTTATCGAAAATAGAAGGTTAACTAGTTGACAACAAAATACACCAATATCATGAATGTATAGAGTTTTTAAACTTTAAAATAAACTCTGAGTCATAGAGTAATGATAATGAATAATTTCCAAATAAATAATATGTACATAAATTAATGATCATTAGGACTCATATACTCTCTATAATAAGCATTATTAAATGATATCACGTTTAAAGCCATCCACTGAGATAAATTAAGACCTTCCTATACTTTTAGAAACAATGACTAATTACACTACTAAGCTTGAATGATAATTTCGTGAAAATTTACCATATTGAGATAGTGGAGAGAATTTGTAGCTCAAGTGGATGATTGTGGTAGTGTTTCGTTCTGTGAGCTGGATGTTTTGGTTGTGGAGATTACATGGTTGTTCTGAACTTCAGATAGAAGTTTGTGCTGATGATGATATTGTTCAAAAGAACAATGAAAACTTCACAACCAAAACATTCAGCTCAGAGAAAGAAACACAACCACAAATTTACAATATACCTAAATTGAATACTCAGTGGCTCAAAACAACTGATCAGTATTGATCCAGGACTTCACGAAAGTATATTGTTTAGACGTCGCTTTGGATTCTAGGGTATGCATGTGTTAACCACTCGTGTGAAACTTCAAACTTTATCCAATGAAATGTGGAATATATTTGTTATTTAAGTGATTGTTGAACAAATATTGATTTGCACTGCATGCTTCTAAATATGTATGTATATTTCGACAGAAATATGAACCATTGAAAATCAGGGAATTATGAACTGTGTGATTCTTGTCACCAGTTCTTTTCGAGGGATATTAAAAACACAAATTATTATGTAGAAAATCGTCCCTGACCGACCATACTAAACAGATTACTCAAAGTTTAAGTGTGTCGAAGCGTAATATGAGGAGTTACCATATCAGAAACTGACTAACGTTGAAAATAGGGTGCATTTGATTGCAGATCGATTTGCTTTCCTTAGCCGGATTCAAAATAAAGAAGTCGATTGCATTTTAGTGAGTTTAAAGGAAGGAAAAGACATTTGTTTCATGGATCTTTAGTAGTCTTCTATCTAACAAATATAAAATTTGACGAAACTTTCTAATCTGACGCATACATTTGAATGAATGTTAACACTTACTTCAATCAAATATCACACTTGAATAAATAATGACTGTGTATTAAAACCGACAGCGAACATCATTCACCTACATTAAGATAGATTTTTCGCATAATTCCTTTTAATCGAATCATAATTCCGGTGAACGAAGATGCGAAGAGGAGAATACATGAAAAGAGACGCGTAAATGAGTTTATACTGTCTTAAAGCGCTTTAATTTTAATTATGTACGTTATCATGAGTAGTTTGGACATTTTATACAGTATGGCCGCTTCCCGTAGCCACGTAATCTCACATGTTTGTTAGACTTGATTAATCCATGGATTCCTCGTAAATGTCATCGTATACACACTTCTTATTACCTGCTTATTTCATTCATTTTTCTATTCACATGTTTTACTGTTGCTTTACATTAATAATCATGGGTAAGAATTATTTTAAATGGACAGAATATTACTACTTATAAAAATAATTCAAAGAACACATACAAGTGTTAGAAAACACATCATATTTGAAGAAATTCAATTGAGTGGATTATTTAATGAATCAGAGATAACATTATTGGTGATATACAACACCAGTTCGGGTATGACTGGAGAAAAAAACTAACACAATTTCATACTAGTATGTTACTTATCACCAGTGTTTACATTGAAACATATGTCAATGACCAAAAATAAGGCGATTCAGATCTTGCCTACTAGCCGCATATCTTGAAAACAAGTTCAAAATTTATATTATCTTAAGAATGCCCATTATGGGCACCCTAACCTCCGAAGACGGAAATCTGTGAGGTAGAGTGAGGTGTGACATTCTTAGTATCTACCTTTTCTAACCCCTTTGTTCCTTGTGAGAAGGCAGCATCGCTGTAGATGCTGGTTGTCCCAGTGAAACACCTTGCTTCTGTCACACCCCTCTGCATCCAGCAATACGACTTCGCCCTCAGACCTCGAGTAGCTGCTTTTAGTCTCATCGTTCTCCAATCGACCTGCCTGTCATTGTAGAACCTTCAGTAACATATGTTCCAGCCAATATAGCTCGGTTGGGTCAACACGATAGGCAAACTCGACCACCACGTCAAGTTAGCAGATGAATTATTTTATTTAGGAATGTTTGTTGTGTAGTTATACTGGACAGTGTTTATTATGTCTGGTAGTAAAAAATGTTGCCTTTCAGAATGTCTTAAACTCTGAATAACAATTCTATGGTTTTTGTTGAAACTTGATATTTATAACTTACTGTCAAAACATTAGATTTCTGTTTTGAATTTAGTTGCAATTAGTAATTTACCAATTTTTGAAATATCAACATTTGGGAAATATCTTTTTCAGATTTCATGATTGAATGTCTAAATTAACAATTGAATAAAATTCTTTAAGATGTTAAAAATTATTGTAGGTGTTGAAATAAATGACTAACATATAATGTGTATTTACAAGAGTTTGCGGGTCAACAATAGAAATAAACATTATTCACGTAGGCTGAAAGAAATACTGATAATCCTATCAAATGATTGACTAAAGATTATTTGAAATAATGTTTATCAAGAAAGGTACATTAAAGTAAGAGATTGGGTATCATACTTTTTGATATAAAGATTTGGTTACTTTATTCGATTCCTGTTGTTTCTGATGTCTTAAAGACTTAGAAGTAGAGTGTTTTTTTATGCGGACTACTGCCAATTAGGTAGGTTTCTGAAAAATGACTAAAATATGTGTGGCTTTATGACTAGTTTTTGAACTAGCTGGACCTATATCTTGTAGGTTACGGCCTGAGATTCCTCTTTGCCCACTCGATCATGTGAACCAGTTTACATTGTCCACCCTTATGAATATCACCCTCCAATTTCTCAAAACTCTTGAAAAGTATATTAATTTTAATTACAGTTTTTAGTAACAGTATTGAATGTTGAATACAATCTATACTACATATACAACTCCACTGCTATTTTTTACTGATCCATGTGAAAAAAAGCGAACTTATTAGTATGAGATAAAAAGCAAGATGATTTTTTAATTACATGATATTTATTCAGTATATCATTAGTTTTATGTTTAATCGAATGTGATATTTGTATGGTATTTGTTCAGTATAAGATTATTTCTATTTCAGTATCATATATATATCACAATGAAGTCGTGAATCAACTATTTTTAGACGACTATTAGAAACCTGGAAGCCATGAATGACCATTTCTTCCCAGTATGAGAGACTCATCTGCAGTGCGCACCCACGACTCCTATTACTTTCAGGAATCGAATCCAGGACCTCCGGTCTCTCACGCAAAGCCTTAACCTCTGGACCACTGGGTCGGCATCAAACGATTTTAAAGTCTTGTTTCAGTCGATCCAAGTTATTGAGCAACCTAACTCATTGTCCTCGACGGGTAACTGCATCACATTCAACAGGGTTGAACTCCACCGATTATAGCTTCCCACTAGATAACCGAGAATTTCTTCACGAAGCTAGTCACCAGTGAGCAAATAATATTTACATTATAAGATTGTGGACATTCTAGGACGAAACGGCTGTCAAGTACTTCCAGGTTTCTAATAGTAGTCTAACAGTTATTGATTCACGATATCCATTGTCAAACAACAATCTCCATAACTCTATAATGAAAATTCATTGCTATTAATTATACTGAATTTGTATGATATTCATTCAATATAACGTACGTATGAATTCAGTGAAAATTTCATTTTTCTGTTCACACTACTTTGGCTATGCCTGACATTTATTGAGTAATCATCAAGGGACAGATAAATCTAACAGTAAATGTATTTTTTTTTCTAGTTCATATTGTCACTGTAGTTTTAAAGGCTGCCTTATATTGTAGTTTTCCTCAAGTTCAATACATTGAAATAGTTTTGTTTTAGTTAAGCGAAAAGTTCCACATACATAAATTCAATGTTCAATCGACATTTTTATCATTGAAATGTAAACCAAATTAATTTAAAGATAATTTTTGTTTTTCAAATATGGCGGATAATATATTATAAATGAATAATTTAATCATGTCTACTTGGATCAACAACATTTTCAATAATTTCAATTAAAATCATCATCATATTAATAATTATTATAAACATGACTATCATCACTGTCAGCATCATCATCATCAATATTTTGAAGAGAAAAATAAACCAACTAAACATAATAACTTCATGAGAATGAAATGTATTATTTCTCTAGGAGAAATGATTCATCGCACAAAATACATTTCAAATATAGCCCCATTCACCAATACACAATATTGAATTAGATAAACAAAAAAAAATAATAAATCCAGATGAAAATAGAAATGAACATTTAATTAAGTTTACTCAAACATACATTTCTTGTTGTGTTTTGTTTTGTTGTGTTAAAGGGAAAACATTTACTCATTGTTTACCAATGGACAAACAAAAATCATGAAGAATTGAAATAAAGTAAAAAGGGAGCAAAAATAAAATGCGGGAAAAATAAACGAAACAAAATAAAAATCATTTTTGAAAGTGGAACAAATTATAAATTTCAACATTTTTTTTTCTCTTTGAAAAAAACTAACAAACAAACAAACATTTTCATTGAATAATTAATTATTACCAATTACAGATTTTTGTTATAATAATAATAATAATAATTATTATTATTATTATTGTTATTATTGGTTTTAAATTATCTCCATCTTGTTTTGCTTCACTCACTTACTCACTCACTCACTCTCTCTTTCTTTCATTCTTCAATGACTAAAAAAATGAAGAAATTTTGCAGAAAAAATAAAATTGTTGATTTTATTTTCGCCATGTTTTAATTTTTAATTAAAGGGTTGTACATATATATATATATATATATATATATATATATATATATATAGATGTACATACTTATGAGTAACTTGTTTACCGGTTACCCACTATGTTTATCTGTTTACATGTTTTACAAGCTGGGAGGGGGGAAGGATGCAAAAGATTTCGATGTAGAGTGTTTTTCTTTTCTCTAAACAATTTATTGCTTTAAAAAAAACGGAGAAAACAGGCTTAAAATGATCACTTATCTATTTTTAATTTTTCAGTGTTTATCTGGTCATCAATTAGTTGACACAAAATTAGTCACTGAATAGAGATCTTTAATCTTTTCATTTGATTTATTCCTATTTTTATAGTTAAATGTAATATGTTAAATATATTTGTTGAAAACTAAAGAGTTTTCTAATCTACCGAAAGTCAGTAACTCGGAACACATTTAATCAGTATTTGAATCGAAAATCTGTTAATTGTCTTGTATTTTTCACAGAATTATTGTTCTACTGTCATCTGTCGTTAAAATGCTTAGTTTTCTAGACGATTCTATTCGCCATTCTTAAAGTTATTAATATTTCCTTTTTTAATCAGTGTTATTAGTATCGTTTATTATGAAGTGATAGATATATAATCATTTTACTTACGAATATTGTTAGGCTCGTCAGTTGATATGCTTGAAACTATTACGAGTTCACCTTGGTTGATAAACGAGATCGAGACAATCAATCAGTGATACGATAGGCTATTCTGATCTGTTGCCCAAACTAATTGAAGAAAAAGTCTTGATATCGCGTATAAAGTGTATTCTACAACCAACCAGGAAATAGGATGAACTCAAGCGCACAAAGAAACGTCCTTGAGAGAGTCACAAAAACAGAGTACTAAAATAACACATCCACCAATCACAGTCAGCGATTTTCCTGGTGGGAAATGTGATCTCAAGGTCAACTAATTAGCCCATGCATAAAATCGAGAATTATGGCTTTTAACAAGTGATTTCAGGGGATCTAACATTCCCAACAAATATGAAATAAAATAAAAAGGTGATTTTTTCTAATTTTTTTTAGGAAAATCTTGTCGTTATTGTAAAACTAGTAACTGGTCAGCTCTGCTGTAAGTGAGTGATGTGCACTTTTTTTGTGTTTAAATTAAAATATTTCAGTTTATATAATCAAACATAGTTTTTTTCCATTTATCAATTTAAAATCTGTTTAAAATAACAGATTTCATAAATATTTTTTCAGTGTTTACACAGTAAATAAAATTATTATTATTAAGTTCTCTTATAATTTAAAAAAAATGTCGTGAAAAAATGCACATTTTTGGCAATTTGTAACAGTTATAGTATGCCAATTGTTCATGGTTGGTTTTTTTTTCAAATGAAAAGTCATTTATTTTCAAAATTAATTTTCTGTGTTCTGTCGAATGAACAGTTTTCATAAATACACTGAATACATAATGAAGGATACTTGAGAAATTTTAAACACTTGGGAAACGCAATATATATGTTTGATATAAGTTGGTAAGTGAATAACGCAACAATTATTGCGGTTTATGAAATAAAAAAGTCTTAAAAGAAAATGTCATTAATAATTTTTTTTCCTGCTCAATAAAACTCAAGGTGTGCAGCTTAGCATTTCATTATACGAGTACAAATATCATGTCATATCTACCAGTCAACATTATCTAATCTCATTGAATTCACTTGTCAATGAATTTTTGAGTCAACATTGAGGATTATCTCACTCTATGTTGTTTTAGAATAAATTAATGTGCCAGTTAATATACAAATCAATACATCCCAGAATCCATTTCAAAATGGGATACGTTTGATTTTTATGTAAATTAAAGTTTCGACTGTTACATATTAACCAAAAAAAATTATGAATTTCATAATACCTTCAAATTGAATAATCAATATACAACATTCAAGAAGTTTTTTTTCGACCTATGATTTAACTGTAAGTTTACTTCTTTCTGCTTGTTTAGCGATGGTTAATTTACACTAGTTGAATGAACAACATCTACCTCATATAAAAAAGCAAGCGATTGAGTAATAATTAGTTGTTTTGTGACTTTCAATGTAATTGTTTCAAATAAGTTATATTTAGAGTCATATTTAATATACATAATTGTTATCTTTAAATCCCGTTTATATATGTATATATATATATATATATATATATATATATATATATATCTTGGTTAACTAACAAGCATGCTGCACATGCACATGACTGCTTTTTAGGCAATACAAGGATTCTCACGAATGCCAGTTCACGATCCACCTTGCCCCATACACGGACGTACATGTTGGCCAGATTGTTCTGCAGGCACGTTGGACATCCAATCGGTTTTCAAGTGAACAGTCACCGCCACGCGTATGCTTATAAGTCAACTCGATCCCTCGAACCAGTCTACTACTACCCATAGTCCTCAATCGACATGGGCACTAATGTGGGTTTACCCAGCTGGACTTGGAACTCTGCACGGGTTACCGAGCCACCCAGCAGCCGTTATATATATATATATATGCTCATTTAATTAACTACCGCTTCTATTGTTACTATTATGGAAAATTATTATTTCAATCACCTTAATTATTGTATCAATTCATTGATTAATTGATTAATTAATTAATTTATTTATTTATCAGTAAAAAAAACAATTTTCTAATGTTAATTTAATTTATTTTTCCATTTATTTATAACCTTTCACATAGTTTTCTATCATTAAATCACATACGGAAAAAAAAATTATGTGAAAAGTAACTATTTTTTGCATTTGTTGGCAACCTGTAACAAAATAAAAATAATAAAAAAATGCTGTATTTATTTTTTTTTACGACGACCTTTCATTTTATTTTTTTTAAAAAAAAATCGTAATTTTTAAATAATTTGTGTATGTCTGTGAACTTTCTGTCTGTGTATAATCGCGCGAATAATAGTTGAATTACGATACATTTGTATGTACGTGTGTGTGTGTGTGTATGTACAAGTACATCTTTATCATTGAATAGGACAAACAGCTTGCATAACAAAACAGTGTAATATTATTAAGTACATATTTGTCTTAGTGTAATATAATGACCAATTCCTACTAAAGTAGTAGTAGTAGTAGTGTGGTGCGAGCTACTTATAAGTAGTATATGACGTGAGCGTCAACGTAATGTCTGACAGCAGAAGATGGGGGAAGATCAAGAAAGGAAGAGTTAGAAAACTATGGAATTTGTATGAAACGCATGAATAGTAGTGACAATGGATTGATGTTTTGCAACAGGAACAGTCCAGTTCGATATGAGGAACTGATATTTTGCAAATGAACGATTTACGATATGGTTTTCCAATTTTACTGAGTAACTCTGTTAGTTTCGTTAAATACAATTCGGTTGCCCCACCTGTGTTCTTGTTCACTACAACCCTTCCTTTCTTGATATTCCCCTCATCTTCGGCTGCAAGACAAAACGTTGACGCTCACGTCATATACTACTTATAAGTAGCTTGCACCACAGTATTAGTAGTAGTATTATTATTATTTGATAACAAGTAATACTGAAATCTACACTATTCATCAATAGCTAACTGTGTACTGTTGTATGTTTGTGAGTGTAACACACATTTACATGAAGTATCAGTAAAAATGAATGAAGTAATTTGTACTTCAAATATTTCATTATGTTAGTAAAAAGGTGAAAATCATTAAATTCTTCTCACAATTATTAAACTAGAGTAGTTAGTTTTAATTGTAACTTGTAAGAGTATGCGTCAAATGTGAACAATTTTGAGAGAATACAAAGGAAGGAAGGAACTAACTAAAAGAGATAAATGATGGCTAGCAGTGGAGTCTAGAATGCACATTTTCTCCTATTAGAGGTTCAGCAATTGGATGTACATGTATCTTGAAATTAATGACAACTCCATCACTTCAAATGCCATCGGATTACCCATTTAACCACTAAGTTCACATCAGTTGCATTCCTGAACATTAATGAGAAAACTCAAATAACCGATATATATATATATATATATATCTTGGTTAACCAACAGGCACACTGCCTATGCACGCCACTGCTTCTCACGAATACCAGTTCATGATCCCCCTTGCCCCATACGGGAACGTACATGTTGTCCAGATTGTCCTGCAAGCAAGTAGGACATCTAATCAGTATACTCATGAACAGTCACCCTGCACGAGTGTGTTAATGAATCAACTCGATCCCTTCAATATTCACATAATTTTCACTTTCTACGAAGGAATCATATGATAAATTAACATTATCTTAAGTCTTAACTCGATTCCTGACCAATAATGGGAGGATTCGAATAACCCACATAACTGGATGTGAATCACATGACTTGAAAGTTTTATTAATGATCAAAGATTTTTTTTTATATCTCTTCATTTACAACACAGATTCAAATATTATAAGTACTTTTATCAATGTATTAATGTAAATGATTTTATGTGTGCAAAGTTGCATCACAGTATATACTATTAGGTTAATTAAAGTAACCATGAGTGAGTGTTGTACTCTACTGTTGTAAAACTAAAAAAACTACTGTACCTATCTGCTTCTGGTGAGTATTTTCTTATACAAGTGACGACCATCCAGTTTCTGTTATTTTCTATTTCATAGGTGACATAGGATCAAGAAACAGATCAAAAAGGGGGATACAGTCAAAACAAAGGTTCAAACAACGACGTCAAGATGTACATTAATTACAGAGAAAATGGATAGTTGTTTAGAGATATGCATTAGGCTTTCATTTCTTGAACTGTAAGTGGCATTAACCGTTTCTTTATCTGTATTTATTCTTAAAGAAGCACAGAGCAAGTTTTAAGTCTCGTTGGGTACGCTATTACTGTTAAATGAGTTGTTACGGATAGTTGTCATTCAGTTTGATAACGGACAACAGTGTCCGTGTAATATTTCCATATTTTCGTGCCATCTAAATTAGCTATTTCTATATTTTGTTCCTCAGAAACCCTTTTTTAGTGAGAAAGCCGTCCAGTCAACTTGATTTAAGTTAATATTAAATATCTGTGGTGGAGTTTCGTTCTCTGAGCTAGATGTTTTGGTTGTGGAACTCTCATTGTTCTTCTGAACCCCATCATCAGCACAAACGTCAGATAGAAGTGAAGTATTCGAATTTCTCCATGTACGACATTGGACCAAGAAACAGATCAAAAGAGGGATACAATCAAAAACAAAGGTGCAAACAATGACAGACTTAAGGTCAACAGCCACCAATCAAAATCGAGGTTAGCAGAACAAGCTACAGGTCAAACGTGCAGAAATTCGAATACTTCACCTCTCTATCTGAAGTTTGTACTGATGATGTGATTGTTCAGAAGATTAACAATGAATGCTCCACAATCAAAACATCCAGCTCAGAGAATCAAACACCACCACGATTATATAGGAAGGTTAATTAATTTTAGAGAATAAATACTTACTTGTAGATTGACTGCCAAATACCTCCTTGAATTGATATTTACTTCGTAATAACATCAGAGAGATGACCTTACCAAGTGAAATTTGTATCACCTTGATTTCACTATTTCAAATAGAAATTTGTTTTAAAAAAAACATTTCTTACAATGCGATCATTTATTTTATAAAAATTAGTTCAATAATTATTTTATGATTTTATCTCTTCAAATATTCATTATCAGGATTATATAAAGTTAGCATGAAGTTGTTGCTTTTATCTGACATGAAAATCTTTTTAAAACAAAAAAACTATAATAGAACAAACAAGTTCAATTGAATAATATGTACTAACAGTTCAACAGAAATAAACAAATTATATATATAAAAAAAACTGATTTATAACCGTAAACAATGTAGATTTATGGAATTTAATTTTAAACTGAACATGGAAATTGTGAACTTTGCCAGTTTCTTACGAGTACAAACATATTTGAAGTGAGAGAGAGAGAGAAAAAATACCTTTGGTTCATCAATCTTCTGCTATGAGTTCGATGAACAAACAAAATAAATATCAATGTCTAAAATGATAATTATGCCATTTTTGAATTAGATTTATGAAGATCAGTGTTTTTTACACATTGAAAGCACTATTAGACCAGAGATTAGGTGTTCATGTGCAAGACCGAAGGTCCTGGGTTCGAATCTTGCCAGGTGCATGAGTCGTGGATACGCACTGCCTCTGATGAGTCCCTCATACTAGGACGAAACCGGTCGTCCAGTGCTTTCAGGTTTCTAATGGCGGTCTGACACAATCAATGATTGATGATTTCACTGTGATAATAATGTTTCGTGAATTTCTTACAGGTCAATATTTGAGTATGAAGTTGTACATATTTACAATATACATGGCCTATTTCATGTACATCTGAGTATTTATCCTATTTCAGGTTGTCACCTACGATTATTGATTTTATAGACTGAGACAAACAAGCTGAAATTAAACTATGCTTTATAATTGGTAATTTTGGCACAAGACATATAATTATAATTATTGTGTATACTATTATTATTATTATTATTATTATTAAGAAGGTCATGTAATCAAATTGGATCTTATCGTTCACAGAAGAAAATAATTTTAGTCAATTAAATTCTCATTAGAATTCATTCAATGATCAATAGTTATGTACGTATTCTTTCAATTTTTATTTTGTTTAAGTGGTTACAATGTTCAATAGTCATATAAATTCTTTACTTTTTACTAAAGAATCATTTGATAAATTAACATTATGTTAAGTGTTAACTTAATAAATATGCATAATGTTTATTGAATTATCAATATAAACAACTGATGAGTGCCATAAAGAATACTTTTCTTCGCATGAGAAATATTCAACAATAAACAAATGAACATTGAACAATACACATCAATATTCTCATTTAAATATGAATCCATATTACAATCAATCTAATATAAGCTACAAAGTGTTCAAGTATCAATATTTGATGAACAAGTTTATGTGGCTGTGAAAAAGTATTGATGTAAAAATAATCTTTAACAGATAAACATAATAGATAAGAAAGTGTTTCTCTTATTACATCAATTACTAAAGATACACAGATCGTATTTGTATTGATTTAGAATTTTCTCAAATAATACATGATAAATTAAGATTTTGAGGTATCACAAATGAGTGACTAAAATGAATGTTCTGGGCGTTAAAGAAAAACAATAAGATTAAAAGAATGTACGAATTAGAAATTTGAGAGATAATTGTTCATTTGAAAAGTAAATGGAAGATTTTGGAGGTGAAAAAAAAATTGTGAAGCAATGTAAAATGATTATAATAACTGATTATTGAATAAAATCTAAATCATATATACCAAGCAAACAAAATATGAGAAATTGTGTGTGTCACAGTAGTAGACAAAGTTTAATCTTAAATTGTTGAATTGATAAATTTTGTGAAATGCATAAGTTTTTGATTCCAGCTCAGTTGGACTTGAATAGTTTGACTGCACAGACTGTTCTGAATGATGATTCTAGAGGGTTGATGAGACCAGAATTGATGACTTCTTCTTGCATTTAGTTACTGAATATTTTGCACTTTCTTCATAAACACTGTGTTGGGCAAGGTGCTGAGACACGTTTGTAAGATTTTAGATTCGTAGACGAAAAAGAAAGATTGTCTTTAACGCATCCATAAGTGATAGATAAGTCAGTTGGAGACGACCTTACAAAGCTTTGTGGTGAAGAAAATTTTTTTCCTGGAGATCTTACATTTTGGTTTTTCAGGATTGTCTCGTAGTACCGTCTTTAGATCTCATATTCATGAAAAATTGATAACTTCGGCATTACACCAATCTACAATTTCGAACATACAGAGGATTATCAAAAGTTAGGTTGTAAATGTATCACTTTCACTCATAAGTTTTATTGGTGAAGTTAATCATTTACATTGTTTGTCTTATGAGAAAACAACTAACCGACAGATCTTTAATAGAAGCATTACAGTTCTTTAAGTTATTCCTAAGAACTCTGAAAACATTAGATTATTACACTTTATACCTTCTATTAATGAAGGAGGTTTGCGGAGAGTGTTATTTTCATAGATTAAATTACAAATTGATCTAAGCTAGATGATCACTGGAAACATTGGAGGAGTGGACGGCTGTTATGTCCAAGTATGGGACTCAGCCGCGGTGTGCATACACGACCTTCACATGCACGAATCGGACCCAGGACCTTCAATCTTATCACTTAACTTCTAGACCACTGAGCTGGCTTAAAACAGCGTTCATGTCTAATTTCAGCCAATCCATAATATTGCGCGATCTTATTCTATTATGTGTCTCAGATAACTGTCTCCTATCCGACGCAAATTGAACTTCGCTGTTCGTCACTTCTCACTAAAGCTCCAAGAGTACATCATAAAGCTAGTCACAATTGAGTACGGTGGATTTGCTCTGATGAGGTCGCCAAGTGTTGCCAGTTTCTACTGCTGGTCTAGCTTAGATTAGTTCATGATTTCAGCTACATTTGTTAAATGTATCAATTTAAAGTTGAATTTCTTGTCACATTGAAAGAAGGTAACTCTTTAAAACAACTGTTTTGACTCATGCTCATCTCAGGAGTCGTGGATACGCACTGCTGATGAGTCCCATACCAGGGCGAAACGGCCGTCCAGTGCTTCCAGGTTTCTAACAATGGTCTAACAATAATTGATTGATCATTTCAAATTTCACATTTACGAGAATAGGCCTAGTTTACAAAGACAACGTTAATTTTAAAAAAAACGTTGTACAATGTTCAACTAAATCATTGCTAGTTTTTTGACATAAAAAGATCTCTTGCTGTTTTTTGTAGTGAAATGTTGATTCATTCCCTCTAGAATTTCATTTATATCAATACCAATCGTCTTTAATTACTCATAGAAAAAAAAAAATTCATTTTGAGCTGTTGTCATCATGAAAATGTGTTTTTTTTTGTTTTTCAGAAATTTTTCTATACCAAATTGTCTGTTATTTCAGAATTTTTTAAGCAAAATCACTGATGTTTGGAATTATCTAATTAAAAAAGTGCCTAGAACTACTATTAATTTCTTGAAAATTCTTCAGCTGCAAGCTTAGTACTACAAGTTGTAGTTTTACGATAATCAGCGAAGTCTATAGTCTACGCAAAAGGCTAGCTCTCAAAAGGTAAGTATAAAAAGATCTTACAACAACCATTAACGTTTAGAATGACAAAATAAACAGATTGAGGTAGTTGTTTCGTTGTGGCTCAAACCATGTGAGAAATATTAAATGAAAGAAGAGGTTGAGGGGTGTCGGTATGAAGTTACTCCTTTTTGGTAGGTAGATAATGACAATATAGCGTCTCATTCTTTATTTCAGTAATATAGTTTTCATATTTAGCTAAAGCAGAAACGAGTTTTTTTTTCATAAAAGCTAAAGAATATCTATAACAGTGACATGCTCGTCAATTGATATGCTTGAAACTATTACGAGTTCATCTTACTCGGTAAACGAGAGCGAAGACAAATGACGTAGTGACACTGTAGGCTATTCTAATCCTTTGTCGCCGTCCAGGATAGCTATATCAACAAGACTTGATAACGCGTAGAAAGTGTATTCAACGAGCACAAATAGAGTTTATTTATATATGATAGAAACGTCCTTGGGATAGATAGTATACTAAAATAATACATCAACCATTGACAGTCAAGGATTTTCCTAGTGGGAAATGCGATCTCAATGTCAGCTGAGCAGACCATGTGCGAAAAGTTTAAACCCAAAATTAGGGCCTTTTCCAAGTGAGTTCTGGGGATCTAACGTCCCCAACACTCCTCCCTTTTTTAATAGCGTTCCTGGGGTCAGTCTGCATCTTGAGTGATGTTCGTCACTGTCTGAGAGGATACCTTTTCGAACGGAGATCAGCTTGTTGTTGAGTGTTTTGTCGTGGTGGGGCTGCCTTAAGTTGATGGTATCTATCACGATGTTAGGGTGAAGATTTACTCCTGCTGATGAGCGATCTGGGGCTAGCCGATTGAGTATCTGATTTTGATGGCGTCACCATCTATTTCCCCCTACCTCTACTTCGAACATAACACGGCCAACTCTTGTGACCATTCGCGCTTCTGCCCAAGGACCATGGTTTGATCTATAGTCACCGGCAAACATAGAACCATTCACTTCGTAAGTGGATTGCCTTTCCTAATTTGTCTTTACTGATGTTGATACATTACTCGAATGTATTAGGCTGTGGATCGTTTTCAGTCTTCTTTCCATTAGCATTACTGCTGGTGACTTTAGCTCCGGTAACAATTCATTTGGTGTTGTTCGATAAACGTACACGAAATTTTGTAACGCATCCGCTGGTATCCCCTCCACTTTCAACTTAACTAATGCTCTTTTAAATGTATCCACTAACCTTTCCGCTTGCCCATTTGACTGTGGGTGGTATAGTGGCGAGCGTAAGTGCTTGATCACCCACCAATTACATTTCTAATGCATGAACGTACATTTCATTGAAAAAACGTGAAACGCATATAATAGATTAGAATACAAATAACCTGTGAATTTGATTTTTTTTTTTCAGTCGTGTACGACTTTCAGTTGTTGTTGTTGTTGTAAATAAACTTAATGCTTTGCTATAAAAACCTATTCTTTTGGCTAATGATCCTGTCAACGATCTCAAATCATTCAGGAGCTTACATTAGATAATTATTACATCTGGCAATCAGTCATCAATCTGATAATATTGTATTACTGAATATCATTGAACAATTGATCTTCATTGTACTAATTAACATTTTTGTTCATACAGTTAACATATTATTTTTTTTGGCATATAATTTAGATTTTTATTTATATCAACATTGCCAATAATAGAAATGTTAATGAGACATAATTTTTTTGTTTTTTTGTATCTAAAATAACATTACACTGACTTTTTATACCTTTGTAAAATAATAACACTAATATTATGAAATAAACATTACTGTAAACTTTTGGCAACTTCTATGCATTGTACTTTAAATGTAGACAGTATAAATAACAATTATTTTATTAAAAAAAATTTTTTTTTAAATATTAAATGTTCTCTATCAAATTCACAATAAGAAATGTAGTGAGGATTTAAGTAAAGTTGATTTGAATTATATATAATAAATGACGAGTCAGTTCTCATAGTTATTTAAATAAAACTAATACTTATACATTCGTTTGTATGATTTTAAGTCGAATGAGCATAGTAGTATGTAAAACTATTGTCAACTGTTTGACTGAATATTCATTCTTGTCATTCTGTAGGTAAGATTAAGTTCACACATCTGAAATCATCAGCTGATCATTGTTAGACCATCATTAGAAACTTGGAAGCACTGGAAGGCCGTTTCATCTTGGTATGGGACTCATCAACAGTGCGCATCCACGAATCCTGCACCTCGCAGGATTCGAAACCGAGACCTTCGGTATTGTGCACGATTGCCTAACCATCGGACAACTGGGCCGGCATCGAACGGTGTTAATGTCTAACTCTGATTGATCTAGGGATTTTGCACGACATCACCCATTTGTGTTTGGTAGTTACTGCCTACACCCGACAGGGTTGAACTCCTCCACTGGTCACGTCTTCTCAACTAGAACTCCGAGAATTTCCTCACGAAGCTAGTCACTATTGAGCATTTTTACGATATTTTTGGGCAGATGCTTTGGAGGTTTGTGTTTTTACACATTTGAAATCATCAATCAATGATTGTTAGACCACCATTAGAAACCTGGAAGCACTGGTGGTCTAACAATGATTGATTGATGATTTCAAATGTGTAAAAACACAAACCTCTAAAACATCTGCACGGAAATTATTTTTCAGTTGAAGACCATCCTTTGACTTTACTTTATCAAATGATATGCTTGTTTCTTGAACGCATAAGAGTGACTTCATATCAACACCTTAGATCCATAGAATTCTCCCACAATCAAGACCTGAACGATGGAATTGTACAGCGAATAATAGAAATCATACTTAAAAGTTAGTATGTACAGAAAATAATGCATTTTGTGAGTAAACTCTGACCTCAAGAAAGGCATTAAATTTGTTAACGGAGTTAGCAATCATTCATTTAGAATAAAGTATATTATCCATCAGTTTTCTATATATTTTCGTGTCGCTTACTGATAAGATGAAGTTTTCCCACCCTTTATTTAGTCTCCGAAGAACCTATCAGGGAGTGTCGACTTCTATAAGATTTTCATCTGTGAAGCGTTTGAAATGTTTTTGTTCGGGTTACATTGATACCACAAGAATATTTGCTGGCTGAATATAATTTACACGTTTACATGTTACAAGTTATTGATATCAAGCTCTAAAGTTAAGCTTTGTGCTCATCAGCATGGCTTAGATTTACAACTAAGGAGATAAGTATATGCTGTATGATTTAAAACCTATTCACCAAATGACACATTCAAATGCTTCATTACTGATCTTCACTGATCAAAACACAGAAATTTAGTGTTAATATTTTCCAGGCAAATTGACATATAGTTCCTAGATTTCACCTATATTCGCTATCGAACACAACAGACATTCGAATACTGTCAGCTTACTAGGTGATAAGGAAATATCTGAAAGAATACTGATATTCTGGCTTTGTGTCATTGGACACCTGCTGTCAAGTTATTCCTCAGCACCATGAATTAAATAAGCATGATACTATGTTACTATTCAGTGATCAATCGAAAAACTGGTTGGCGCTCGTTCATTTATCACATAGCGACTGAATTTCTTTGACAGAATAGTTACTCCATACCGTAAAGTACCAGTTATCATGAAACCTAAGTCTAAAGTTTGTTTCAAACTATTGATTGCATGCTGTCTATTTATAAACACTTGTTCATTTATCGCTAGCCTCCCTAGAAATAGAAATCAGACAATTTGTCGTTGTTGTATAATAATTGTTTAAGTGTTGCACAGTAAAATTCAATATAACTCATAAAAAATATTTATCTATTGTTTACTGTCCAGGTTATTATTCATAAATGTGTATTTTTATCTTTATCAAATTTTAAACAAATTTTTAAAAGTACATTTTATTTCAGTTTGTTTTTTTTAAAAAATTTGTATGTTTGTTTTAGACTACATTGAATTGAATTTTACTTTGAATTGTCAATAAGCAAAATCTACACAGCAAATTACATGTTCTCAAGCTTAAACGTGATTCTTATGCGTCCAATTAATTAGAATGTGTTAATGAATAAGGTTAAATTTTAACGAATAAAATAAACGAATTGTTGTTTTCAAACCACCGGCTTTCATTTAACTAAATCTGTCAGATTCAGGAAGAAATCAAGAATAAGTTATCATAGACATCAAATAATTGAAAACTAAGCTAACATGAAATGACAATTACTTACTTACTTACTAACTTTCGCCTGTTACCCCCAACAGAGCATAGGCCACCGACCAGTTTTCTACAACCAACTCTGTCCTGTGCTTCCCTTTCCAGTTCTGTCCAACCTTTGTTCATTTTTCTCATGTCTTTCCCTATTTCTCGGTGTAATATGTTCTTTGGCCTTCCTCTCTTCCTTTGTCCAGGTGAGGGCTTGTCTTGTGACGCAGTTGGGTTGGAATTTGGTCTGCTCTCTTCCACAGTAGGTCGTTGCTGATAGTGTCTGGCCAATGAATCCGAATCATCTTGCGTTGACAACTGTTATGGAATACTTGTATCATGTGGATGATGGCTTTGGTAGTTCTCCAAGTTTCCGCCCCATACAGCAGAACTATCTAGATCTTTGTATTGAAAATTCTGATTTTGGTGCTGATTAACATTTGTTTGGAGTTCCAGATGTTATTCGACCGTAGAAATGCAGCCCTTTCTTTTTCGATCCGCGTCCTCACATCTGCATCGGATCCACCTTGCTCGTCAATGATGCTGATCAGATATGTAACGATTTTTACATCCTCGAAAGTATGTCCATGAAGAGTGGTTTGGTTGGTACATGTTGTTTAGGATAGTAGAATCGCGCTTTTCCCTCTATGTATGTTGAAACCTGCTGCTGTCGAGGTTTCTGTGTATCTGGTCGTCTTCTCCTGTATTTGTTGTTGTGTGTGCGATAGAAGATTCAGGTCATCTGCGAAGTCCAGATCGTCTGTCTGCGTCCTAGCTGTCAATCGGATACCATACGTCTCTCCAGATGTTGACATCTTTATAACCCAGTCGATCACTAGGAGAAAGAGAAAGGATGAGAGTAAGCAACCTTGCCTCACACCTGTCTTCACCTCGAAAGAGTCTGTCAGCTGTCCTTCGTGTACGATTTTGCAGTTGAATCCATCATAAGAATTCCGTATGATGTTAACTATCTTCTCAGACACACCGTAATGTCGAAGTAACCTTCATAGTTTTGTCTTGTCCTATCTATCAAATGCTTTCTCGTAGTCGATGAAGTTGATGTAGAGTGGTGAATTCCATTCAACTGATTGTTCCATAATGATCCGTAATGTTACAATTCGATCAGTAAAAGATTAGTGCTTAAGGGATCCAGCCTATTGGTCTTGAAGTTGGGAGTCTACGAAGTCCTTCATTCTGTTTAACAATACCCTGTTGAAGATTTTGCAACGACAATATTACCAAGTATCTAGTAAATGATACAGGTAATGTATTCGGATATCAGAATGTACCCTCCTTCCCTTGTTATACAAACTAAACATCTTGAAATAAACTTTCAATAAAATGATATAAAAATGATTTTGCAAACGAAATGGTACTATATTAAATTTATAAACATTACACGTTAGAATGGTTGAGTAAATGAAATCGTTTACAAGTAAGTTTTACCAAAAATGTGTACATTTTGAATATAATGATCAAGAAATGCCTAATTTATGAGAAATAACAAATAACAGACGATTCACTTCATATTCTGATCTAGTTCATAGAATATGGTAATCAGAAATCACTATCAAAATTTCATATAGTCCTTTTTTTAGAAAAATCTGATGGACTACTGAAATTATTCGTGTTATTTTAGTGTAACATAATAATTAAACAGTAAAATATCATAAACTATCGAATATCTTAACTCAATAAATGTAGAATGAATCAAAAGCCAATTGTAACATGAACAAGTTTCTCATTTTATCAATGAAACATTGACAACAAATGAATTCACTGAGAGCGTTTATTAAATTAATCGCTACGATTCTATCTATACACATGCTAAGCTTCCGGCACTTTTTTTGTCATGAATTATATTTGTGTTGTAATTTAGAAGGCTTAATTCAAACTGGATGACGTGATGCAAAATGTTTTTTTAATGATAATCAGTAAAATATAGTGTTCAATAAGTTTTTATTTATTTATTATTATTGGTCAATGATTTGAAGTGATGAACAATGGAACATGATCGACCAATCAGTCAAATCAGAAATAATCAGTTTATAGTATTTATGCTTAGAGTGAAACGGTAATTTAGAGAAAAAAAGAAACTAGAGCTATAGGAAGGAATCTGGCAGTATGACTTTCTGAGTGTATTAAATTTGGATGACTTTTGTTAGTTGGAATAAATGTACCTTTAGCAGCCTACCATGTTTGACGGGAGAGTAAAAAAAATCAGAAAAGAACTTACAAAATATGAATTATCATAAATATAAATATATACATTGGGGAAATAAAATCATGCTTCTGACAATCCAATGCACAACATGTGTACTGGGCAGCTCCAATACGTACTGAGTATTCTAGGAAAATGATCTTTTTTAGAATGACAATGCTTTCCTTGCTTCATAATTTTCTTTACAAGAGCTAACACGGTTTCTGAACGACATCTTACTCGTTTCAGTCATATTTTTGACTAAGATAACAGTCAGAATATGAACGCTGATGAAGTCCGCTTGTACAACAATTGTGTCAAAGAATCGATTTCAGTCCATTTTGCTAATCTACATACACACATCCTTAATGCTTACTGACAAAATCTTTGTATCTGGTGAATATGATGTTTTTTGACTTACGAACTACTTGATGTACTCCTGATACAACTTTGGTATCGACAGAACTAATTTCTGATTATTTGTTTTAAAACAGTACACAAAATTATCACTAGACTTTGTTCTGCAATGCAGTAATATTTAGATGTATATATGAAAAATGTTAAGGCATAACATGGCAATCTGTGAGTCAGTCCTAAGAACGCAACAGATTACTACTTAACTAATCTTCTTGATGGAAAAGTACAAAACTAGTCATACAACAACAACAACAACTACTACTAGCATTTGCACAAGTTTAATTTTAATAGATTTAGACCTGCTTTACACTCTGAAATATTTACACATAAAATTATTCTATTTGTTATTTTTACGATAACCACTCCCGACCGTAGCTGCTACCTTGACGTGGTGGTCGGGCTTGCCTATCGTGATGACCCAACCGCGCTATACTGGCTGGAACACATGTTCCTGCAGGTCCTACCATGCCAGGCAGGTCGATTGGAGAACGATGAGACTAAAAGCAGCTACTCAAGGTCTGAGGGCGAAGTCGTATTGCTGACTGTGGTGGAGGGGTGTGACAGCAGTAAGGTGTTTCCCTCAGACAACCAGCATCTGCAGCGATGCTGCCTTCTCACAAGGAAGGAAGGGTTAGAAAAGGTCGGCCCTAAAAATGTCACACCTCCCCTACCTCACGGATTTCCGTCTCCTTGGGTAAGGGTGCCCACTAAGGGCCTTTAAGAACGGAGCTAATCCTCTAAATACCTCTCATAAAAAGGCCGTGCGTGACCGGCCTGAAGCAGTGGTCCCTTGGGCTCTGCGGTCACGCACCAACACTAATCCATCTTCCTTTTCAGGTTCGTCAAGAAACAACCTTCCACGGTGTGGGCAGCCGGGAAGTGATATCCGCCCTCATACCCGCAACAGCACACGAGACCAAATTGTTCAAAATCAAATCCTTCCTACATTCCCTAATACCTCTCTTATCTCCACAACTAACTCTTCTCACATTCATTTATTACAGTGCACAGCTAATGCAAACGATGCGAGATCACGAAACGTCGTTCCTGGTCTCCTTAAACCCCGTTCCAAACTACATGTTGGAGCATTCAATGTACGGACATTGTGTCAAATAGGGCAACAGGCGTCATTAGCTAGGACTTTAGAATCTCGTTCCATCGATGTGTGCTGCGTCTCGGAAACGCGCATACAGGATCCGAGTAGCATCACTCATTTGACCTCACCATGTCAAGATAAAGAAGCAGCTCGATTTACCCTTCGTGTATCCGGTAGCCCTGATGCTGCTTCTAGGGGCCCCGCCGGTGTAGGTATAGCATTGAGTCGTAGGGCAGAACAATCTCTTCTTGACTGGATCCCTGTAGATGGTCGCTTGTGCGCCGTCCGACTGAACGGGACAGTAAGGACTCGGAAAGATAGGGACACTCGCCGTTGCCTCTTCGTCATATCAGCCTACGCCCCCACTGACTGCAGCCCAGATGATGTAAAAGATGAGTTTTACAGAAAGCTTTCGGACCTCCTCCAAAAAGCTAGGCGCTCTGATGTAGTTATAATGGCTGGTGACTTCAATGCACAAGTAGGTAGACTAAGTGAAAATGAAAGACACCTAGGTGGATGTTACGGTCTCGCGGCTCAAAGAACAGACAATGGCGACCGTCTGTTGCAACTGTGCTCAGATAACCAACCATTTCTAGCAAACACTAATTTTAAGCATAAGGAAAAACACCTTTTGACCTGGCGACCCCCGAAGTCGTCTCAACGTTGGACACAACTAGATCATATCGCCATCAGCCACCGATGGAGGGGTTCGATAGAGGACTGTCGCTCGTTCTGGGGCACATGTTTAGATTCAGATCATGCCCTAGTGCGAGCACGTATTTGTTTGAGGCTTGCTGGACGTAGGAAAGACACCGTAAGGAAGCCTCTTAGGGCTTTACTTGATGATAATCAAGCTAAGAAAATATTTCAGGAGGAACTAGAAAAACAGTTGGGCGATCATGCAAGTGATTCCCATCCGGAGTCAGGTTGGAATGATATAAAGAAGGCTGTGGAAACAGCAGTGATATCTGCTAGCAAGGTAAACCATAAGGCTAGGATGAAGCCGTGGATCTCAGTCGCATCCACCGAACTGATGGATGCACGAAAACGCATCCCACCTGACTCTGAACATGATGAAGAGCGTAGTCAGCTTAGGCGCAGACTTATAAAAAGCCTACGTAACGACCGTGAACAGTGGTGGGTGGCGAAAGCAAAAGCGATGGAAAAGGCAGCGGCGATCGGCAATAGTAGACAACTTTTCCGCCTTATCAAAGAAACCGGTATTAGGAACCCGAATGTAAGTGAGACTATCTCGGAAAAGGATGGTCTTATTATCCATTCTCAATCTAGGAGGCTGGACCGATGGGCAGAACACTTTAGGGATCAGTTCAACTGGCCTTCAGCCACTCTTCGGTTACCCACGATCTCCAGTCATCCTGAATGGCAAATCGATTTAAGTCCTCCCAGTTTACATGAAGTTGAGAAAGCTATAGGAAATATAAGGAGAGGTAGAGCGGCAGGTCCCGATAGGCTTACCCCTGAGATGTTTAAGTATGGTGGTCCAAGTTTAACGGTTAGACTGACCGAGATCCTAGGTAGAATCTGGGAAATGGACGTAATCCCATCTGACTGGTCTCAGTCGCTAATTGTCCCAATCTACAAGAAAGGACAGAAGTCCTCTTGTGACAATCACAGGGGAATAAGTTTAACTAATATAGTTTCTAAATTGTTAGCCTCGATTATACTTAGACGTCTAACTAGAGCTCGTGAAGAGCAAACTCGAGAAAACCAGTCTGGTGTTCGACCTGGACGTGGTTGTATAGACCACAGCTTCACACTACGACAGGTCCTGGAACACAGACACACATTTAGACGTCCGACAATAGTCGTGTTCCTGGACCTCAAGGCGGCATTCGACTCAGTGGATCGTGAGGTTCTGTGGCAGTGTCTGTCATTGAAAGATGTACCAAAGAAGTACATTAACCTTATACAAGCTCTCTACTCGAACACCACTGGTCGGGTGAGAGCATATGGCGAACTGTCATCTGAATTCTCTACATCAAGTGGTGTCCGTCAGGGCTGTCCACTCTCTCCATTCTTGTTTAACTTTGTCGTAGACATCCTCTTAGAGTTAACATTAAGCTCGTCAGATTTTTCAGGGGTTGACCTTCTACCAGGAAAGTCGCTTACTGATCTAGAATATGCCGATGACATAGTTCTATTCGGTGAAGACGCTGACAAAATGCAGAGTCTTCTGACTACCATAAGCAACAATGCGAGCATGTTCGGGATGCGGTTTTCCCCCTCGAAATGCAAAATGTTGCTTCAAGACTGGGTTGCTTCGGCACCTGAACTGGTGATAGGGAGTGAAGTAGTCGAGCGTGTAGATCACTTCACTTATCTGGGGAGTCTCATCAGTGCTGATGGTCTGGTGACTGACGAAATCTCAGCTCGGATACAGAAAGCTCGATTGGCTTTTGCCAACCTGCGTCACTTATGGCGTAGGCGTGATATCCGTTCGCTAACCAAAGGGCGGGTGTACAGCGCAGCAGTTCGTTCCGTTCTCTTATATGGCTGTGAAACATGGCCGTTAAGAGTAGAAGATGTTCGTAGGTTACTAGTATTCGATCATAGATGTTTAAGAAGCATTGCTCGTATATCGTGGGACAGCCGAGTAAGCAATGCTGTCGTTAGGAAACGAGTACTAGGTAAGGATGGCAGATCAATCGATGAAGTGGTGAAACTTCACCAGTTGAGGTGGCTGGGACATGTGTTACGTATGCCTAACCACCGACTGCCTCGACGAGCTATGTTTTGTGGTGTAGGAGTAGGTTGGAAGAAAGCTAGGGGCGGCCAGACCAAAACATGGCAGAAATCCATGAAGTCACTGACAAGTGGACTGAGTCATGTTGGTAGATGTAGACTACCTGGTTGGGGTCCGCGAGACGAAAGTCATCAATGGTTAGAGACCTTGAATGACATGGCTCAAAATCGTTTGCAATGGCGCAAGTGCATCCACTCTTTGAGCTCTCTCAAATCCTAATCTTCTGGATTAGCCAGCACCTCTACCTTTGTCTTTCTAACCTTATCTCACTGAATTATATTTTTTGAATAATATCTTCAAACCCTAGTCTTCTTTATTATAACATTAATACCTCTACCATCTTTATCACTATGGGATTTGATTTGACATTTGCGTCTCTGTGCTAATAATGTGGTATGGCAACATGAACTTATGTACATACGTACGAAGTTCTACGTTGCAACTGACTGACTGACTGACTGACGATAACCACTACACGTGTTATCTTGATATCGACTGATACCTTTAATTTATAATGAGTAGTTACGTAATCTAGGTGTATTGTTACCATTGAATCATAAATTACTTTGGCCGGTTTAATGTTTCTTTTATATTTACTTATAAATATAAGTAACTCCGCCAGTAGAACCTTAGGGGCTACTGCCGGTCCCAAGCCCGGATAAAGGAGGAGGGTTGGACATGGGGTTGGCGGCCCCATTCCGTTGAAATCTAACTTGCCAAAAAAACGCTAACCAGAAAAAGTAATTCAAACCATTTTAACTCTGCCCTGGGAGTTGGAAGAAGAATTATGACGTCTCGTGATGAAAGCCGAGTCCCCTCGGAAGTCACGGGGCCGATGCCTCTTCTGACAACCAGAGCAACCATTTTTTTAGGTACATGGAACGTTCGTACATTGTGGGAGACTGGAAGACTATTTCAAGTTGCGGCAGAAATGAAAAGATACAACCTCGAGTTGCTCGGCATCAGTGAAACACATTGGACACAGGTAGGACAACTGAGACTTGCTTCAGGGGAACTGCTGTTATACTCTGGTCATGAAGAGGAAAACGCTTCACATACACAAGGAGTTGCACTGATGCTGTCCAAACATGCACAAAAGGCACTGATAGGATGGGAATCTCATGGGCCGAGGATCATTAAAGCATCCTTCAAAACAAGGAAACAGGACATTACAATGAACGTCATCCAATGTTATGCACCTACCAATGACTACAATGACGACGATAAAGATCAATTCTACGAAAGGCTGCAGTCAGTCGTCGATAAATGTTCACCAAAGGATTTGACGATTCTTATGGGAGACCTGAATGCCAAGGTTGGAATGGACAACACTGGATATGAAGACATCATGGGACGACATGGACTGGGAGAAAGGAACGAAAACGGTGAGAGATTTGCAAACCTATGTGCCTTCAACAAACTGGTCATCGGTGGCACAATATTCCCGCACAAACGCATTCACAAAGCCACATGGATTTCACCGGACCACACTACTCAAAACCAAATTGACCATATCTGTATCAACAAAAAGTTCAGAAGGACCATGGAGGATGTGAGAACCAAGAGAGGAGCTGATATAGCTTCAGATTACCATTTGCTGATCGCCAAAATGAGATTGAAGCTAAAGAAGCACTGGACAGCGGGGCAGACAACATCACAGAAGTTTAATACGGCATTTCTTCGGGATACTCTAAAGCTAAACGAATTCAGGATAGCCCTCACCAATAGGTTCCAGGCCTTTCACAATCTACTCGATGGAGAGGACGCAACATTGGAGAACAATTGGAAAGGGATTAAGGAGGCAATCACTTCAACATGTCACGAAGTTCTGGGTCACAAGAAGCACCATCACAAGGAATGGATCTCTGTTGGTACTCTTGAAAAAATTCAAGAAAGGAGGAACAAGAAGGCAGCTATCAATGTCTGCCGAACAAGAGCAGAGAAAGTTAAGGCGCAAGCCGAGTATACAGAAGCAAACAGGGAAGTGAAGAAGAGCATCAGAGCTGACAAACGAAAATATGTGGATTATCTAGCAATGACGGCGGAAAAGGCTGCAAGAGAAGGAAACTTGAGACAATTGTACGAAACTACAAAGAAGCTCGCCGGAAACTATCGTAAACCAGAACGACCAGTGAAAAGCAAGGAAGGGAAAATAATCAGCAACACTGACGAACAGCGAAATAGGTGGGTGGAGCACTTTAAGGAACTATTGAATCGACCAGCTCCACTGAACCCACCCAACATCGAAGCAGCATCCACGGACCTCCCAATTAATATTGGCGCACCTACGATTGAGGAGATCAGTATAGCCATCAGACAAATCAAGAGCGGCAAAGCAGCAGGACCAGACAACATTCCAGCAGAGGCAATGAAAGCAGATGTGGAAGCAACTGCGAAAATATTTCACATTCTCTTCAAGAAGATTTGGGATGAGGAACAAGTACCATCAGATTGGAAAGAAGGATACCTGATCAAAATACCAAAGAAAGGCGATCTCAGCAAGTGTGAAAACTACAGAGGCATCACTCTTCTTTCAATACCAGGCAAAGTCTTCAACAGAGTATTGTTAAACAGAATGAAGGACTTCGTAGACGCCCAACTTCGAGATCAACAGGCTGGATTTCGTAAGGATCGATCGTGTACTGACCAAATTGCTACATTACGGATCATTGTGGAACAATCAATTGAATGGAACTCACCACTCTACATCAACTTCATCGACTACGAGAAAGCATTCGATAGCGTGGATAGGAAAACACTGTGGAGGCTTCTTCGACACTACGGTGTGCCTGAGAAAATAGTCAACATCATACGGAATTCTTATGATGGATTCAACTGCAAAATCGTACACGGAGGTCAGCTGACAGACTCTTTTGAGGTGAAGACCGGTGTGAGGCAAGGTTGCTTACTCTCACCCTTTCTCTTTCTCCTGGTCATCGACTGGATTATGAAGACGTCAACATCTGGAGGGAAGCACGGTATCAACTGGACAGTTAGGACGCAGCTGGACGATCTGGACTTCGCAGATGACCTGGCTCTTCTATCCCACACTCAACAACAAATGCAAGAGAAGACGACCAGTGTAGCAGCAGCCTCTGCAGCAGTAGGTCTCAACATACATAAAGGAAAAAGCAAAATTCTCCGATGCAACACAACATGCACCAACCGAATCACGCTTGATGGAGATACCTTGGAGGACGTTAACACCTTCACACATCTTGGCAGCATCATCGACGAGAAAGGTGGATCGGACGCAGAGGTGAGGGCGCGGATTGGCAAAGCAAGGGCTGCATTTCTACAGTTGAAAAATATCTGGAACTCCAAACAACTTTCAAACAAAACCAAAATCAGGATCTTCAATACAAATGTCAAGACAGTTCTACTGTATGGAGCGGAAACATGGAGAACTACCAAAGCCATCATTCAGAAGATACAAGTGTTTATTAACAGTTGTCTACGCAAAATACTTCGTATTCGTTGGCCAGACACCATCAGCAACAACGAACTGTGGGAGAGAACAAGTCAGATTCCAATGGAGGAGGAAATCAGGAAGAAGCTGTGGAAATGGATAGGACACACACTACGAAAAGCACCTAACTGCGTCACGAGACAAGCCCTCACATGGAACCCTCAAGGCAAAAGGAAAAGAGGAAGACCAAAGAATACATTACGCCGAGAAATAGAGAAAGATATGAGAGGAATGAACAAACATTGGACAGAACTGGAGAGGGAAGCCCAGGACAGAGTTGGTTGGAGAAAACTGGTGGGCGGCCTATGCTCCATTGGGGGTAACAGGCGAAAGTAAAAAGTAAAGTAAGTATAAATATAAGTAAATCCTGATGAAGATATTATTCAGAATAGAGCCGTTTGTTTGTATAGGTAATTCTAAGAATATTTTCAAGCAGAGTTTTGGGGGTTTTGTGTTTTTACACATTTGAATTATCATCAATCGATCATTGTTAGATCACCATTAGGAACACGGAAGCACTGGACGGACGTTTCATCCTGGTATGGAACTCATCAGCACTGTGCATCCACCAATCCTGCACCTCACAGGATTCGAAACCGGGACTTTCGGTATTGTGCGCGATCGCCTAACCATCGGACCACTGAGCCGGCATCGAACGGTGTTAATGTCTAATTCTGATTGATCTACGGATTTTGCGCTACCTCACCCAATTGTGTTTGGTAGTTACTGCCTACACCCGACAGGGTTGAACTCCACTGGTCACGTCTTCTCAACTAGAACTCCGAGAATTTCCTCACGAAGCTAGTCACTAGTTAGTACATATTACAATATTTTCAATTAGAGTTATGGAGATTAGTGTTTTTACACATTTGAAATCATCAATCAATGATTGTTAGACCACCATTAGAAACCTGGAAGCACTGGACGGCCATTTGGCAAGTTGGAGAATACTGGTCTGTGGCTTATGCTCCATTGGGGTTAACAGGCGTAAGTAAGTAAGTATATCTAAAACAATGTATCATCTGTCGAATACTTTATATTCAAAGATAAGATTTATCAAAATCTCTGAAACAAAACACTACATATAGTCATCGCATTAAAGTAATCCATCAATTTCAATCACTTAGAAACTTCTCATTTGATTTTCAAAATGAATAATCCTCTTTGTATATTATTAAGTAAATAACTTATATAACCTTGAAATATCTGTTCCAAAGAATTGGGCTACATGTGTATATCGTCGTTCAATCGTATTCCGATTGAAATATCAGTAACATTGGATACTTTGTATACACACTTTCTAATGACTAAAAAAAAACCCGTAGAGATTTACTATTTACTTAAAATAAAATCAATAATTGACAAACATTCAAAACGAATCCACTTGAATTATTCATATGGAGGAATATCAACATAATCGTGTTTCTTGTTAATTATTATCTGTGCATGTTTATTTATCAAAATAATTAACATAGGAAAATTATCAACAAGGTATACAATGATTTACTAAGGAAGTTAACTAAGTTTATTGATCTGTATAAATTAAAAGATAATAATAATACTGTGGTGTGAGCTACTTATAAGTAGTATATGACGTGAGTGTAAACGTAATGTCTGGCAGCAGAAGATGGGGGAAGATCAAGAAAGGAAGAGTTAGAGTTGTTAGTACACCCAGACCCAATGCTCTTCGAAAACTAAATATCTTTCAAAGTATTCTAAACACTATAAAATCTCTGATGATGTCAGAGAACAGTCATTCCGTTGCAACGTAGAACTTCGTACGAATGTACATCAGTTCATGTTGCCATACCACATTAACACAGAGACGCAAATGTCAAATCAAATCCCATATTGATAGAGATAGTAAAGGTATTAATGGTAATGAAGAACATTAGGGTTTGAAGATATTATTCAAGAAATATAATTCAATGAGATAAGGTTAGGGAGACAAAGGTAGAGGTGCTGACGAATCCAGAAGATTAGGATTTGAGAGAGCTCAACGAATGGATGCACTTGCGCCATTGCAAACGATTTTGAGCCATGTCGTTCAAGGTCTCTAACCATTGGTGACTTTCGTCTCGCGGACCCCAACCAGGTAGCCTACATCTACCAACATGACTCAGTCCACTTGTCAGTGACTTCATGTTTTAGTCTGGTCGCTCCTGTCAGAGAACTGCTAATCCTTACAAAAACTAACCTCACTTAGACTTACAGCAATGAATAAAAGTTCCAATAAATAGAATTTGGCGAGTATCTGTACCATTGTGCGTCTTAAGAACATTCATTTAACCATATTCTGTTAACAACAGTCGTAAACAATAGAACACTTTATTGTTTATAAAATACTATCTAAGCATCTCACTATCATGTGAGATGCAGTCAAATGTTCAGCTTTGCACAGTCAAAGTTTTCATGGATATATTCTGTCAAAATCAAATATATCAACCTTTTATACATGTTATCCTCCTTGTTTAAAAAAACAAACACTTTAATTTATTTTACATTTAACAACCGCACACCAGTACCTGTTGAATAATCAACAAATTACAACAGTCTGCATCTATTCACAACCCGATAACTTGTGATGATTAGTAGATACAAGCGTTTTGTTTTTTTTCTTCTTAGACTTTATATTGAAATGTTTATTTTCATGTCACAATGACGATGAAAGTACGTGTACTTACTGAAAAATTCATAAGACCAATTGACTGAAATGATTGAAAGTCTAAAAAAATAATGCTTGAATAAAGTGAAATTTCTTGTCGGCTGTATCAATGCAACATTTCTTTCTACACAAACATCTTATTTTTTTCTTTTTACTATGAAATTTCAAAAGTTTAAAGAATATCAAGGATAAACTTTGAATATCATAAAATAAATTTATTACAAACAGATTTTCTTTTTTTCTGTGAAGATTTACAATATTTTTTGGCATCCGAATACATAGTATTTTTCTCTTTTAATCTGTAGATCGCATTCATCGTCTATAAAATTGCTTGTCATTATAAAGTACAATAATTTATTATATATATGCACATTGATAAGGTGATTATATAAATTATAAATCCCATTGGTTTCCTGCTTTGAATTCGCCTTCATTCATTCATTCATTCATTCATTCTCTCTGTCTAAATCGCGCGCGCGCGCTCACTAATCCATGCGAACACTGTGAACATGTGTAGAATAGAAAAAGAATAAGAATAAAATAAAATAAAAAGTCTCAAACATCAAATAACTGATCTTTTTTTTGTAAGTTCTTACATGGTTTACTATTATTGAAAGCGCTCAATTGCTTGTTTTCTATTTTTTGGCCATCACAATCATTTTGATGTTGACTTGGAATGGTTGGTGTTCGTTATTCACATGTATAGTGCATGTTTTTTGATTATTTGGCAAGAAAATATTTTCATCAAGATAACACATAATGGATAAGTAGTAGTAGTAGTAGTAGTAGTAGTAGTAGTAGTAGTAGTAGTAGTAGTAGTAGTAGTAGTAGTAGTAGTAGTAGTAGTAGTAGTAGTAGTAGTAGTAGTAGTAGTATTTTACGACTTTGTAGTTAAGAATAAAATAATTGTTATTATTATGTAACCTAGAAGAAATGTAGGCGCATTCAAGTAAAGAATTCGTTTGCTTTTCTCTCTCTGTACAATGAATCTAAAGTTAAAGTTGTTTTTTCTATCCAACTTATTTTTTTGGCTACCATCTTCCTTCATTCCTTTATAGTCAAACCGTCCTTTTTTTTTAGACAAGAATGTATTTTCAATTGACTAAAAGTATTTAGTTGTGTATATAACAGTATTGTAATAGTGTGGTTAAATATTTTATCAATACTGTGCCACAAGGTTCATCAATCATTTTCTTTTTTTGTCTTATGTCTTATGTCTTATTCTATTTCAATTAAAAGAATTATGGGATAAGTTATAAATATCTCTTTCCAATGACCTCAATGAATAAATAATCTTATTATTGTATTTGCAAGTTACACTAACTAGTCGTTAAATAACCATCAACGTCCTATTGTCTAATCGTTAGTATTGATTAAATTCGACTTTTAAAGTTGTAGTGTGAATATTGGAATATATATTATTCGATAATGTACTTACTTACGTCTGTTACCCCCAATGGGGTATAGCCTGCCGGCCAGTATTCTCCAGCCTACTCAGTCCTGGGTCTCCTTTTTAAGTTATCTCTAATTTTTGTACATTCTTCTCATATCTATATCCATTTCTCGGCGTAATGCGTTTCGTGATGTTCCCCTTCTCCTTTGACCTTGAGGGTTCCAAGTGAGAGCTCGTCTTGCGACGCAGATGGGTGTTTTCTACAATTTAAGTCCTATCCACTTCAAGCGCTTCTTTTCAATTTCCTCCTCCACAGGGATCTGGTTATTCGATAATGCAGTTTACTTTATTTGGATTTGATATGGATGGAAACAATCAGTTCCTCTCTCAGTTTTCTGAAAAGTCGATTCTTCTGGGATATATTTCTCCCACGATAACTTCGATCACTAATCTTTTTGATTACTACTAATCCTTCTACTACCTATACTACTATGAGATTCGAATTGACAATTAGATCTCTGTGTGCTAATATGCTATGGCAATTTGAACTGATGTAGGTGCGTACGAAGTTCTGCGTTCTAGTTGACTGACTGAATCAGTCAATCTTCACACGGGGATTTTTCGGATGTATGAAGGAAATGATCCATTATTATGACTTAAAGACATAAATATCGGTACGAAATAATATCAAAATAAGTATGCACCGTACAGCTAAGTGAGATTGTGGAGAGATGGGGGAAAGAAAGTAGACGAAGTAAGGACAAACAATTAATGAATCAAAATCAGTAAATGAGAGTAGTAAATACCATGAGAAACAGTCCATAATTGAAAAATGCAAACAGAAAGAAGTTTTGTTTCATTAAGTTCGCGTCACTGCTACATCGGTATATCCATTGAATGCCTTTCTGAGTCATGTTCAATATGGTCTCAAGTTATTCGATTATATCATCTCTAGGACTCCAAGAAAGGAATTATGCTGGACCAATTGATATTAATGCATTACAGCTTTCTTTTATACCATAAGTACCATTTACACAAACTGGAATTATATTATAAAATGAAGCAAACCGTCAAATTCAACCCATGTCACATGATTTTACATTTAGATACATAATTAATGAAATATTCGGATAGTGAGTGATCTTTGAAAAATAGAAATATTTTTCACTTGTCGTTCACTAAGTAGTAATCAATATGATATTGTTTGTATTCTAGTACTACTGATCAGTGATTTAATGTAAGCTTCAATTCGCTCAAAAAAACACGTTACAAATTTGTTTAGTGTGTATAGAATTTTGTAATGGCGCGAGTCGCAATTAACTATGATCACCACTACAGGTCAATTAAGTACCAATTACCAGGTTGAATCCCTCCGTACAACAGAAATCAAAAGGGAAACTGGAGATTGTGATTAGTATAAATATCTGTTGGCCGTTTCGTGGTATTAAAATAATACTGAGATCGTACCAAGGTATACAGGCGAGACTACCATGGCCAAGGTCAAGGTCACAAAACAACTGGAAGTGGGGAGTTTTCGTTACAGATAACTGAAAAGGTACAGTGAAACAATCATTGGTACAATTGATAATAATAATGAATGTTTCTATTAAACCAATCACGTTCTCTTCATAAAAGTAGATCATTATAATTTCTTCAACTGAGCTGAATACAAAGAACAAAGTTGGTAGTTAACCAGTTAAAGATGTCATAGTTCATAGACGTAACAAAATAATCAAAATAATTGTTAGGGATGTTAGATTCCAAGAACTAGCTTGATAAATGTCTTTATTTTGGATTTATTTCATGGGCTGATCAGTTGACCTTCAAATCACATTTCAAACCAGGAGAATCCTTGACTGTGATTGGTTACTGTGTCATTTTAGTGTGCTGTTCTGTAACTCTCTTAAGGACGTCTCTATGGTGTATAAATAAACGCGATTTGTATGCTTGGATTCGTTGTGTACTGGCTGGGTGTTGGTAAAATACACTTCCTACGCTTCATCGAGACTTCTTGCTCGAATATTTGGGTCAAGGGATTCGAATAGCCTACCTGGACGTGTTGGTTCATTGTTTTGTTCTCGTTATTCGACTAAGGTGAACTGGTAATAGTTTAAGCATACCTAGAGACGAATGTAACAATAATATACACTATTAAAGTTTCATGAAGGAAGTGATAACCAAATAATCACATGATGTTAATAATAGTGGTAATTCGAAACCGTTACTAGTCTCTGCTGTTGTACATTCATCAGAACCTGTTACAGTACTGAGTGGGAATTCACATGCATCACCTGTAAAATACTCTTTATCATCTAATACTCATCGTGCTTCAACTAATTTACCAGCATCTTCATCATCATCACACCCATCAAACGTACAAAACCACCCGACCAATCAATCTAATACCTCCTACCCTCTGTGTATCAATCACAGTTCTCAGGTTAGATTTACTAGTTAATTCAATGTATTTTCATTTATAAAACATTCACTAGACCAAAACATGGCAGAAATCCATGAAGTCACTGACAAGTGGACTGAGTCATGTTGGTAGATGTAGGCTACGTGGCTGGGGTCCGCGAGACGAATGTCACCAATGGTTAGAGACCTTGAACTGCATGGCTCAGAATCGTTTGCAATGGTGAGCGCAGGTGCATCCACTCTTCGTGTTCTCCCTAATTCTTACCTTCTGAACTCCTCATAATCTCTATCTTTCTCATTCTAAATTTATCTCACTGAATTATATTTTTTGATTCATATCTTCGCTCCCTAATCTTCTCCATTACTGCTAATACTTCTACTATCACTATCACTCTTGGATTTGAACTGACAGTTACGTCTCTGTGCTGATGGGGCATGGCAACGTGAACTGATGTACGTACGTACAAAGTTTTGCGTTGTATCTGTCTGTCTGTGTCTATTAAAGTTTCATGAAGGAAGAATTTTCTAGGAAAGTCGAAACGATTACTCTAGAATACACTAAGCTGACTAAAAGCAAACAGTTATTCTTATAAAAATAGGATTATGACAAATGTACCTAAGTTAAATGCTTTAAATTATAATCGTACTTCAAAACAGCAATGTGAAATATTTTCATTATTGACAATAGTAATTGGTATTTTTTTTCCATGCTATAAAGGTCAATTTTCTCATGCCTGATTGCGATCCTGTCTATTAACATTATTTATCTGACTGATATTTATTAGTTAATAGTGAACCATTTTTTAAGTACATATTTTTTCTCTTGTTTGTAGCGCAATTTTTAATTTTTAAATGATAAGCAAGTTACAGAGTTATCGATTTTGTAGAATATGAAGTACGTAATTAGCAGCGGCCTATAAATACATTATATATGGCTACAGATTGATTCGAAATAATGCAAACTTAAGTTAATTTGCACATTTTTGAAACCATGAGTCGAACAATGTTAAACCACCATTAGAAACCTGGAAGCACTAGACGGCCGTTTCGTCCTGGTATGGGACTCCTCAGCAGTGCGCATCCACGACTCCTGCACCCCGCAGGATTCGAACCCAGGTCCTTCGGTATTGTGCGCGAACGCCCTAACCGATAGACCACTGAGCCGGTATCTAACGGTGTTAATGTCTAACTTGATCATATTCACGGTTTCAAAAATGTGTAACTTAACAATCTTCACAACCCCGTAATGCAATTACCTGTGCTCACTAGTGACTAGCTTCGTGAGGAATCTTCTCCGAGTTCTAGTGGGAAGACGTGAACAGTGAAGTTCAACCTGTTCGGGTGTAGACAGTAACTACCGAAGACTGTGTATGAGGTTGCGCAACTCCGTGAGTATGATCAAGTTAGACATTAACACCGTTAAATACCGGCTCAGTGGTCTATCGGTTAGGGCGTTCGCGCACAATACCGAAGGACCTGGGTTCGAATCCTGCGGGGTGCAGGAGTCGTGGATGCGCACTGCTGAGGAGTCCCATACCAGGACGAAACGGCCGTCCAGTGCTTCCAGGTTTCTAGTGGTGGTTTAACATTGATAGATTCATGGTTTCAAAAATGTGTAACTCAACAATCTTCACAACCCCGTAATGTTAAGTTAATTTGTTATTCTGCTCATCTAAACATACATATTATATATTTAGATGTATGAATATTGCATTGATTTTGAGATTGATCAAATCCATATTTTTTGTAACACTCATAGTAAAGTAGTGAAAATTCACCGATTAAACTTACTCATACATTCAATATCTTCGTTGTTTAAATTTCCGAGGAGTATTATCAAAATAATAGAGGAGACTAGAAATGAACAGAAGATAGTAAAGGTGATTTTTAAGTAATCTAATACGAAGGAATCACGTCATGGGGTTAGAAGATGTTGAAAGAAAAAGGTTGACATAGTTTTTGTGATAGTTATACATGTTGGTTGGAGAAAACTGGTGAGCGGCCTATGCTCCATTGGGGGTAACAGGCGTAAGTAAGTAAGCAATACATGTTAATAAGGGTATTTGAAATATTAATGAAACTGATGCTTTCTATGACATTCGAATACGCATTACCCAGTCTGACGATCTGTGACATGGATTCTTACTGACATTTTATAGGAATCAATAAGCTTGGTTGATTATTTGCTGACTAGTCACCAATGTCATTTGTTTAGTCAGTATAGTAGCTCTTATTGACAAGTGCCAATTAATATCAATTGTAGGCTAAAGGATTGATATCAGCCATTCCAATACACAATTTTGAAATAAAATGAACTAAATGTTAGGTCCAAGAACCACATTTCAACTCTATCTATAAAATGGAATCATCACCAAAGGATTAGATAAACAGTATTGGTTACTGCTCAGTAATTCTATTCATATGAGGTTATTCCCTATAAAATAATAAATTTAAACTGAAAATCCTTGTCGAGCATTTACAGACTTTGTGAAAAGATCAAAAACAAAAACTTATATTTAGGGATTGTTTTCTCAACTGAACCATCAATTTTCTAGGAATCGTACTATTCTGTTGAGTTGTGTTCATTTGACAAAATGATATCTATCATATTGTAGATTTTGTTTTAGAAATAACGTTTAACTATTAGTTATCGTCAAGATGTGGTAAGCTGTTAGTTAATTGATAACTACTTATTCACCGTGACTATCATTGGTAATGCTGTTTGGCAACTTTAATTAAATATTAAATCTTTTGAAATCATGAATTGATCAATGTTAGACAACCATTAGAAATCTGGAAGCACTGAAAGGCCGTTTCATCCTCGTATGGGACTCATCAAAAGTGCACATCCACGACACCTCAACCTCGTAGGACTCGAATCCAAGACCTTCGGTCTTGCGCACGAACGCCTAACCTCTATACCATTGAGCCGGTATCTAACGGTGTTACTGTCTAGCTTCAATCAATTCACGGTCTTGCGCAACCTCATACACTGCTGTCTTCGGTGGTTACTATCTACACGTGAACAGGTTGAACTTCACTGGTCACAACTTCCCACCAGAACTCAGACAAGATTCCTCATGAAGCTAGTGAACACAGTTAATTGCATTATGGGGTTGTGAAGATTGTTAAGTCACACACTTTAAATCATGAACCGATCAATGTTAGACCACCAGGCATTCGCGAGAAAGACCAAAGTTCTTGGATTCGAATCCTGTGAGGTGCAGGAGTCGCGGTTACGCATTGCTAATGAGTCCCATACCAGGACGAAACGTCCATCCAGTGCTTCCAGGTTTGTAATGGTGGTCCAACATTGATCGATTCATGATTTCAAATATTAAATCTTTATCCAACCTTTTAGGATTTAGGTGGGATTATAGGGTTGTGTATATCATTATTTATATCATCTCATATGGATTATGCGTTTGCTTAACTCAAAATGCTTGTCATTCGTCATTTCTATTGTGTTGATTGAAGATTTTGAAAGGTGATAATTTGTATCAGTTGTTTTTGTCATATAACGAATAAAATGTAACAAGTATTGCATTTATTGCTTGTAGCCTTACCATAAACATGAAGGTTCTGATAAAACTTATTTTCTTTGGTACTATTTGTAATTACTAATCGGATTGTTTGCCATGAGTAACTGACAAATTCATTCTTGTAGTATAAATTAGAAAACATTCTAGGTCTGAGAGTATTTGATACATATTCTTAATAATCAACGATACTGTTAAAACTCATTCAGTCAGCTACAGTGTAGAACTTGAGGCGTACGTACATAGATTCAAGTTGCTTTGCCATCATAGCACAGAGAGATGGAATTGTCTGGCAAAATCACAGAATAGTATGGTTAATAACAGTGTCAATACGATTCAAGAAAACATAAATCAGTGAAATAAGAATAAAATGAAGATTCAGAATCTTAGAATTTGGGGGAAGATAAAGAATAAATGCACTTTTAACGGTCTTGAGACTTGTCGATTAGAGTTTTTAACCACTGATTACAATTATCACGTAGACTAAAGCCAGGTAGCCTAAACTTATTAATATGACTCAGTCCACTTGTCAATGACATTATGGATTTGGGCCACGTTTTAGTTTGGCTGCTCCTAGCTTTCTTCCAGCCCCCTCCTACATGGGACAATACGGATCGTCGAGGCAGTTAATAGTTAGGCATGAGTAACACATGTCGTAACCATCTCAAATGATGAAGATTCACTACTTGATCAGATGATCTGCTAACCCCACCAGCTACCCTTTTCCTAACACCAGTATTTTTCAATCTATGGTCTTAAAATATACGAGTAATGCTTTGAAGATACCTATAATCGAATACTAGTAAACTGCTGGCCATGTTTCACACCCGTACAGTAGGACGGAGGAAACCGCTGCTCATTAAACTCGTCCTTCGGTTACTAGATGGATATTTTGTCTACACCATAAGTGACGCCAGTCACCGAGTCATCAGCACTGATGAGACTCACGAGATAAGGGAATCGGTTTACTCGCTCGACTACTTCACTCCCTATTACTAGTCCAGATGCCAATGTAACCCAATCTTGAATCAAAATTTTGCATTTTGACAGGGAGAATTGTATCACGAACATGCTTGCATTATTGCTTAAGGTGTCGAAAAGACTTTGCATTTTGTCAGCGTCTTCACCAAGTAGAACTATGTCATCGGTATATTCAACAACAAGTGAATTCCCGGTAAAAGTTCAACCCCTTAAATGTCCGACGATGAATAAACGACATGTTCAAAAGTATTTCAGTAGCACAGTTGAATAGGATTGGAGAAAGTAGACAGTCTTGGCGAACACCACTTGCAGTAATGAATTCCAATGACAGTTCGCCATAAGCTCTGACTCGATCAGTCGTGTTCGCATAGAGAGCTCGTATAAGTTTAGTGCACTTGTTTGGTACACCATTTAATGACAGACACTGTCATCGAACCTCATGATAGGCAAAATCAAATTCTGCCTTAAGGTCGAGTTATACAACTATCATGTGACGCCTGAATGTGTGTCTATGTTTTAGGATCTGATAAAGTATGAATATTTGGTCTCTGCATACACGTTGAGGTCTGAAACCAGCCTGATTTTCCTGAGTCTGCTCTTCATAAGCTATGATTGGGCGTCAAAGTATTATCTAGGTTAATTTTTTGACACTATATCAGTTAAACTGATTCTTCTCGGATTGCCATCAGAGGACTTCCTTCCTTTATTGTAACCTGAAACAATCAGCGATTACTGTTATTACAATCCATTATCTAAACCTAATTCAATTCAGTAACTAATAGGATATCCTAATGAGAATCCTATTTGACAATTTTTACACTGAAACAAGATAATGACGTAATCAATGAATAAATATTTACGTAGCATACTTTGATTCCCTGTTTGTTTCATTTTTCTTCCATTAACAAGTTTCTATTTTTCTTCTTCTTCTAAATAAACCGCAGAATATAGTTTCTTTTACAAGTGCGATAGTCTACTAATACATATATACATATTCAAAGTTATTGAAATTATATTCTATTCGTTGGCATTTTCACTTCAGACAAATATTAATCATACATCATTATGGGTTATGTAAGTAACATTTATTGATTGTACATTCTTATTTACTGTCAGAAAGGAAAAATTAACCATAATACATCTTGATGAATAATTCTTTCATATCTTGATATCAATAAATTTAAAACAGATTATGTTTCTAGGCGTCAGTATGTATACTACACATTTGTTCATTCATTATTAGCTAACTTCAATTTACTTTAATAGCAGTTGCTCATGTCAAAATTTACAGCTTTGAAATTCCATAATTGCCATAATTATTTGAAATATTCATTATAATTTAATGTTCATTTAATCATGATAGGTTAATATCATCTTGGAGTAATTCCTAGACTATGATATACAGCTGATGAGTTCAGTACTAGGAGTTGATGTAGCTGTCCTATATCCTCTCTCTCTGTCTCTCTCACTATCTATCTATCTCTCCTTCCCAATTCCGATAAACTGTCTTAGTCCGGGGATGAGATATTCATAACTAAAATAATAAATTAAAGGACACTTGAAACTAAGAGATCCTGAACGAGTTTGTCACTCTAAGACATTCTAACAATGAAATAAGAGTACAGCTTGATTTGTGTCTTTCATGTTATAAAAGTTTGGAATAAATATTTAACATTCATTACAATTGAAACTATTTTAAAATGATATGACTAGATGAATTTAGCGGATAAGTTTCTGGCTTTATTCGCTATAACACTGTTTTATAAACTGGTTAGTGGATTGGATTTCGTCGAATCCCTTTTTTCCATATATATAATATTGATTTGCATGTTTCATCTGAGTGTCCAATTGAAGTAGAATAATAGCACTATTTTTAAATGGTATTGATCAAACTAGTTCCATTTTTATTTCAGTAAATGTCACATATAAAGAAAACTGTTTCATTTTCTTACTATTTTAACACATCAAAATTATTCCTACTTTATTGTTTCTTTAAGATCATATCAAATCTATGAAATCACTAACAAGTGGTCTGAGTCATGTTGGTAGATTTAGGCTGTGTGGTTGGGATTCGCGAGAAGAAAGTCATCAATGGTAAAAGACCTTGAACAACGTGGCACAAAATCGCTTGGCATGGCGTAGGTACATTCATTCATTGTGTTCTCTCAAATCCTAACCTTCTGAATTCTTCATAATCTCTACCTTTCTCCTTCTAAATTTATCTCACTGAATTATACTTCTCGAATCATATCTTTGAACTCTGATCTTCTACATTACCGCTAATACTTCTACTATCACTACCACTATGTGATTTGAACTGATTTTTGCGTCTGTGTGCTAATGCGGTATGGTAACGTGAACTGATGTACATACGTACGAAGTTCTACGTTGTAACTGTCTGGTCTGAAATGTATATTGTTATTACTGAGTTAAGTAACAGAGAACCTAACAGTGGCATTTGACCGATAAACAGAAAACTAAATCTTAGACTTAAAATCGTCAGTCAGAATATGAAGACTAGAGTTATGTGTGGTTGAGTTCTATCAGTTACTGATGGCAGATGGTTGGAGGTAGCTAGGAGCCGCTTATTGGTAAAGTCTCAGACTATGAAACTAGGTAATGTGTGTTTAAATCTACAAGAAGCATCATATTACATGAATTACAGTTCTCTGTATATCTATGATATGAATTTGAATTTATGATGTAATGCAATATTTAAATTAGCTGAGTCTGGGATTCAGACTGTTAGATTAAACAATATTTACAATTTCCCCTATACTAACTAGTCAAACTGTTCATAAAATGATTTTTGTAGATATTGTGAACCGATCCAAGTTAGACTATCAGTGAAACACATCGAAACAATGGATAATTGTTTCTTTCTATAGTATGGGACTCTTCAGCGGTTTGTATCGACGACCCTAACCGTGAAATCGAAGATTTCCGGTGTCATACGTGAGTGTGTAACTTTTAGACCACTGAGCTACCGTTCAACAGTATCAACGTTTAACTTTTTATCCATTGACAATGATGAATGTTTTAGCAATTACAGTAATAATTATTACCTCTGTTGTTTATCAAATTACTTGCTATAAACGTCTGTTAAGATATACCTTGTTATTATTATTATTATCTCAAATGTTTGAAAAACTAAACATAGATCAATAGGTATAAATGAATTAGAATATTTAGAAAACACCATATATCTGTTTGTTTATTCAAGTATTGGTTTAAAAATAAACATTCTACATTATAGTAATTAATTGTGTTTATGTATATCACAGGTTATGCTGTTGAATAATGTATTATATATGGAATACGTTTACAGATTATTATTCAAAGTAATCACTCATTGGTGCATGATTTATGCCATAAGTCAATTCATCTTTCCTATTGAAGAAAAATGTTGTAGCACACATTATTCGTTGACCATTTTATGTTTTTACCAAAGTTTGTAATCAAACACCTTTATCATTATTGACAAATATACTGGATTCCCGACTGTAGCTGCTACCTTGACGTGGTGGTCGAACTGGCCTGTCGTGATGACCCAACCGACCTATATTGGCTGGAACATGTGTTCCTGAAGGTTCTACCATGTCAGGCAGGTCGACTGGAGAAAGATGAGACTAAAATCAGCAACTCAAGTTCTGAGGGCGAAGTCATACTGCTGACTGTAGAGGGCTGTGACAACAGTAAGGTGCTTCCCTCGGACAATTAGCATCTGCAGCGATGCTGCCTTCTCACAAGGAAGGAAGGAGTCGGAAAAGGTGGGCCCTAAAAATTTCACACCTCACCCTACCTCACGGATTTCCGTCTCCGGTGGTAAGGGCTTTTAAACAAGAGCGGAGCTAATACTCTAAAAACCTCTCATAAAAAGGCCATGCGTGACCGGCCTCAAGCAGTTGTCCCCTGGGCTCTGCGGTCACGCTCCGAGGTCGTTAAGAACAACTCTAATCTACCTTCCTTTTCAGGTTCCTCAAGAAACACCTTTCTACGGTGTGGGCAGCCGCGAAGTGACAACCGCCCTCATACCCGTAGCAGCACGCGAGACCACATCGGTCACAAACAGATCCGACCTACACCCCCTAACATCTCTGTTATCTCCACGACTAGCTCTCCTCAAATTCCTTTATCACCCCGCACCGCTAACGCAAACAATGCGAGTTTAAAAAACATTATTCATGGTCTCCTGAAACCTCGTTCTAGACTACATGTTGGAGTATTTAGTGTCCGGACATTGTTTCAAATGAGGCAACAAGCTTCATTAGCTAGGACTTTAGAATCTCGCACCATCGATGTATGCTGCGTCTCGAAAAGCGCATACAGGATCCTAGTAAAGTCATCAATTTGATTTCACGTCGTCAAAATAAAGAACCAACTCGATTTACTCTTCGTGTATTTAAAAGCCCTGATGCCGCTTCCTGGGGTCTTGCTTGTGTTGTTATAGCATTGAGTCGTAGGGCCGAACTAGCTCTCCTAGACTGGATCCCAGTGGATAGTCGCTTGTGCATTGTCCCACTTAACAGGAGAGTAAGATATTGGAAAGCTAGGGACACCCGTCGTTGCCTCTTCGTCGTATTTGCCTATGCCCCCACTGACTCCAGTTCGGATGAGGTGAAAGATGAGTTCTACGGAAAGCTTTCAGAACTTCTCCAAAACGTTAGGCTCTCTGATATAGTAGTGTAGGCTAGTGACTTTATTGCTCAAGTAGATAAACTGAGTGAAAAGGAAAGATACCAGGATATGTGACAACTAGTATGAAACTTAGGTCTAGGGTTTTCGGTTACTTTCACCGACTACCGTCAAAACGTAGTAAATGAGGCGTTGACTAACTTGAGCGAATCATCATATAGCAGCTAAATCGGCAGAATTCAGATACTGTACCACATGACCTTTAGAGAAACTACCGGCTTTCTGTTAGTGCGTAATAGTGATGACACAGTTCTGCAGTTCATTGACTTGATTGTATGACATTGATCATTATAGAATAGATATTTAGTATGATAATTTAAAATGTTTGAATCATGTGAAAGCAAAAAGGGATTTATCGAAGTTACTTTTTGGTAAGTAATTTTTCCAAGGTAAAAGAAAGATTTTCCGATACAACACAACATACGTCAATCAAATCACTCTTGATGGAGATGCCTTGGAGAACGTAAAAACCTTTACATATTAAGGCAGCATCATTGACGAGCAAGGTGGATGTGATGCAGGTGTAAAGTCACGGATCAGGAAAACAATGCCAGCATTTCTAAAACTGGAGAACATCTGGAAATCAAAACAACTTTCAACTGACACCGAGGTCAAAATTTTCAATACAAATGTCAAAACACTTAAACTGTTTTGAATGGCCAGTAACAGCACCACAAAAGCCATCATCCAGTATTAGTTAACAGTTGTCTACACAAAATACTTCGGATCCGTTAACCTGACACTATGAGCAACAACTTCTGTGTGAGAGAATAAACCAGATTCCAATAAAGGAAGAAATCAGGACGGAGCGCTGGGAGTGGATAAGACAGACATTGGGGAAAGTACCCAACCGCAACATGAGGCAAGCCGTCAGTTGGAATAATCAAGGTCAAATAAAAAGTGGAACACCAAAGAACACATTACGCCGAGAAATGGAGACAGACATGAGAAGAATGAACAAAAACTGGACAGAACTGGAAAGGGATATCCAGGATAGAGTAGGTTGGAGAATACTGGTCGGCTACCTATGCACCATTGAGGGTAACAGGCTTAACTAAGTAAGTAAATAATAATTTGTGGTAAGCATTTTTCAAGAATCAAGTATATATATATATATATATATATATATATATATATATATATCCTGTTTATCATGTAGCTTGCTGCTTCCCACGCTTTCAGTAACAGCCTAAAAATTTTTTCCTTGATACATTTGAACATTAATCTTTGTTTGTTTATCGATTTTATGGCTAATCATACATTAACAATCAATCGTCAGAGAACAATATGAACAGCAAAAATAACTACAACATCTTTTCAATCCAATAAACACTGTCCGATTTCTAATGAACACACGAGAACACTAATCACTATTAATCATGTTTACCACATAGATGCGTTTTGTTTTCTAAACTAATACACCATTTATTATTTTTGATTCATTTAAAATCAATATTATTGAATATTGAAAAAAAAAACAGTGAAAAATGAATACTGATCCTAATAATACTAATAATAATAATAATACGATGTTAAACAAAAAATTGCATTGCGGGGTTGTTGTGAAGATTGTTAAGTTTTATTTATAACCATGAATCGATCAATGTTAGACCACCATTAGAAGAAACCTGGAAGCACTGGACGGCTGTTTCGTCCTGGTATGGGACTCATCAGCAGTGGGCATCCACGACTCCTGCTCTTCGCATGATTCGAGTTCTAGTGGAAAGTCGTGACCAGTGAAGTTCAAACCTGTCCGGATGTATACAGGGTATGAGGTCGCGCAACTCTGTGGATTTGATCAAGTTAGACATTAACACCTTTGGATACCGGCTCAGTGGTCCGATGGTTAAGCGTTCGTACACAATACCGAAGGTCCTGGGTTCGGATCCTGCGAGGAGCAGGAGTCGTGGATGCGTACTGCCACTGATGAGTCCCATACCAGGACGAAACGGCCGTCCAGTGCTTCCAAGTTAAACAAAAAATTCAAAATTAGAATTTATATCTTGTTTAAATGAAAACTAATTCTTTGATTACTAGAGTTTTCTTATTTTTTTTAAAGTACTCATTTATTGAATAAATATTATTTGCTTAACACCATTTATATTCCCTGACACAGTCAATAACCAACCACCAAAATTCAATAACTAATCATATATATATATATATATATATATATATATAACAAGAAAAAATAATACGGAAGCATGCACATGGAAAGTAAGGTGTGGAGGGAAAGTGAAAAGAGAGAGAGAGAGCAGTATGAGAAAAATAAAAACAAGTCACTTGTCAATAAACAAGTCAATGAACCGACCGCCTATTGATTTATATATATATATATATCATTATTATTATTATTATTATTATTGTTATTATTATTATTGTGTCTTACATTTTATTGTGTAACTTTGCGATTTTTACAAGTGGATTTTGACAGTTTAATCAAACAAACAATCGATCGATCGATCGTTCGGTGAATATAATGAATGAATGAATTAATTAATAATTGACTGTTTGATTGAATGAATGATTGATTGATTGATTGATCGAATAAAATGAATTAACTAGTGAAAATTAATTGAAATAAATTACAATATATTGTTTGTTTTTTTTGCTTTCTGTTAATCATATTGATGAAAAAAACAAGAAGAAATATAAACAAACAAATGAGTTGTTGATTTTTTTTCATCCCTTATGTCTTTTAAATAAATAAACAGAGAAACATAATAAAATGATTGATTTTTATTTTCATATTTTTTTTAAAGAAAAAAAAATTTTTTGTTGATATCAAATTATATACAGAAATTAAATATGAATATTTTTGGAATTTAATTAATAAACTAGTCGTTTTTATCATTTTGTGTTTAACTAAAGTGTTTATGTGTCATGATGAAGTAAAGTGGATAGATTTCAAAAGGAATAATAATTTTAAATGAACTGATTATCACATTAAGCTGCTGTTTTGAATGTGTTTTATTTCATACATTTGAAATCATCAATCAATCATTGTTAGAGCACTATTAGAAACATGGAAGCACTGAACGGTATGGGACTCATCAGCAGTGCGCGTCCACCAATCCTGCACCTGGTAGGATTTGAATCCAGGACCTTCGGTCTTCCTCACAAACGCCTAACCTCTGGAACAATGAACCGGCATCAGAAGGTGTTAGTGTCTAACTTTAATCAGTCCAGAGATTTTGTGCAACCTCACCTATTTTTCTTCGGTAGTTACTGTCTACATCCGACAGCGTTGGTCCATTAATGTTGATCGATTCATGATTTCAATGAGTAACTTAACAATCTTCACAACCCCGTAATTCAATTACATATTGTTATTGGTCACTAATTCCCTGAGGAATCTTATCCGAGTTCAAGTGAGAAGTAGTGAAGTTCAGCTTTTTCCCATGTAGACAGTAACCACTGAAGACAGTGTATCAGGTTAGGCAACTCCGTGAATTGATCACAGTTAGACATTAACACCGTTAGATATCGGATCATTGGTCCAGAGGTTAGGTGTTCGCGAATCCCGTGAGTTTCAAGAGTCGCGGTTGTGCACTGTTGATGAGTCCCATACCAGGACGAGACGGCCTTCCAGTGCTTCCAGGTTTCTCATAGTGGCTTAACATTGATCAATTCATGATTTCAGATAGATTTCTTGGTTTACTCATAACATTTTCACAGATATTTTCTTTAGAATGAGAAAAGAAAGAACAAATCTCATCATAAACAACTATAAATTAATGATAAATTTCAATTATTTCTGAAAAGAAAACCAAGTCTTAACATTTTAATCATGTTTAAAAATACCTCTTTCTTTTCGAATTGTTACATGATTACATTAACACAAAAAATGAAATTTTCATACACATAATTTCTTTCTATCATTGTGAAAAGAGGCACAAATAAACATTGGTGCAGAATAAATTGAAATTAGTATTGATTGATTGATTGATTAATTGATTGAAAACACGAAATTAATGACTTCTTTTTTACATCAACCATATACTTCCTTATGAATGCGCTAGGGTAGCCGATCTCGGTCAGTAAGTTGTTGATAAATTGCAGCTCCTGACTTAAAGTATCCATAGAACAGATCATTTTTGCTGTGCTAGTGAGACATCTAACCAAGTTTCATCCACCTTTGACCTACTATTGATAAAACTTTAGTTATCATATTTTATAATTTTCTTACCACTACTATCAGTACACCTATCTTCCTACTACCCACTTGAACTTTTGCCTATTATATGTAGTAATGTAATCTTTTTCATTTCATTGTGATTATCACTCAAATTGCCTTGATCGGTTTAACATTTTCATCATAAATATTCATGTATATTAGAGTAAAGCCTGATAAAGATCTAGTCGAAAACAACACTGTTGTTCGCTTATATGTATTATCAAGAATTCTCATTGACACTTATTCCTCCTTAATAAGAGAGTTAATTAACGTATCACTCGGTACTTCTCTGTAAAGCATAATATCACAATTCCATGTTAATTTCAATCAATTACTTGGAACGAAATCGATCTCATCAATGCATAGTGGATGATGTAATAGAATAGATGTAATTTTACCAGGGTAAGACAAGATTTAGTACCATTTCATTTTGTAAATTAAAAATGAAAATAATGAATGGAAGAGAAATGAAAGCGATGTATACACAAGTTGACATACATCTGTCAAGATAGTTCCATTGATAGAACAGAAAACAGAGCTTACGTCCCATTCAAAGAACATATTCCAAAAATTTTCAACGTCAGATGAACTAAAAGCATTCAGCGGTACTATTTCGACACATCTCTTTGATGCAAGATTTCAGATGGATATATTGAAGTTTTTTCATGGGAATAACTAGCAATCGAGTCCTAATCTTCTGAAATCTGCCAAAGATCTAACTATCAAACATCTGAAATCAAATTTATGTATGTGTTCAAAAACAAACAGTATTAAATTATTCGTTATTAATATCACATCCATTCTGTTACATCATCTTTTATTTCAACTCTTTCTCGTGGACTGATTACATCATCTTCATTCCTCTTAAAATTGATTGATTTCAACTCATTTAACAACCACATGTAAAGTTTTAATCACTCGTTTGATATTCTAGAATTTTCTCTCCCCTTACAGTGTATATATCTGTAATATACTGTTATGACCTTTTTGATTTCATTGAAAACTTCTCAACATCTCTAATCGATTTCCATGATAATTTTGATTTGAAAATATTATTAGTTGATCAGAACCTAATGAAATAAAATGAATTCATCTTTGCTCTCTACAAAAATGGTTACCAATTTCGGTATCTAGTTTATTTAGATTTGTGAAGATAGCCTCTTGCTGGCATTGATGATTTAACATGGTAAGCTATTCAACTTTGGTGTTTAACTCTAACATTTCTATCTGATCAAAAGATTCGATGTTGTGAGATGGTGATTTAGTGTAGATATTCTGATAACCACAGTCAGTCAGTTACAACGTAGAACTCTGTACATACGTACATCAATTCAGGTTGCCATACAACATAAGCACAGGGATGCAATCGACAGTTCAAATCACAGTGGTAGCGATAGTATAAGTATTAGGAGTAATGGAGAAGATTAGGGTTTGAAGATGTGATTTGAGAAGTATAATTCAGTGAGACAACTTTAGAAACAGAAAGATAGAGATGATGAGGAATTTGGTAGGTTAAAATTTGAGAGAACACAAAGAGTGGATGAGATTAGTGTTTTTACACATTTGAAATCATCAATCAATCATTGATAGACCACCATTAGAAACCTGGGAGCACTGGATGGCCGTTTCGTCATGGTGTAGGACTCATCAGCTACCCATGCACCTCGCAAGGTTCGAACCCGGGACCTCAGGTATGGTGCGCCAACACCTAACAATTGGACCACTGCGCCGGCATCCAACGCTGTTAATGTCTAACTATGACTGATCAAGGGTTTGACAAGATATATAAAAGCTTATAAATCTGTAAATCAAATTTTTTCCAACTCGTGAGCCATGATAAAAGCTAAAATTAGGGTTAGAATCGTTTCTACACAAAATATTTCTCATTTCTATACAGATAATATCAGACACTGTTAAGATTGAAACATTATTCAAAGTACGCTGAAACATCACAAATTTGTGTAAAAATAATTATTAAACAAGTAAAACAAAGAGATGAAATTAATTTGGTTTATAATTATGCTTGAAAATTTACAAATCAAAAGCAATTCTCATCATAAACTATTGGAACACAGGAGTGACGAGATAACTGGTCCATTCAAATGTGCAGCTATGTATCTGCGATCATTTACAAAATCAATGTTAGAATTAATTCAGGACAGGTAAAATCTCAAAATAAGCACCATCTTATCAAATCGTCACACCTGAAATTGAAAATTAATTAATAATTCTAGTTGATTTTTAAAAGTAGCACTTATTGCTTATTGCATTGTACTCACTGGTTGACTATGTCGTTTTCACCAGAGTTAAATTAACCCATCGTAGTTCCTCACTAGAACATCATTTTAAATCTATTCTAACATTTCACTTAGTAAGATAATAATACTTAGGTGAATATTAACACAAACATTTCTCATAATATCATTTCATATCATTTATAAATTTGTTGAATTATTATGTCATTTCAATTTTAATTATAATTTTTATGAAATAAAGTTAAATTCATTGATTAATTTAAAACAAATCAGTGTAGAAAATTGTTTAATATGAGCATATCATTTACTGAATGCCATACAAACCTTACTTACTTACTTACGCCTGTTAACCCCGATGGAGCATAAGCCGACGACCATTTTTCTCCAAACCTACTCTGTCCTGGGCTTCCCTGTCCAGTCCTGTCCAATTTTTGTTCATTTTTCTCATGTCTTTTTCTATTTCTCAGCGTAATGTATTTCTTGGCCTTCCTCTTTTCCTTTTGCCTTGAGGGTTCCATGTGAGGGCTTGTCTTGTAACCCAGTTGGGTTCTTTTATAGTGTGTGTCATAATTCACTTTCACTGCTACTTCCTGATTTCCTCCTTCACTGGAATCTGCTTTATTCTGTCCCACAACAGGCTGTTACTGATGTTGTCTGGTCAACGAATTCGAAGTTTTTCGTGCAGATGACTGTTAATGAATACCTGTATCTTCTGGAGGATGGCTTATGTAGTTCTCCAAGTTTCCTCTCTATACATTGGAAATCCTGATTTTGGTGTTGATTGATATTTGTTTGGATTTCCAGATATTTTTCCATTGTAGAAATGCAGCACTTGCCTTGCCGATTCACACCGTCAAATCTACATCGGATCTACCTTGATTGTTGATGATGCTGCCCAGATATGTAGAGTAGATGTCTATTTTATATATTATATAATAATCTATAATAAAATGAAGTGATATGCTGTCACTCACCGAATGAAATTTGAAAAAAGCTGAGTAGTACTGTACGTAAATTATTCAGAAATATCAAATAACTATAGGAAGATAATGATCACAGTTTGTAAATGAATGAATGGCTATTCATTTATTGAATATAAATATAATAATAATAATAACCAATTAATTATTATGAAATATTCATCAAAGAATATAAACCGAAAGATCAATAAAATTAGTAGATAGAAAAGAGTATCAAAGTCATGGTAGAATAAAAGAGACCGAAATGTGATGATTAACAATGAATTCAGGGGTTATCGAAATTTCTAGAGTACTAAAATAGTTAACTTTTACTCTATTCTATAATGTAATGCTAAATATATAAATGTTGAATATAGTCATTATTGTTAATAATAATATTATTCCTGAGTAAAATTTGTTTTAAATTATAGATAACTTCAAAAGAAGATCCTTGGGGAGTAAATTTACCAGAATTTATGAGATATTATACAGTTAAATTAAATACGAACTTGTGTAGTTCTTTTGACAGCTAAACAAGATAATGTTGGAAGGTCTGTTAGCAAAGAGCTTGTATATTATGATTAATTTAGCCTACTCTACAAGATTAAGTAAACTTATAAATCTATCCTGATTGCGTTTTTCTTACAACTAGTTTTGACTAACCTTGGTCGATAAATGTTGATTGATTTTTATGATTTCAATGTGTAACTTAACAATCTTCACAACCCCGAAATATAATTTTACGTGTGCTCACTAGTCACTATCTCTGTGAGGAATCTTCTCCGAGTTGTAGTGGCAAGTCGTGACCAATGAAGTTCAACCTGTTCGGGTATAGACAGTAACTATCGAAGACAGTGTATCAGGTTGCGCAAGACAGTGAATTGATTGAAGTTAGACATTAACACCGTTAGATACCGGCTGAGTGGTCTAGAGGTTAAGCGTTCACGTGCAGGATCGAAGGTCCTGAATTCGAATCAATGAGAAACAACTAAATAACAACTTCTTTCTTGTGAAATTTCTGTTATGTTCGTCACTTGGAGCGCTTGAAGTTATTACGAGTTCACCTTAGTCGATAAACGCGAACGAGACAATTACTAGCGTCCAGATAGGCTACCTTGAATCCCAAGCTGTAGACAGAAGTCTTTTAAGCGTAGAGAGTATACTCTACAAACAACTAGCAATCACAATACAATCAAGCACACAACTCTCGTTTATTTATACACTATTGAAATGTCCTTTGGACAGTTACGAAAATAGCACACTAAAATATACAGCAGCCAATCACATAAATGGATTTTCCTGGTGGGAAATGAAATCTCTGGGTCAACTGATCAGCACATGCTCGCAAACGTGAAATCCAAAATAAGGCATATATCAAGCGAGTTCTGGGGATCTAACATCCCCAACAATTTCATATATAGTTTTTTACAGGTATTTGTATTTTTTTTAATTTCATAATGGATCGCTTCATGAATAATTCACTCATTTGTACAGTTAGTTCAGATGATACCAGAGTTACTCAGTAAAATCGGAAAACCATATCGTAAATCGTTCATTTGCAAAAGATCAGTTCATCCTATGGAACTGGACTGTTCCTGTTGCCAAACATCAATCCATTGTCACTATTCATGCGTTTCATACAAATTCCATTGTTTTCTAACTCTTCCTTTCTTGATCTTGTTTTGTAACAAACCATTCGTTGTGAATGTACATTTAGGGTAAAGATGACAAATAGTTTCTTTTTAAAAAAAAATAAAAATAAACTGTATTTTTTTTATTCATTTATGTAAGTAAATAACACCGCCTGCAAGGCCTCTAAGATTATTGTCGGTCATAATAAGCCTTGATAGTTGCTTATATATAATATGGTGAGCAATTGCATTTCTTAGAATACAAACTTTACTAAAAATTAAATCACTTTTGTATGTAAACAATCATATATACATACATACATACATGTACATGGTATATTTACAATTATTGTATTTTGTGAAAAAAAAAATAGTTGGTTGACTATTCAGTTGTTGTTGCTGTTGTCGGTGTAATTGTTTTTGACTTGAATTCTACTTTCGGTAAACATTGGGTGGGCAAATATGTACTGTTGTAAATTGTTGACATATTTTGCACTGCCCCTTTATTAATACTACTATAATTATTGGCTTACTAATAATAATAATTATTATTACTATTATTTTTTAAATATTATATTTAATGTAAATAAATAAAAGAAGAGGAATATGCGTTGAAAAAAAAGATTTTGTTTGAAAAAAAAAGGTGAAAAGCGGTATATTTAAACGGCAATTAAAATTTCATTTAATCAAAACAATGAAATTAAAAGAAAGACAAAGTTATTTTAATCATTTCCAGTTTGGCTGTTTGTTTGTTTGTTTATTAGATGTCAATCAGTAAATAAGTCAACCATCATATTCCATGACTAATCTGTCATAAATGTGTATGTACATTAGTTTATGTACATGACTTTGGCTGATAAACACCGCATGATGATAAAATTTTACTAATAGAAAATTGAACATTGTAAATATAGTTTTTCGAAAAATTTAAATTACAATTTTTTGAATTTAAAAATTAACTATAAAATTTAAAGAACATGATATAAATAAATTCTACCAAATTTTATGTGATATCACTTGTTGTCTCTTGATAATCATGGATTATAGATAATTTAAGGAATTCAGACTAAATATTTGAATATAGATCAGGTTTAGAAAGGCTTTTTGAAATGTGTTGAAGCTTCTTTCCTTGAATTGGATGGTTTGCTCGTAGAACTTTCATTTTTCTCCTAAACAACACGATCAGCGCAAGTGAAATATTTGAATTTCTTCATATATCACTCGTAGCTTGTCCTTAAAGGTAAATGATAAACAATCAATATCGAAGTCGACAGGACAAACTACAAGTGAAATGTGGTGAAATTCAAAAACTTCCTTCCTACATGAAGTTTGCGTTGATGATGTTGTTCAGAAGAACAATAGAAGCTTCACGACCAAACCGTCCAGCTCAAAGAACGAAACTCCACTGTTATCAACTACCTGAGCTTCATATTTTTCCGACCATTTATGAAATTTATTTGTACTGATTGTTTGAGTTTTACCGTAGATGATTGTGACCGCAATCAATCGATCTTTTCGGCATATTTGCATCCTGTGTGGATCGTTGGAATTGTGCCTTTAGGTTGCAAGAAATAATAGCAGTGATGAATGTAGATGTGCCCATGAGATCGATCAATCGCGGTCCTAGACAACAAATACAAATAAATTCATGTTCACTTCGTTGCAGGAGGTGAGTGGCTGACTGAACTCATTAGATAACTAGATAAGCTATGGGATCGGAAACGAAATGTACTTGGTCCGAGTTTCAGAGAGAGCATCAATTCTGAGTTGCAGCCATATCCAACTGGCGAGTCCGAACAGGACGAAATGTGTATCGTGTATACAACTGCTAACCACTATTCACGTTTGCTAATAATCACTTACGAAATGTTATTATGACTTTATCTGATAATACTTGGTATCTACCTAATCTATTCCTTTGGTAGGCAGCTGAATAAGACAAAATATCTGGATGTTTTAAATGGATGACAAATATTAGAGCTACATTAGTTAATGATAGTACAAAGTCTGATAAAGTTTAGTGAGTTGAAAATTCGTAATGTAACGAAAAAATACTTGTAGCTGATTAATCACTGATAAACTTAGGTAGAAATCAATTTTTATTTACTGATAATTACAAAAATTGCTCATAATAAACGGTAAATATATGGTTAGGAGACAAGAATACGCTATACATTCTGCATTACTGTTTACTCTAAAAGCCTGTAGTGACTATCATAAGCGTTAGTTGAAGAAATTCAAATCGTAACTAGAACGATATACAGAATCAGCTTTTAAAGTCAGCTCTTTATATTTTTGTGTTTACGAATTAGTGAACGGGATGAAAAATCATCATACTATTCTTTACCTAACCATGAAGATAATGTTACACGGAGGATTTCATTGTTACAGTGACATGACTGACAACTAGTTTCGTAATCTGTTTCTTGTTTCGTTTATACAATCAAATTATTTGTAGTATATTACTCAGATGCAAATATCAAACAAATGAGCAACAACTGGATAAAACCGGGAAAAAAGGCTCAGGACGGAGTAGGTTGAGGAATAGTGGTCGATGGCCGATTCTCTATTAGGGTTAACAGGCGTAAGTAAATAATTGAGTAATTTATTTACATTATCAAATGTACTAAAAGAAATTAATGAAAATAGAATGATGGCAGATAAAGTTCCGCTTTAAAACTAAATTAAACTATAAGCGAACAAATTATGAACTATCCAACATGCAATGTATAATTGTGAATGAAAACAGTTCTATAATTTCAGTGACTGGTTTTTTTCCTCCAATGTAAAATAGAGATTTCTTTATTTCAGTGAAACATAATCAAAGTTTGTTTTGTCGAGAATTAAACATTTTATACTAGTTTCAACCAATGAAATTAAATTTCTACTATTTTTTAAAATAGTATACAAAATGGAGCGTATCGGTTTAGAATATTCAAATAAAATAATAAAGTCTCAGCAGAATGAAATTTTTAGGGTAATATTCATCGTCAGTATACTACTTGGCTCCTCCTACTTTTCGGTAACTCAAGTCTACAGTTGGACTAATCACATTATGTCTGACTACTGCCATAGCGCTTGTGTACAAGGTCACCATGCCTATTTCAGTACTTACCTGGACTCAGATCATGCTCTGATTTGCACCTGTCTTATCCTACATTTCAGTAGCTCTCGTTGTAACCGGAACTTATATATTAGCACTGACTACATTTGTATGACGTTATATACATGGCAAGCTAAATCACTTGCAGCTTTCAGAAACGTTCTGCTTACAAACACTGAGTTTCTATAAGCTACTTATAACTCATTGAGGCATATTGATCTACCCGAACTAACTGCGAGTTTAACGACGGCGATAAATTCACATATAAGGAATTTGTGCAAAGTCTGCGTAAAGACTGAGAAGACTGGTGATCGAAATGAACAAAAAAGGTTAGAGGCAGGAGCTGCATCCGGTAATTACAGGGACCTTTGATAGAAAATATTCGAGAATCAATGAGTGTCAAGATTCACAACTTAAGCCTATTCGTAATTAGTTAATTCCATTAATGATGCTTGTTTCACCATCAATATTTCTCATTTCATAGAATGGTGTATATGTATGTATTCTGTTTCCTGTTTTTATGGAATCATCACTAAATTCAATCCTTCAAAAACTTAAAGAACAAGCATTACTTTGTTTATTAAAAGCTTCCTTTTATTGAACAAAGAGATAACTATATCATACCACTTTTATATGCTCCGAGTATTTTCAGGAGAATTCGACTGATGTTCCATTGATTGTGTAAAATAGAATTTCCCTGAATTTTTTTTAGATAATCATTGAAAAACAACAAACATTGGACAGCCATTAAGTCATTGTATAGGAATTTTCAACAATTTATTTGCTTATGAATACCTTCAAAAGTAACTATTAGATTTGTAGTGAGAATCTGTGACCAGTAGAGTTTAACCATTGTGAGAGATAGTACAAATATTATCACTGGCAAGGAATAATGATTTCACAATAATCTAGTGTCACTAAAGTTATATACTATAAACACATTGGTGAGAAATGTGTGGTGATCTAAAGATTTGGCGGTAAAGTCTTGAATCTAGCATCTAGTTGTGTCGTTGATACACACTATTATAGAGTCACATACTAGGTCGAAACACCTATCTAGCGCTTCCTAGTGTACACAGACTGTCTGACTAATACGATTTTGTGATTTAAACTACACTAGATACTTAATTGCCATTAGCATAAATTTAAATAATACTGTCAAGTTAAGCTAATCCATCCCATTCATTATGAAGTTACTCACTTACTATACAAAATCGTTTTTGAAGTTTTATAAGAATACAAATCAAAGAAGATGAAATGAAGTAGATAATTAAGGTTTAAATCCAGTGCGTCAAGTTCAAGTTTTTGATGAACCAATCAATTACAGGACACATGTAGTTTGAAGCATATTTGACAGAAATAAATTTAAATTTACTTATTCATCTGCTCAAATATATGCTTATTGATAATTGAACCAATGACGGGACATAAAAGTAAAGTAAATAATCATTTAATAATCATTTGGTAATTTAACTTATTCACTATGCACAGTTAAACTAACCATCAAGAAATAGGACGTAATAATTGTATCTTGGAAGATTTCAACATATTCCAAATTACCGAACTGAACTTATATATGCGACTACGAGAGAACTTAATTTTAAAACTCCTGTTACTGTTTTTCATAAAAATAGTGATCTATAATGGCTGGGTGATATCGGGCCATTTGTTGGATATTAAACTTCTAGATCCAATCTCACTGCAGAAATCATATAACTAATATAAAATAGCTGTCCGATGCTCCATTGGGGGTAACAGGCGTAAGTAAGTAAGTAAGTAAGTAAGTAAGCTGTCCGATGTTCCCTGGTTCTTACTTGTTACCAGAATATTGTTAGACCATATAGTTATGGAGATTGTTGTTCTTGGTTGAGATCACGAATTGATTCACGTCAGACCACCAGTAGAAACCTGAAAGTACTGGACGGCCGTCTCGTCCTATTATGGGACTCTTCAGAAGTACGAATCCATGGCCCTCGCTCGCAGGAACCGAGCCTAGAACATTCAGACTCGCGCGAAACCTTTAACCTCCAGGCCACTGTACCGGCGTTCAACGGTGTTGTTATCTTACTTCAATCACGCTACAGTTTTGCGCGACCTCACCTATTGCTTTCGGTAGTTACTGCTTAAATCCGATAGAGGTGAACTTCACTGGTGAGTTAGCGCAAGACCGTGGATTGATTGAAGTTAGGCACTGACATCGTCTGATGCCGGATCAATGGTCTAGAGGTTAAGCATACACGTATGAGACCAAAGGCCCTAGGTTAGGTTCGTGGATGGGCACTGTTGAAGAGTCCCACACTCGGATGAAACGGCCGTCCAGTGATTCCAGGTTTCCAATGGTGGCCTAACAATGATCGATATATAGTACTGAGTATGAATACAGTTACCGTATGTTAAACGATTTGTAGATACATCTTCTTTTTCAAAAAAAAATCTTTCCAACTTATATATATATATATATATATATATATATATATATATATTTGTTCAAACGAATTATTATTATTTTTTCAAATCTATGTCCTAATTCTATCAATGATTATGATAATATTTTCATATGATTTATTTCATTTTTAATGATTGACAATTGAGTGATTATTATATTTAAAAATCATGTTTTAGGGTCACAATCACAATAAGTACAAGTGTAATTTATATATGTATGTATGTATATTTATAAATGTTTTGATACTTCTCTAATTCGAAACATTATTTAATTCATAGTGTATGATAAATCATGTTCAATATTCAATGAGAAATTTTTCACTAACATAAATTGATTCATTGAATGTAAAGTTTGAAAAAAAATGAAACAATTTAAAGAAGACAGCTGGACAAAATATTGGAATTGTTTGAAATTTCAAATATAAGGTACACAAACAAAATCTTCTACTCTACTCGGTGCTCAATTTTTATTAAAAAAGGACCTATTCGTTCAAATATTGATCAATAAGAGGTTAACAAATTAATTAAAAAACATAAAATTGGATTGACCAAATATTAACCAATACAAATGTCCTTTGTTTTTGGTCTTCCTCCATTCCTTTGACCTTGATGACAACAAGTATGGGCTTTCCTTGGGAGGTAGTTGAGTGCTTTTCCTCAATGTATGTTCCATCCACCTCTAGCGCTTTTTTCTGACCTCTTCTTCTGCTGGAATCTGAATTGTTCTCTCTTGTAATAGGTTGTTGCTGAAGGTGTCTGGCGAATGAATTTTCAGAATCTTTCGTAGACAACTGTTAATAAACAGTTGTTTTTTGTAGATGATGGCCTTCAAAGCTCTTCACGTTTCCGCCCCATACAGTAGCACTGTCTTGATATTTGTGTGTACAATTGCGACTATGGTGTTTTTCGAAAGTTGTTTTGAGTTCCGGATGTTGTCCACTGGTAGATATGCTACCCTCGTTTTGTTGATCCATGCCTTCACATCTGCATCGGATCCACCTTATCAATGATGCAGCCCAGATATGTAGAGGTTTCTATATCTTCCAAAGCTTCTGCATCAAGTGTGATTTGGTCGGTGCATGTTGTTTTTTATCGGAGGATCTCGCTTTTCTCGTTGTGTATGTTGAGATTTACTGTTTCTACACTGGTCATCTTCTCCTGTTTGGGATAAAAAAGGTAGATCATATGCGAAGTCCAGATTGTCCACCTACACACTGTATCCCGTGCTTCTCCTCACATGTTGATGTCTTCATAACCCAGTCGACAACCAGGAGAAAGGGAAAGGGTCAAAGTAAGCAACTTTGTCTGACACCGGTCTTCATTTGAAAAGAGTTTGTGAGCTGTCGTCCTCCATGCAGGAACTCGCAAAGCAATCCATCATATGAATTCTGCATGATGCTAACACTCTCCTCAGGCACACTTTAGTGTCGACAGTGTCATTCTGTCTACTCTAACAAATGTTTTCTCGTCAATGAAGTTGATGTAGAGTGGTGAAATCCATTCAACTGATTGTTCCACACCGATCTATAGTGTTGTAATTTGGTTGGTACATGATCGATCCTCACGGAGTCCAGCCTACTGATCTCGAAGCTGGGCGTCTACGGAATCTTTCACTCGGCTTAAAAATACTCTGTTGAAGACTTTTCTAGGTATTCAGAAAAAATGATGCTTCCGTAGTTCTCACACTTGCTGAGATCTCCTTTCTTTGGTAATTTGATGAGTTGTCCTGACTGATCAGTTCTTGATCTTCCTTTCGTTATTCCTGTCTATAGTATCAGATCCATTTTTTGTGATAGTGCCTCCTGTAAACAAAGACCTCGAGATATGTTGAAATTATTTCTTCCTCCATCTTGTTCCAGTTGTTCTTCATGGTAGATTGAGTTGGTCGTAAAAGGCCTGGAACTTATTGTTAGGCGTTCTCTTGAATTCGATGGTTTTGCCAGTATCCTAAATAAAGTCAGTATCTAACATCTGCAACCCTGTCCGACCAGTTTTCCGGTGCTTCTCTAACTTCCAGTTTCATCTTGACCACCACCAAGTGATAATCTGTAGCTACGTCAGCCCCTCTCTTGGTTCTTACATCCTCCATGGTGCTTCTGAACTTTTGATCGTTGCATATGTGATCGATCAGGTTCTGTGTTATGTGATCCAGTGAAACCCTTATAGCCTTGTGTATAGGTTTATGTGAAATTATGCTGCCGCTCATATCCGTTTTCTTGAAGGTACATAGATGATGTATGAATCTCTCACCATTTTCGTTCCTTTCTTCTAGCCCATATCATCATCCCATGATACCTTCATTTTCACTGTCATTTATTCCAACCTTGGAGATTAACCAATAACTTAAAAATGACAAAGTAAAATAAAAGGTTGATCAATTCATATCATAATTGTTGAATACAATAGAACTTCTTTAGGAAAGGTATAATTTATGCAATGAATGATGACCAAAATATTCCGCTTAGTTTTCATATAAAAGTTAACCTTATTAGCTGTTGTAACAACTGAATCAAAATGCATTTCACCGAAATAATTTTTGAAAGTTCTGATTAATAATATCAACAATCTGAAATCATAATTCTAATGTAATGCATTCGAAACCTAACTCTATCAACTCCTGGTTTCGTTTATTAGTTTGTCTTGATCCTACGCTGGCTTTATTTTCTGGTTGATGTCCATCGATTTCTCCATTGAATGTAAGTGCATTCTATGTTCTTACTGAGTAGTTATCGGCTTATCTTTTTCTCATGTTCTTTCCTCTTCCAAATAATCTTACACACTGTTCCTCACACACCTCCTAGTACACAAGGTACCTCCAGGCCAAATGCGAACCAACCTGACGTTGAAGTTACACTAATAGTTAGATTTACAAATATTACATATAATCATGGTACTACCTTCATCTTTTTTGACGTAACCGATAAGATTGAAGTATCAATGGACTTTCATTTTTCACAGTAAATAACCTTATAAGTAGTTCAAATAAAATATGACTACTTGAAAATTATCACGTTTCAATTAGCTTTTGTCACATGAATAATAACTTTTTAAATATATTTGAATGATAAAGGTCAAATACAGGTCATTAAATTGTACTTTTCTCTTACTAATAATCTCATCCACTTATCGAAATACTTAACTCAATATGTGACCAAATATGACAACCAAACAATGACAATTATATCTCATTGGTATGGTCAACTTGCACATATTACTTATTTGAATCTGTTGATAATAATTTCGCATAAAAATACCAATGAAAAAGATGATTTAATGAATGCCCTGAAAGGCTTTTTTGACCGGAATATGTATTCTGACATACACTATATCGAGATTATTGTAATAAAGTGATACATACTGCAAGAATTCACGTCTCATATATGACCTTGAATTTTTTTTATATCAATATGATGCTTCGACTGATGTCAAATTCTCTTACAACCTTGTTTGAATAGATGTTATTTAACCATTTCATTGAATTATTTCAAAGTATACATAAAAACCAACTTTATTGTCGATGCATCCATATTTCAGGCAGATATTTTAGAAACTTCAAAATTGTATCAATGTTATAATCTTCACACATTTGAAATCATCAATCAATCATTGTTAGACCACCATTAGAAACCTAAAAGCACTGGACAGCCGTTTCGTCCTGGTATGCGATTCATCAACAGTGCGCATCCACGACTTCGGCACCTCGCAGCATTTAAACCCGGGACTTTAGGTTTTGTGCGCTAACACCTAACCTCTGGACCACTGAGCCGGCATCCGACGGTGTTAATGTCTAACTCTGATTAATTAGGCGATTTTGCGTAACTTCACCCATTTGTCTTTGCTAGTTACTACTTACTGATTTCAAATATGTAAAACAATAACCTCCATAACTATAATTGAAAAATATTATAATCTTGACATATTATGATTTCCGTAGTTTGTATAAATGTTTCCCTATTGTTTAATATTAACATTTCAGATCACAAGTTCTTATGAGCAGTCAGAAGTATGTTACCATATATTATATTCTGATATTTCCTTGATTGGGAAATCTAGCTATTAAATAAGGACTTAATTATGAAGAGAAATCAAATCATACATTTGGTTCACTGTCGAAAAAATACCTGCCTAGTTCAAAGAATTTGAAGAAGCTTTTTCTCATATTTAATGAACTGAATGTTTGAACGGAACAAAAATTAACATTTACCATATGACTTTTCAAATGTAAATTTTACGAGATTATTAGCTCTTATCCCAATTATCTACTCAGATTGTCATGCCAATACCGAAGGTCCCGGGTTCGAATCTTGCGAGGTACAGGAGTCGTGGATGAGCACTGCTGATGAGTCCCATACCAGGACGAAACGGTCGTCCAGTTTTTCCAGGTTTATAATGGTGGTCTAACAATGATTGATTGATGATTTAAAATGTGTAAAAATACTAGAAATTATTTTTTAAAATAATTTATAATGTTAGATAGTGAAGTTCAAAAAGTAATATGGACTGGACATCTACACTATTCCAATATTTCAAGGCTCGTCTCAGTCAGTCAGTCATTTACAACGTAGAACTTCGTACGTACATACTTACAACAGTTCAATTTGTCATACCTAATTAGCACAAGATGCAATTGTTAATTCAAATCCAATAATAGTAAAGGTAGTAGAAATATATATTCAAGGTATCTAATCATCGATTATTACCATCTCGTGCGAACCCCCAACCAGGTAGTCTACATTTACCAACATGACTCAATCACCTTCATCACCAAGGCTGACCTATCCATTCATGAATATATATTTTTGTTGTTTAATCTCTTAAAGGATAGTCAACATTTAGTTTTTGAAAAAAAAGGAAAAAAACTAGTGATCAGTGTAAACACTCCTAGTTGTATGAAACAAAATACTGCTTTGAATAATAGCTGATCAAATAAATTTTCTTTCAACAAAATTCAGATACACTTGTGAAAAAAAAAACGAATGATATAAACATGAACCGATCAATGTTAGACCACCATTAGAAACCTGGAATCACTGGACGTCCGTTTCGCCCTGGTATGGGACTCCTCAGCAGTGCGCATCATCGACTCACGCACGCCGCAGGACCCGAACCCAGGACCTTTGGAATTGTGCGCGAACGCCCTAAACCGTTAGACCACTGAGCCGGCATCTAACGGTGTTAATGTCTAACTTGATCAAATTCACGGAGTTGCGCAACCTCATACACTGTATACATCCGAACAGGTTTGAACTTCACTTCACTTCACGACTTCCCAATAGAACTCGGAGAAGATTCCTCACCAAGCTAGTCACTAGGGTTGTTGTGAAGATTGTTAAGTTTTATTTGTAACCATGAAACGGTCGTCCAGTGCTTCTTCCAGGTTTCTAATGGTGGTCTAACATTGATCAAGTCATGGTTACAAATAAAACTTAACAATCTTCACAACAACCCTGGAATGATATAAACATTGAAATATACAATAAAAAAAACCCCCTTTTGCATTCGAGATAATATTTTCTCTACTATATTATAAGGTAGGATATAAAATAAAAAGGGGATGGATGAATTGAACAACCCATTTCAGGGGAAACATGTTGGCTAGTTTTCTTTTTTGTTTTCTCTCATCAGTGTTATTTATTTTCTTTTTACAATTAATTAACTGTTAATAATTATCCAATAAAAACTATTTCATTTCATTAACCTATTATCTACCATATATATATGTATATATATACGGTCAACTATTTTATATCCAATGTATACATATCAATAATGATGATTGGATAGTTTATATTGTATTCCAATTTTAAATCTGACATTTCACTTTGTATCCACTGCTGCAATGAACCAATATGTGATGACTATACAGACTATTATGATTCTAATAATTAGCCTATATATATATATATATATATCTTTTTAAAAATTTACACCAATAGAAATTATAAAAATATGTGTATAGCGTGTGTACTTTTATGTCGAGCCCTCTACAGGGATTGATTTCATCATTTTTGGACATAGTTTAATCCAAATGCCATTCTTCTCGAGTTCATTATTCTCACCACATATGCGCCACCTTCTGATCTTGCCAACTATTTCCATTGATATCTTGATTGCTTTTAATCGAGTATATATAAGTGTTTGTGTGTGCATTGTGTTAACTTTGCTTATATCACAACATGTCTGGCTTACTTTTGTACGGCTATAAACACTTAGTCGCGCTTCATCACCCGCTTAGCTTCGCTTTGCTTCTAGGCACGCTTGGTATTCTCATGTCAGTCGACATGAACAATTGCTTGAAATAAACTCATCCAACCGAAATGGTATTCAGGTTATTATTACCGTGTTCGCGCAAACATGGTTCGCCTAAGTATGATATACAGAAATTGAAAGGAAGATTTAATTGTTCGTCTAAATTGAAGTTAGATCACACGCCACTAAATATGCATATTGTAAAAATCAATGTACATCATTTCATTTCAACTGAACAAAAATCATTATAATATTATTATAGTTTACATGAACTATTTTAGACCATTATAAAATGAACAGTTAATAGGACAGTTGAAATTTAAATCCAATATAAATTATTTTATTCCTATCTGAATACTCAGTGAAATAGAACTATCAGTCAATCAGTTACAACGTAGAACTTAGTACGTCAGTTGAAGTTGCCATATCCCATTAGCACAGAGACGCAATTATTAATTCGAATCCCATAGTGGTACAGATAGTAGAAGTATTAGCACTGATGGAGAAGATTGAGGTTCGAAGATATTAATCAAAAAGTATAATTCAATGAGATAAGTTTAAAAAAGACAAAGGTAAAGGTGTTGACAAATCCAGAATATTAGCATTTAAGAGAACACAACGAGTGGATGCACCTGCACCATTGCAAACGATTTTGAGTCATGTCATGCTGCAGGTGCATCCACTTGAACTATAAGTCATAATTAACAAAAAAAATATTACAATCAATTGATATTAACAGTTTAAATAGTTGGAAAAAAAAAGGGAAACATTTTCTAGAATTACTATTTCGATTGTTCTTAATCAATTCATATAAGAAATTTGTAGCACACTGATTCAAGTTTTACATTGGAACTATTTAAAAGATGATCAGAATGTTTCTGCTGACATTTTATATGATCAATCTTAACGCATCAAATGAGTGAATCATGATTTAAATGCAAAAGAAACAACAATCTTCATAAAAATTTGATGAAAATTAAGGGCAGCTATTAACGTATTCACTGTTAAGAAAAGCTTGAAATTAGGTTTCTACATAGTTGGCATTCATTTGGGGGTATCGTCAATACTGATTATTCTCTCTTACTATCACTATGCTTCTTAAGAAGCATTACTACTCATACTTGTACTATCGCTACCTGATAAGTTCGTCACTTAGTATGTTTGAGGCTATAACGAGTTTACCTTAGTCGATAAACGCGAACGAGACAATTACCAGCGTCCAGGTAGGCTACCTTGAATACCCAAAGTCGAAATAAAAGTCTTTGTAAGAGTAGAAAGTATATTCTGCAAACACCCAGCAATCACAGTACAATCAAGCACACAACTCTCGTTTATTTATACAACATAGGAACGTCCTTGAGACAGTTAAGAAAATAGCGCACTAAAATACACAGCAGCCAATCACAGCCATGGATTTTCCTGGTGGGAAACGAAATCTCAAGGTCACCTGATCAGCCCATGCTGGCAAAACGTGAAAACCAAAATACGGCATTATCAAGCGAATTTTGGGGATCTAACATCCCCAACACTACCATTATTGGATTGTGACTGACGGTTGCGTCTCTAGGCAAATGCGGTATGGCAACCTGAACTGATGTACATACATCTGAAGTTCTACGTTCTAACTGACTGATGCTTCCTTAAGGTGAAACTTAATGTTTCTCTCCATCATAATTGATACCAGTTAGATTGCTTACTTAACATTTGTCTTCAATTAGTTTGTAATCTTTCTTACGGCTATCATTTTTTATTCCCTATTCGTTGTACTCATATATACATTACCAAAATCTTGAACAAAAACGGATTCGTATGAGATTATGTATCGTTTTTATGCTGTAAAGCAACAAGTTAGTAGATGAAGTGGAATTTTATTTATATTTATATAAGTAATTTTATCATGAAGAAAATTTTGTGATACAATAAAAGAATGTAGATGAGTGTGGCCAATTGAAAAAGGTAGTTGTAATAAGTTCCTGTGCGTTTCACTGTGTTGATGACCAGTGTTTTATATCAATAGAATATCTTTTAGTCTAATCTGGTTCTCAATTATTGCTCTGAATTTGAATATCTGAGTTAGCGTGATCCAGATTAGTGATTTGCTATCTGGATGTCACATTCAACAAATTCTATCCAAAGGCACTTATAAGATGGGAATCTCATGAAGCCAGGATCATGAAAGCCTCCTCCGAAAAATAAGAAAAGGAGAGAGTAAAATCAGTGTCATTCAATGAAGACGATAAGGATTAATTATATGAGAGACTAAAGTCAATCGTCGAGACATGCCCAACAAAAAATTTTATCATTCTTGTGGCTGCACTGAACTCGAAGTTGGGCTAACAACTACTTTGCAAGGCATGTGAGCTGACTCTTTTATTTAAGACGTTCCAGTATGCTATGAAATAAATTTCCCCTTCAGTTTCTTTACATCATGCTTAGGGCAAACCCCGTTTGTGTGATGGCGGTAATAAGAACCTAAATACGGATTCCGTTGTATGAGTTTATTTCAAGCAGTCGTTCATGCATTTATTTAAGCAGACATACGAAGAAAGAGAAGTGGAGGAGGCCGGCAAGTTAAAATTGAATATATTGAGGCATGACTAAGCGCATTCGTAGTTGAACACAATAAACTAGACATGTGATAAGTGAAGTAAGTAATGTATACACACACTAGAATAAAAACAACCAAAATATGAGCGAATGATAGGACAAGGTCAAAAGAGGCATGTGAATAATGACTCAGACAGAAAAGGTTTGTTAGTTTGTCCGAAAGCTAGGACAAGCCCTGAGGACTCAACGTCGAACCACATTAGCACAGAGATGTAATTGTCAATTCAAATCCAATAGTAGAAGAGGTAGTAAAGGTATTAGAAGTAATCGGAGAGGTTAGAATTAGAAGATATTATTCACGAAGTATGATTCAATGAGATAAGTTTAGAAAGTCAAAACTAGAGGGGTTGAAGAATCCAGAAGATTAGGATTTGAGAGAACACAAAGAATAAATGCACAGGCGCCGTTGCGAACGATTTTGAGCCATGTCATTCAAGGTCTCTAACCATCGATTATTATCATCTCGCGGACCCCAACTGCGGTAGTCGACAGTTACCGACATGTCTAAGTCCACTCGTCAATGACTTCATGTATTTTTATTTGGCCGCCCCTAGTTTCTTCCAACCTATTCCTACACTACAAAACAAAGCTCGACGAGGCAGTCGGTGATTGGGCATACGCAACACGTCTCAACCACCTCAACTGATGCAGTTTCACCACTTCATCTATTGATCCACGATTCTTACCTAGCACGCGTTTCCTAATAACAGCTTACTTGCTTGCTCGGTTGTCTCAGGATATATGAGCAATGCTTCAGAGACACCTATGATCGAAAAGTAAGACGGAGCGAACAACTGCGCAGTACACTCGTCCTTTAGTCAGCAAACGGATATCTCGCCTACGCCATAAGTGACGCAGGTTGGCAAAAGCCAATCGAGCCTTCTGTATCCGTGCTGAGATTTCGTCAGTCACCAGGCCATCAGCACTGATGAGACTCCGAAGACAAGTGAAGCGGTCAACACGTTCGACTACCTCACTCCCTATCACTAAATATATATTTTGACTTGATCGAATGCTTTCATAACAGTGAAATATCATCAGACAAGAAGTAATTAATTGGCTTTGTATTTCATATACACCTTTTAAATAAGAATATATGCCAGTCACAAATTTACTGAGTGGTTTTAGAAGACAATGAGTATGACTGTAGATCAAAGTTTTTATATATTAATGTCTGTATTATTTTATTAGTAGACGATAATTTATAGCAACAGTACCTATTGATAAAAAATAAAGTGCGTAGAGAGAAAATAAATAATGTTTATCTTTATCATAACTTTGTATAGAATTTAAACTAATATAACTAGGAGTAAAATATGTAAATATGTAGAGAGAGAGATAAGAAAGTACTATATATATATATATATATATATTTGTATACTTTTGGTGGCCAATATATATTTATACATATATATCTTTCGGATTTAATGTGTTATACATATCTATATATAGCGTTTAATATATAAAATAATTATACACAGAGTACATTTATATATATATATATATATTAAAAGTACTTTCATACGACGACTGATAAGAAATCTTGGCCCTTCACTTGGCAGCTTCCTGATTATTTTTTTTTAAAACGTTATGTGTATTTTATGATAATTATTTGGAATGCAGCCAAGGGAATGGCACCAAGAGAAATCTTACAAATAGAAGAACATATGAATAAAAAGGTAAAGAAAAAGGATGAGATTGATAATGATAATCATAATAATCATTTCATTAGAGAAAGTGCAGATCAATCATAATTGTTCACAGCTCTTATCAGGCAGCATGTAGTTTTGTTATAGAAAACAGTAAAACAAACTGATCAAAACATGTCTTGCCTGGTAAGAACCGAGAAAAGTATATGATAGAAGCATTTGAAAATAATTCACATTTTCTCATTTCATCTAATAATAATTATAACTGTAACTATAAAAAAAAAAAATTCAAGCCATTTACCTGTATTTACATGCTACTTACACATTGAAACGAATGAACTTTTGACAGTAAAAGAGTAAGTAGATCATCGTTGTATATTCATGGACAATTTCCATTTTTTCACAGATTAAATCTGGGGTAATATGAGAAAAAAACAATAGTTGATTTCAACAAAATGATATTAAATTAAATTCAATGCATAAAATGAAGTCAATACTTTCAGGTGAATAAAACCAATGCGTCAGTCAGTCAGTCAGTTGCAACGTAGAACTTCGTACGTAAGTACATCAGTTCATGTTGCCATACCACATCAACACAGAGATATAATTGTCAATTCAAATCCAATAGTAGAAGAGGTAGTAAAGGTATTAGTAGTAATCGGAGAGGTTAGGATTAGAAGATATTATTCAAGAAGTATGATTCAATGAGATAAGTTTAGAAAGTAAAACCAATGCGTAAAAATTTCTAAATCTATGTAAAGTAACTGTCGATAAGGCGTAATAGAAATGATTGCAGAAACCTCATGGAATTCGGAATCAATATGTTGGGGATGTTAGATCCCCAGAACTCGCTTGATAAATACCTTATCTTGGATTTCACATTTGCGAGCATGAGCTGATCAGTTGACCTTGAGATTTCATTTCCCACCAGGAAAATCCATTTCTGTGATTGGCTGCTGTGTATTTTAGTGTAGTATTTTTGTGACTGTCCCAAGGACGTTTCTATGATGTATGAATAAACGAGAGTTGTGTGCTTGATTGTATTGTGATTGCTAGGTGTTTGTACAATATACTTTCTACGCTTACAAAGCCTTTTATTTCGACTTTGGGTATTCAAGGTAGCCTATCTGGACTCTGGTTCATTGTCTCGTTCGCATTTATAGACTAAGGTGAACTCGTAATAGCTTCAAGTATACCTAGTGATGAAGCTAACACAATATGAGACAGTAATATCATGACTGACACAACTAATGTTCAATGTTGTTCAGATGAATCAAATTCTTATTTTACAACTAATCTACTTTGTATGTGAGATTTTTGTTTACGTGTAGTGAATACAACAGTAATATCATACACTAATGATACTTGTTTAAATTATAGCAACATTTTAAACAAACAAATATTTTTTTTTCAAAAAACATTTACTTCAATTACAAAATATATAAGAATATATTCTATTTGTAGAATCTTTATGGACAAATATCTTTTCAATAGATTTTCAAAAACTTTACAATTCATAATAATTTATATTTATGTGAAGTAAGTTGAGATGAATAATATGTGAAGTGAATATTCATGTGGAATTTATGGCTTGATTTAATCATTAACACATATTAAAGTGCGTTTTCAAGTCATTAGAAACCTCGAAGCACTAGACGACCGTTTCATTTTAGTATGAGACTCATCAGCAGTGATCATCCAAGACCCCCACACATGGGGATCGAACTCAAGACCCTCGGTCTTTATTGAAGACGTTTAACTTCTAAACCAATGAGTTGGCATCGAACGGTATTAATGTCTAGCTTCATTCAATCCATGGTGCTGCGCAACCTTATCTATTGTCTTCGATGAACATTGATTCACACCTAACAGAGTTGAACTCCGTGTTTTTAATGGTGGTCTAACACTGACTGATTCATGATATTAGTTACATTATTACAAACCACCAGGATATTCTTTTCTTTTGTGAAGCTAGATCAACCAGCTGGACAATCAGTATCATTTTAACAATTATCCCAAGCATGATAGGAGACGGAGAACAGTCAGAAATGAAGTTGATTATCTGACGTCGAAAGGTCAAGATTTCAATGGAACCATTATGGATACTTATTACTTCATAATGACCTTGGAACACATATCAAACTTATAAGAGAAGAATTAGGAAACAAAATTTCCTTCTCGGATATTTAAATCAACAGGACTTATAAATAAACACAGATTGACAATAAGCAGGATAAATCATACTATCACTGATATCAATACACTTGAACAACCAGATAAGTAGATTGGAATAGTGCAATAGAAAAATTCTGGATCTAAGATATTTTGAAAATCCTAGAGAATTTCGAGAAATATAAGCATTTTGGTCACATCGAAATCAACAAGGCATATCAACCAATAAGCATAAATATAAGTCAATGATTAATTGAAAACAATAGTCAACGTAAACACTTCAATGAAGATGGATAACTCTGTGAAGACAAATCAACTATATACAAAGCCGTCAGGACGAATAAATAGAATCATTCAGTCAGTTACAACGTAGAACTTCATACGTAAGGTCATTAGTTCACTTTGCCATACCACATTAACACACGGACGTAATTGTCAGTTCGAATTGCATAGTGGTTCAGATAGTAGAAGTATTAAAGATACAAGTGCTCCTTTCCTAACAACAGCATTGATTACTTAGTTGTCCCACGATACACGAGCAATACTTCTAAGACATCTATGATCGAATACTAATAACCTACGAATATCTTCTACTCTGACTGACCATCTTTCGTATCCATATGATAGAACTGAGCGAACTACTGCACAGTAGACTCGACCTTTGGTGAGCAAACGGATATCTCGACCACGCCATAGGTGACGTAAGTTGGCAAAAGCCAATCGAGCTTTCTGTATCCGTGCTGAGATTTACTCCTGAAGCAACATTTTGCATTTCGAAGGGGGAGAACCGCATCCCGAAGATGCTTGCACTGTTGCTTAGGGTAGTCAGAAGACTCTGCATTTTTTCAGTGTCTTCACCAAATAGAAATATGTCATCGGCATATTCTAAGTTAACAAGTGAGTCTGCTGTTAGAATATCCACTCCTGAAAAGTCAGACGATGGTAATGTTAACTCTAAAAGCATGTCCACAACAAAGTTAAACAGGAATGTAAAGAGTAGAAAGCCCTGACGTACACTACTTTTGAAGTAAAGAATTCCAATGACAAAAACAAATAGAGTACATTTATGCAATAACTAGACATCTCACATCTAAAATGATGTAAGCGCACTGATCATGTTATCTGTCTCATCTGTAAATAAGCCATCTACTACACAGAACACACAAACACACACAAACAAGTTGGTTACTAAACAAAACACAAAAAAACAGAGAAAAAAATATTTAAACGACATTCGTTTTAATTGGTGTTTGTAGACTTTGTTAGAGAAAAAAAACAACTGACCAACTGTTTATGCAGGAAACAGTCAGCTGCTGTTGTATATTGGTTAATGTACAATTTCTTTTTTTTCGGTTTTCCGTAGTTTTGTTTTTTCTTGCATACAAATAGAAAAGCTATCAAATATTAGTTAGGTTTTTAGTACAAATATATATTAGAGTAAGGTTTAATTTAACATGTAAATTGATTCACACACAGAGAGAGAATTGTATATAGTATCTCTCTATACACAGTTTAAAAGGTGTATACATACATACATACATACATGCATACATTATTGACTTTTGTACAGAAAATGATTAGTCAGAGAATGGAATATACAAGCAAAACTTATAGTAGTAAACATATATATACAAATACAATTCTTCAAAACAAACAATCGTAAATCTAAAACAAAACGGAAGACTTTTATTTAATTCCATAGGTCAAGTATAACAAATAGTAATACTACTACTACTACTACTACCAATAATAATAATAATATTAATAATAATAATAATAATAATAATAGTAATGATAATAAGCAAAAGAAGAACTAATAGTAATCTAAACAGCTATATGTGTATGTGATCATTTGTTCATTTTGTAAAATGTAAACAATATTTTACACTTCAAACAACTATTGATAAACTATACCGACTGACCGACCGACCAACCTACCGACCGATTAACTGCTCCTATTGGAAATTCAGTTTACTCGAAATTAAATTCAAATTCAAAGGAATAACTAATGCATAGATTGACGAAGAATATTAATATGAGTAGAACATTCTTTCCTAGTATCCCTTTGATTATTATTATTATTATTGTTGCTGCTACTTGTACCGATCATGCTATGAGAGTACATATATGTATATATACAACGGATTTGATTTCAGTCAAACAAAAATCAACGCAAGACAAGCCAACTAACTTAGAATCAAAAGAATTCGGAATAACTTAATAATAGTTTAATATTTCTCACTTACTGTTTTATATTTTTTTTTTAAAACTTAATGTATTTAATTGCACTAGGCAATAATATTACAGATTTATTTATTTTTTTAAAAAAAAACAGAATATTTTTCGAATATTTACATAAAATCCATTTAAATTTTGAAGAACCAAAAAGAAAAAACTGTAAAATAAAAAGACAAAATTAAGATAATACAAAGTGGCGAGCAACAACAACAAAAAGAACCCGGAATTTCTCCCTCCTCTCAATCATCAATCATTCCACAGCCCCTAACCCTACTAACTAAACTTTGGTCACCAAGATAGAAAATATTTTTAAAAAAAAAGGAAAGATGACTGTTAGAAATAAAACAAAACAAAACTTAAGAGAAAATTACTAAAAACTATGCGCAATGACTAATTAGTTTAGCAGAGTTAATTGTTTGTTTACAGGTTTTCAGTTTTATATTTTTTCTAAAAAATTATTCGGAAAAAGATGCAGCGACAACAACAACAACAACTTCAATGGTTAGCGAAGTAAGCAATGAGAGATTGTTGAATTGGTGCATTTCTCTTTTAACTTAAGGCATACATTTTCATGTATGAAAAGGTTTGCAAAACAAAAAAAATTAGGACCATGTTTGAAAAATGCGCGCGCGCGCGCTCGCACACACACACACATACAAAACAAAACAAAACCAAAAAATAAACAGAAACAATTTTTTTCACAACAGCTTGGTTGAGAATATATTCGCCAACAAGCTGAATAGTTCTATAAATGGAATAATAGGCAAACTGATGACATTGTTTTAGTCATCGCGTTTAGTGTAAATAGTTTTTGTTAAACCGATACAAATTTAACATATTAAATCCAATGCTATTTGATATGATGGGCTGTGAATTTGACCTAAACAGTCATATCTTCAATTATTAGCAAGTAAGTAAGCATACATAACTGATTTATACAACAGTCGTCAGTGACATTTAATTATGTTTAATTTCTTGGTATTTAGAGTTCGCATGTAAACATATTTCGATTAGATAAAAAAAGAAGCTCATTCTCATTGGATAATAATGATATTATCTTTGTTGTCCATTCATTCAAGGGTTCGAATCATTAGTGTGTTCTTGTACGATTTGACTACGTGTACGAGTGTGGTTGTCACTTCCCGGCTGCACACACCGTGGGTGTTTCTTGAGGAACTTGAAAAAGAAAGGTAGATTAGTGTCGGTCTTAGAGACCTGGGAGCGTGAACTCAGAGCCCAAGCGACAAGTGCTTGAGGCCGGCCACGCATGGCCTTTTTATGAAAGGTTTCTTGAGTATTCGTTCTGTTTTTTTTAAATCACTTAATGGGCTGCACTTACCGACGGAGACGGTAATCCGTGAGGTAGGGTGAGGTGTGACATTTTTAGGGTCGACCTTTTCTAACTCCTGCCTTCCTTGTGAGAAGTCAGCATCGCTGCAGATGCTAGTTGTCGGAGGGAAACAACTTACTGCTGTCACACCCCTCTGCAGTCGTCAGCAGTACGACTTCGCTCTCAGACCAAGAAGGTAGCAATATCAATATCAGCCGAACAAGAGCAAAGAAAGCCAAGGCACAAGTTGATTATACAGAGGCACACAAGCAAGTGAAGAGATACACGAGAGATACATCATGTATGTGTCAGACATGACTTAAACAACGATTATCACATGGTAAAATGATGAGAGTTATCATATTATAACTATTTTTCAATAAATCTATCATGAAAACTTCATCTAACAATAGATAATGATTTATCAGCTTGCAACTGGTAACAATGAACTAATAAACAGTGATGTCTGTGAACAGTGAACAGTGAAATACTGAATTAATTATTTCAAGTGTAAATCATAGAAATAATGAATATCCAGATCGATTGCATACTAAACTTTCTATACAGTTGTTATTTGTTATAGTTTATGATTAGATTTAGCTGACATAAACGTTTACTGGGTACATTTCAAATATATTTCGTCAAAGATTATACATACTATGTGGATCCATAGATGGTATTTTAGAAAATATGATCTCAAAATATTTCCAACAGATTAGAAGCAGGATACTATTTTTGAAACAAATTAACTTACTGTTTTATTCAACTTATTTATTAACAGTAAAATAAATACCTTTAACAACTAGAAACATATATTTGAGTATGTCATTAATTGTAAAAAATGATTACGTATACTATGTATGACACATACAGCCTGATCCATTTATATATATATTAGTTTGGCCAGTTGACTATATAATATTATTAACTTTCTTACTTAAATCATTGTTCATAGTCAAGTACATGTCAGTACTTGATAAATTTCATTATTATTACCATTATTATTATTATTATTATTATTATTATTATGTCAAGTCTTAAGTGACTGTAAAGTACAACATTATAGCAATAAACCTAATATATTTTTTTTTCAAAAAAAAAACAAACACTACTTTAAAATATATTTAAAAGTAAACAACCCGTATTTTATGTGAGTGAACTTTTGATTCTTGTTTGAATGAAGAAAGAGAAAGAGAAAGAAAAACATTTCAATGTTCAATAATTCACTACATAACAATCAGTAAAATAAATAAACTGACATATTACAATAAATAAGCAAATATAAAATGGGTGTGTGCAATATGAAATTCAAAGCATGAAATTTCTTTTTTTCTCGCACACAAAAAACAAAAGAAAATCACCATGAATTTTACATTTCACAATTATCCAGTATTTGAAAATAATACATTGAACGAATTTTTGAAGAAGAATAGTAGTGAGCAATAGAAATATGTCTACAACCTACCTCTCTCTACAAGGTTGAAGAAGCATAGTTTGACTTTTTACACATCATGCTTCCACTGATACAAAATGTCCATTAAAAAAAAAAGAGTACCTTATAGAAATAAGATTGTTTTAATTTTTTTCTAGTGAATCAATGAATGTGAATGTATTTGTGTGTGTGTTGATAGTTGTTCAAGAGAAAAACTACAGTTTACTAGCGCCATTTTTATCCTCTCAAAGCTTCATAGAACTTAATATGGCAATATACATGAACAAAAGTTTACAAACAAATGTTAGGATGTAAACTGAGAGTATGTTTAAAAAACAACACAATGCGAGAACAACAAGTAATACAGTGGAATTGAGCTTCTGTATGTAATAAATGGGCTAATCGGATGTGCAAAATGTCTTGTCACTGGAAGATTTAATCGAAAATAAAATGATACCAAATGAATTAACATGATTATTATCGAAACTGTTGTGTACTTTTAATATAAGACACTTAAAAAAACTGTAGTACGTTTCTATTATTTCTGTAAGATTTTTAATTCAGAAGTTACATTTTTGTTAAGTAAAATACTATGAAAATTATGAAACTCTGTAATCAGGATTTTACTTGTCAAACCATTTTTGCTATTTCTTTGGTCTATTTCATCAACTAAAAAATTAACTGACTTCATTTATTCATAGTTCGAGTCTGTTTGGGACGGTTAGATCCCCAGAACTCACTTGATAAAGGTCCTAATTATGGATGGGCTGATCAGTTGACCTTGAGACTACAGTTCCCACCACCAAAATCCTTGGCTATTATTGGTTGATGTGTTAGTTTAGTACGCTATATTTGTGGCCTCCCAAAGACGTTTTTATCAACTATAAATAAACTCGATTTGTCTGCTTGTACAATACACTTTCTACATCTTGTCATTACTTCTTCCGCTACTTAGTTGGGTCTTGGGACGCTCGAATTAGAGTAGCCTATCGTGTCACTAGATCATTTGTCTTCGACTAAGGTGAACTCATATTAGTTCAAGCATATCAACTAATGGCAAGCATAACAGAATTCATTTCAGTAAAACATCAATGCTATGGTAAAAATTGAAACTGAAAATTATCTATGCAGTTTTAGGAAATTCAAATTCACTATTCACGTCATTCAATTAGAGTTAATATATATATATATATATATATATATATATATATATATATATAAAACTTCTCAAAACCAACTGATAGGTTAATGACAGTGATCAATTTAGATCAGTAAGTGAAAACATGACGATATTACATTGTTCTTGCACAAGTATCTATCTATCTAACTGCATATACTGTTATCCATTCAAAATACAATGTCAATCAGAGTCATTTTAATTGTAAAAAAAATTTAACCAGTTAATTATAGACAATAAATATTGTTGAGAATGTAGATCAAACGTGATGATAAAACATGTGATACATTGAAATTAAATTAGAAACCTAATTTTCTTACATTAATAAATAGAAAAACTTTTGAAAACACTATTGCAGACAAGACGATTTTGTACACAATTCGTTGTGTGCGTAGACAACTCAAATGTTGCATGAATGATTGCGTAATCAATGTTTATCGTTCAAAGATCAATCATTATATCGTACATTTTAAATGATGGTAAATGAAGTAGGTTTCAAACACATCTATATAACAAAGCTGACGGATGAATTAACTATGTCTTATGTGGAATAATTTGCGAAGACTTCTTATTGCGTTCAACGTTTCAGGATTAATATTTTTATTTCAATAGTCAATTGATTCAATCCCGGCTACCTAGATGCACTAGAAGCCATAGTAGTCCGAATAATCAACCCGTTTATTTGTTCAGAAGAAATGTGTGATATACCCCTGTCCCTTCCCTCGTCGGATATAATGCGACACAAACGTTTTTATTTCATTATTTTGTTGTTAAATCGTGTACTTTTTGGCCCTTTCTGTTTTTTTATATTCTTCACTATCTAATTATTTATACACTTCTTATTGAGTGATTCGTGATTATTATATTTCAAGTGTATGTATCCAAGTTTGACCTTTTACTTTCATTGTTGAACTATTGACTAAAACCTTTATTATTGTATTTTACTGTTTACTTATCATTAATAGTACAACTTGTCATCCTATTATCAACTTGTACTTTTACCTATTGTGTAGTTACGTAATCTATTTAATTGTGATCATTGTCATATAGATTGTTTTGATTGGTTTGACATTTCCATTGCAAATATTCATGTATACTAAGGTAGAGCTTGATGACGATCTAATTAAAAATAATATTCTCATCGGAGATTGTTTTCATTATAATCTTGGATCGATGAGTTTTAAACCACCATTAAAAGCCTGGATGACGTCACGCAGTATAGTGGATTGATTGAAGTAAGACCGTAGCACCATCAGAAGCTAGCTCAGTGGTCAATAAGTTGACAGTTCACGAGCTGGAACAAAGGTTATGAGTTCGATTGCCGCCTGTGAATTGGCGGGTGCGCACGAAATGGTCTTCCAGTGCTTTCAGGTTTCTAATGGTGGTGTACCATTGATCTATTCACGATTTCAATGGAAACAATACTGTTCGTTTATATACACTGTTCTAATAAATATGTGTAACTGAAATTTATGTTTAAGAGATTTTCGTAGCAAGACCTCCTTCTCTTTACGAGCTTTGGACCTGCAGGCGGAGGTAAACTCTCTGGAGGACGGAAATCATCAAACTGTATGAAAAAACATGCCTCAACTTGGAATCCTCAAGTCCAAAGGAAGAGAGATAAACCAAAGAATGCATTACATCAGGAATCAAAGGCAGACACCAGAAGGAAATAATGACACAGCCTGAGATGAAAGTCTAGGATAGAGTTAGTCGGAGATACCCGGGTAATGATCTACGATCCACGACGGGTAAGAGACGTAAGTAAGCAAGTAAGTAACTGATGTTTCACTTCTTCACTACACATCTAGAACTGTTAAAATCTAAAGTTTAATCCATCATTAAACTAAACAAAAACGTAGAGAAAATGTCAATTACCATTCACAGTGTAATGATAAGGCTTCTATTTTTTTGATCAATTCAACCAAGTAATCATCTCATATAAAAACAATTAAACAAAAATAAAAACGAACAAACATGACTAATTTCAATTGTTACGAAATAGGAAAAGTGTGGAACTTTAGATAAAGTGCGTTGATTTTGAAAAATTTCTAAATGAACATACAGGTGAAATTTGTTCTGCATTCTAACGAGCAAACAATCTGTATCAGTCAGTCAGTTACAACGTAGAACTACGCACGTACGTACATAAGTTCATGTTGCCATACCACACTAACACAGAGACATAAATCTCAAATCAAATCCCATAGTGATAAACATAGTAGAGGTATTAATGGTAATGAAGAAGACTAGGGTTTGAAGATATTATTTTAGAAGTATAATTCAGTGAGATAAGTTTAGAAGGACAAAACTAGAGGTGCTAACAAAACCAGAAGATTAGGACTTGACAGAGCACAACGAATGAATGCACCAGCGCCATCGCAAACGTTTTTGAGCCATGTCGCTCAATGTATCTAACCATTGATGACTTTCGTCTCGCTGACCCCAACCAGGTAGTCTAAATCTACCAACATGACTCAGTCCACTTGTCAGTGACTTCATGGATTTGTGCCATGTTTTGAAACAATCCGTTTGGTAATAACTTTTCATAATACTAAAGTACGATATATATATATATATATATATATATATATATATATATATATATATATATTATTAACTGGAGAATTTTCACTGAATTAATTTGCCAGTCAAAATCATGTTAATATGACGCCAACAATCAATTTTGATTGTAACATTGAAAATTATTACAAAACAAGAAAAAAAAATACACAATTTGAAGTTTGATCATTATTTAATTCCGAGAGAAAACCCGATTCATGAAACGATCGGGCTACCATTTCAAATAGATTATGTAATAGTCATTGTTTTTCCAAAAAAGCAATTAGAACACTTTAATAACATTACCAGGGTTGTGAAGATTGTTAAGTTACACATTTTTGAAACCATGAACCGATCAATGTTAGACCACCATTAGAAACCTGGAAGCACTGAAAGACGGCCGTTTCGTCCTGGTATGGGACTCCTCAGCAGTGCGCATCCACGACTCCTGCACCCCGCAGGATTCGAACCCAGGACCTTCGGTATTGTGCGCGGAGTCCCATACCAGGACGAAACGACCGTCCAGTACTTCCAGGTTTCGAATGGTGGTCTAACATTGATCGGTTCATGGTTTCAAAAATGTGTAACTTTAATAACAATCAATCATTGCAGTCTATATGATGTCCAAAGTCTGCATACACTAATGCTGTAGATATGTGTTTACATATAAACTAAATAAGCGTAGAATTCTTTGGAAAAATTACAAAAACAGTGAATTCTAATGGAGAAGGTGACAATATTTCTTATACTAAATTGATAAGTAAGCTGAGTTTAATTTTGCCGTTGTATAAATGATCATTTTCACTGAAATACAAAGATTAAACTTCAAGTACTAGTTGACATATTTATAATGCAAGTCTACTTGGAATGACAATAATAAAAAAAAAAGATAGCATGACACACACTGAGTGAGATATTTTTTTTGTAAATACTTGCACACACATAAAGTGAGTGTATTTATAAATAGAGTAGGTCACTGGAAAAAATTAAAGAGAAAAGAATACAATAAAAAAATCTGCCAAACTAACTAATTGATTAATGTAAATGAACTTCATATTTTCACAGCAGCAGTGTTGGGCGCCAAGTGAAAACAAAAAAAATCAGAAAGAAGCGCGAACTTAATATTTGTAAGTCGTAAGTAGATTTTACAAATTTGAAGATATGCATATCCTTGCTAAAACAAAACAAAAAAAATAGAAACTCGGTCTAGATGATCAAGTGAAATGTTGAATTGTACTACAAAAACTTCAATCATATTTTAGCTTTCATGTCTACCGATTAATGTTTAAAATCTTACTAAAATGCAAACAAACAGTTTTGTTTGAATTTTCAATTTATATATATATTTTTTTACAGAAATTTCACAAAAAAAAACCAAAAAAAATAAAAATCAATAATCCAGCACATAGATTCACACATACAACTAACTAACTGTATGCACTATAAACAAAAATTCACGAAACATTTCTTCTCTTTATTATCACACTATTTTTATTTTACCAAAAAAAAAATAATAATTAGCCTATTTAACTTGACTAAATGTTTTCCCCTTTTTTTTTATTCAGATCAACGTAATGTGGTGTTTTTTTGTTGTTGTTATATTGGGAAAGCCTAGCCTGGCTTGCTGCATTTCGCAGCATACGTGTACGCAAAAAATTGAAATGATAACAATTACAAAAAAAATCAACGAACGATTAAATAAAATAGATTTTGAAGAGAAAACATGTTTGGCAAAAAAAAGTATGAGGAATATTGACATTGAAATTGAAACTTCCATTGACTTGTATTAAATGTGAGTGAAATGAGGATGAAACGGTTGACTATCAATCTATCTGTCGACCGATCGATCGATCGATCTACCTGTCATAAGGCACACACATTTCAATATTTCATTCATTCAGTTGTCAATCGAATATAAATCCACTTTACACATCTTCATGTATATATATATATATATATATATATATATATATATATATTCAAACAGAAACACAATGGAATATTCTGACACTGAATGTATGTCTATACACTTTACAAATGCAAGAAATTAAGATTGATAAGTAAAGTGTAATGTTTACAGTTGTATTGCTTCTGTCATTAAAATTACAATAAAAACAAGTACTTTTATTTGGATGCATATCTTTATTTGACTGATTGGAATAGGGGTGGTTAGGCGTTCTCGCACAACACCAAAGGTTGCGGGTTCGAATCCTAAGAGGTGCAGGATTGGTGGGTGCGCACTGTCGCTGATGAGTCCCATAGCAGGACGAAACAGCCATCAAGTGCTTCCAGGTCTCTAATGGTGTGGTCTAACAATGATTGATTGATGATTTCAAATGTGAAAAAACACAAATCTCCAAAACTCGAACTCAAACAATATGTGCTGGCCGCTATATAGTCATATGTCATTTAATAATGAGAAATGACTATTGACACAAGCATTTGGGCAACTATAAATTAAATGTAATGCATAGATTATATATCTCGATGAGTTTTTTTTACAATTAAAAACTATACACATGGGTTAACTGTTTAGCTTAAACAATAAATTGCATTGCAAAGTCAGTACTCGACTTTGCTATGCATAATAATTAAGTTATGTGACTAACTTACTGTAAGTCTTTATCAAATAGTTTATGAACTACACAACTGGTGATGAATAATGACATACAACTGAACTGTCCAAAGTGAATTAGGTGATGTGATGTGCTGACACCTGTAGAAACTCAGAGGGTAAAAACCAATAGCACTGGCCAATTTACCATGAAAACATTTTTTGTTTTGTTTATCCAACTCAATGGATTGATGATGGTTTTACCACAATAGGCATCAAACTGATAAACTACATCAAAAATACTACTAAATATAAGTTCATCCCTGTCGGGTGTAGGTAGTAACTACCAAAGACAAATGGGTGAGGTCGTGCAAAATCCCTTGATCAATCAGAGTTAGACATTAACACCGTTGGATGCCGACCCAGTGGTCCAGAGGTTAGTAAGATTTCACGCGCAAGACTGAAGATCCTGGATTCGATTCCTGCGAAATGCATGAGTCGTGGATGTACACTGCTGATGAGTCCCATACCAAGACGAAACGGCCATCTAGTGCTTCCAGATTTCTAATGTTGATCTAACAATGATGGATTGATTATTTCAACGTGTAAAAATAATGATGTCCATTGATCTCTTAATTGAAAAAATCAGACTGAATATAAGTTAGCTAATGATTCTAATAGCTATTCTGATTTTTTTTTAAAAATTCAGTAACTACACACACACACACAAACTATTGATAAATCAAGTATTTCTCAAATAAAGAAAAAAACAGTAGAATAAAATTAGGCGAGAGAAAAAATATTTGGCATGTGATTTTTTAAACATTCTTCCATAGGATAGTTGGCAATTAACTAATTATTGTATTAATCAATCATGTCAATTGGACATAATGAACAATTAGCCAATTTTCACTAATCAGTTGATGTTCTATAATGATGATGATTATTAGTAGTATTTGTTAGTTAGTAGTAGTAGTAATCAAAATTTTTTACTAATCAATTAGTTAATCAGCAAGTGATTTAAACAATCGACAGACAAATTGCCAGTTTCATGTTTACAATGCGTTTATTCATCTCCTACAGGAAACTTTTCTGTTCAAACCAACTGTTATTGTGTTTGTGTCTATGAAGGTGTGTACAAAATGATAGTAGGAAGAAAAAAGAGAAAAAATAGAACACAGTTAATCTCTCTCTCTCCCTCTTCATTCCCACCGTGTACATGGCCAGACTAAAACATGGCTGAAATCCATGAAGTCATTGACAAGTGGACTGACTCATATCGGTAGTTGTCGACTACCTGGTTGGGATCCGCGAGATGATAATAATCGATGGTTAGAGACCTTGAATGACATGGCTCAAAATCGTTTACAATGGCGCAGGTGCATTTATTCTTCGTGTTCTAGATTCTTCAACACCTCTAGTTTTGTCTTTCTAAACTTATCTCACTAAATCATACTTCTAGAATAATATCTTTCAATCCTAACCTCTCCGATTACTTCTAATACCTTTACTACCTCTTCTACCAATAGATTTAAATTGACAATGAAATCTCTGTGTTAATGTGGTATGTCAACATGAACTGATGTACGTACGTACGAAGTTCTTCTATGTTGCATCTGACTGAATGACTGTGTACATGGATTGTTTCACTTGGACAAAATAAACATGCATATATATTTAAATAAATATAACTAAGAGTTTATATCAGTAGTATCTTGTTGCGTGTACTTTGTCAATAGTGTTCAAGTGCATTACTTTGGTTTATATTGATATCCTACACACACGTAGGTGAATGTACCTGCACACAAAAACACACACACACACACGCACTTTACATACCTACATACATACATACATACATCCATGCATGCACATCATACACATACACACCATACGTGAAAATACACAACTAGTGAACTGAGTATAAGTAATAAAATTTCTAAGAGAAAAAACAAACAAACATTCTCATCATTATCATCATCATCATCATAAAAATACAAACAGTCATCATATTTATTTCAATATTTCTATCATTCAATCTTATGTAATAATTATAATAATAATAGTAATAATAATAATATTACAATAAAAGTGCATAAACAAACAGACGTACAACTATTTTTTTTTCTTCTACATAAAATCATTCAATACCACAAGAACACATAATGATAGTAATTTTTTTTTCTAAAAAAAAGAAGGGAATACTTTTAAATCGAAAAAGTATTTTAGAAAAAAAAAACTACAAACAAGCAGAATGAAAGTGAACTACATTTACACAGACGATCAATAATAGTAATGAGGGGTAGGAGGAGGAGGAAGAGGACAAGGAAGATGAAGTGATGATGATGAAGTGAGTGAGGTTTTTCATTCGATTACTTCCTTCCCAAAAAACAAAAAAAACATAAAACAAGATACATTTTTTCGCTTATTTTTTTTTTCTTCCTTTTCTTTACTTCATACTTTATATTTTGCTTCAAGGCAAAATAAGGCATAGTTTTATTACAAAATATATAAAACGTGCCTAGATTTATATATATATATATATATAGTGTACTTGGTTGTACTTTCGGACAAGAAAAAGAAAAATTCCCCCTTTTTTTTTTCTCAGCATATTTCCCACTTTGAAAAATTCAACTAATTTTTTGATGAAACTATAAACTAGTCAGATTAAAAAAATATGATAAAGTCAATTAAAACATACTAATAATTAAAAAGAAAGTTAGTTGAAAAGAATTACAATAGTAATAGAAATTGAATTTTGTATATTTGCAAAAGGCCAATCCGTTGTTAGTGAATTGATCATGATTATTTTGGCAAATGGATTAGGTTGATGAAAATTATTGATTATTAAAAATAATTAGCATTTTATATAGACATGATTGTTATTCCGTCTATTTTATTGATCTGTGTCAATGTTACTCGTAAAACTTTCTAATTTTTTTTTTTACCTCCATTTTCATCCATTCTTCGGGGGGAAGACAAAGGATGAATGCACTATTGCCAAAATGGATCTGTGCTAGGTCTTCGGAATATTCTAGTCACTAGTCACTAGTCAGGATGATAGCGGTTATTCAAACTAGGCAGTTTGAAACTAACTGCAAACCTCACTTTCAACGGTCAGTGACTTCATGGACGAATGTCAATTTTTGATTGGATTGATTGCAACTTCCTTTCAACATACTCTTCTCTCCTATATCAGACATCGAGCACAACATTGTGGCTCTCATAGCAAGGATCATTATATTTCACAGTGATACAAAGATAAACTTCGAATATTACTTCATATTTATTAAATTAAATTTGACTGTTTATATCTAAAATAATGTGAGAAAGATAGGCTTATTGATATTTTATTTATCCGTCCAAAAGGTTGGGGGACGTTAGATCCTCAGAACTCACTTGGAAAAGGTCCTAATTTCGGACTTATTATGTTTTCGCTTAGTTAAGTTGCTTAGTTAACCTTCATCTTAGATTTCCCACTCGAGAAATCCTTGACTATCATTGGTCGATGGATTATTTTAGTACGCTATTTTTGTGGCTCTCCCGAGGATGTTTCTATTATGTATAAATATGCTCGATTTGTGTACTTGTCGACCCTCGTATTTTCTGGGTACTTGTAGAATACACTTTTCTACACCTTATCAAGACTGCTTGATATAGTTAGACGGGTTGGGGACAAACGGATTTGAATAGCCTATTGTAACACTGCATCAATCCGCTTATCGATTAAGGTGAACTCATAATAGTTCTAAGCATAACAATTGACGAACGTATCACATAATAAGATTAATAATAATTAAAATGCTGACAAACAATTAATGCTGAAATCAAACAGAGAAACTGCATCAGTATTCTCTCTAAAAATTTAATTGTTAAGCGCGAAATTTAATTTTCAATCTTCATCTGCTTCGCACTATTTGTGAGTCAAAGTTTAAAAAAACAAAGCTTGAATAATAAATAAGATAACTATTCCTCAATAGACCAGGGAGGAGAAAGTTTTTTTCTTATGAGGTAATTGAGAATTAATTTTTGTTGTTGAAATGTTCTTCTTCACTATATCTGTGCATAAAAACACTAACTGAATACATGTAATTATTATCTAGCTCACTGACTAGGCATTTGTGGTATACATCCACCTCTACGTAAATCAATGAAACTACAAGTTCCTACTACAGTAAGATTAAAACAAAACAGATTCTTGGTATTCTGGTCGTATTAAAATGCCTTGATCATCGAGTCATCAACAGTATGATTAATTTTGGAGCAAAACTACACGTTTATCATGATTATTGCTATTATTGCAACGACTAGTCTGGTGTAGGTAGTAGCATGCATCTAATTAGTGAACGGTTCTTATTGGTAACTTTTCGCAACAAAAAAAATCAAAATTAAAAACACTTTTACTAAGCTGATATTCTGTTGGAAAACAAGTTACTTACTTTTTATTTTAAAAAAAAACAGTATATCAATAATAAAAAAGTATTCATTCAAACAATAATGACCATTATATATATATATATATATATATATATATATATATATATTCACATTGAACTACCATTCATCGTCATACTGTTTAATTGAAATAATTTCCGAATAACATATAATAACTATAATAATTTTCGCTTACGTTGAATCGTTTTTTGAAAATAGCAAACATTGGACAGTTGTGTTTTGTTCTAGTTTACGACTTGTAACTAACTAACTACTGTAAATTGGATCAAGTTATTCAACTAGTAGTCAGTTGGTTGGCTAGTTAGTTAGTTAGTTAGTAATAAAAATTTGGCTTAAAACAGCACAAAAAAAAGTTTGTCTTTTTTTTTTTACAGAAAATTACATGTATAAAATCCAGGGTTGAAAAATAATGTAAATTTAGTTAGCATGGTAAAGATTCATGTAAAAATTGGCTTAGAACCGATAGTGTATATTGTATGCTGAATGACAGAGCGCTAATCATACGAACTAATAATAATAATAATGTTTTGAGGCCTTGAATCTAGTTTAGGGGAATTACTAGTTCAAGAGAAAATAAAACTTGACTTGATAAGTAAATAAGCTATTGCTGTACAATTTATCTTTGGTAGTATAAATTAATAAATTATGGTTCCGGCTCTTTTGTTAAAAAAAAAAAAGAACAGAAAGCCAATTGAACACAAGTAATAGTCATTGAGAGAAAAGCGACTAGCTAATTATGTATAGGAGAGACATAAATCTCCTGAATGTAGCCTAAAAATATTTCCCACACGTGATGATTGTTGAAACAGCCTGAGTATATAAATACGAGTGATGCACCAATTTTATTTATGAAACAAAAAACTTTTTCCTTCAGTGACGGCATTTTATACTTCATTTGAAAGTCAGATACATACGACGGTCGAAATAAACGGAACAAGGATCTTATGAGGCAATGACATACACTAATTTTATTGGTATGTATACAATTCCAGGTGGCCATTGGAACCTGGATAGCATTAGAATTCAGGATGAGTGTTTCGTTCTATTTGGGACTCAGCGGCTAGAATTATCTACATTTCTTTAGCCATGTTCACAGTGAGAATCAACGCTTTACACCTCAACTGCAATGAATTTCACTGATAGACACTATCTAACTTAAATAAAACCTTGTGTGTATATGGTAATATCGAGATGATTTACTCAGGATATAAAAATTTCAACACAGATTGATCAGTTGTAACCCCGTTACATAAGGAACATTGAAGCATTTTTTAATAGCTTTTGAATTCGGAACTCGATAACCAACTTTTATCGAAATAGGGTTGTGGATATTGTTGAGTTTCATTAGAGTCATGAATCGACCAGCGTTACATGACGAATAGAAACCTGGAAGCACCAGATAGGCATTTCATCCTAGTTTTTGGACACATCAACAGTGCGAATTCACGACCTACTCACACGGAAACCAAACCCAGAACCTTCGGTCTCGCACACGAGCGCATAAACTCTAGACCACTGAACCGAGGCGGCCTATAGTAGCACAAAACGGCCGTTCAGTGCTTCCAGGTTTTAAGTACTGGTTTAACACTGATCAATGCCTGACTTCAATGAACCTGATTTCGAAAAGTTCAATAAGACTCACAATGCTTAAAAATATGTAAGAATATTTATGAAAATATCGGGTGATCTGTACCACTGATTTTCTCAGAAGTACTGTCATACTGCATGATTCTGTTGAATACAATGTGTTTCAGAGCTTTCAATCAATGACAACAACAGTCTCGTTACAATGAGATAACAATTATATGAAAACTCTGATTAGTATCAAGAATTGCTTATATACACATAAACAAAAATACTATATTAAAAAAACACATTCACAATGTTCGTTTGGACAGCTAGTAACCATGTTCTATGTATAAACAGTCATAGGGTACCAATATCATTTGGATTCGAAATTTCAAGCCTACATTAATCTGATCAATTTTTTAGTGAATATTTGAAACCATCACATCAGTAAATGTCCCTTATTATCAGTGTTACATGTGTACATAGAAAAAAAGTAATATTTTTGGTTAGATTAATTTTTAAATAATTTTGTTCACATTTACTCAAGAGATATTGACTCATATTGGAAATGACTGATTCCTTAAATCAAAGCATTAGAAGAAATTAAAATGGATGACCTTGAACAGACTACAGCGGAAAATTTGAAATTGTTTGCATACTTATTCATGCACCATCACTAAAACCGACCTTCTAAACTAGGTAAATAGCTGCGGACGATGATCAGATGTAAATTACATCCATTCACACTAGGTAACCTGCATGCCTGGTACATAAGAAGTCGCTAGTTCTTGACATTCATCATGAAATTACTTTTTGGAACTTTTTGTACAACTTAGACATCATCATCATCATCATGAACTATCAAATTTTATTTTATCTTTGAATAACACTAGTAAGAAAAAAAAAGCCGGTGTAGTAAAACTAAGCAGAAAAATCTAAATAAATTAAAATTTAATTGAAATAAAAATATTTTTCAGAAAAATAAGTAAAAAATTCATTAGACCATTATTATTATAAAAACAAGACAAATAAATAATATAAACAAACGTGTTCAATTCAAAAAGAAATTGCAATTCACAATTACTTACTTCAGATATTTGTCAATGATACTGTATATGATCATCATCAACATCATCGTCAGAATCACAAATGGATTGATTTAATAGTTTACTAAATAATTTGTTTAGATTGTTTAATGCGACAAAATCGATCAATAGGTAGGTTGGATAACGATTTCTATTTCTTTCATTTTTTGCTTTCTGAGACTTATGCATTGATATAGAAATGATGCATTTCAAATGCTGTGGAAACAAGCAGGAAAATAGTAAATGAATAGAGGCTTTCGATAAAAATTAATTAAACTAAAAATGTACTGATGCTGAAGATAGATTTCGGACTAACCAACCAATCATATGCTAACTCATAACAACATTTGATCAGTTGTGATTGGTATAGTTCTATCATTTAGAAAATAAGATATATCATTGGTGAGTTTGAGTGAACGTCAAGTTATGATGAGAATTGAGTGCTGTCAAACTGTTGAATTCTGACTTAATGATCTGAAAATCACTTATTCATGGCAATGCCTGGAGATCTTACGCCAGAACTGGCGTAAGTGCCTCAACAATGCATACTGTTTAGAAATTTTAAACTGAAGTGATGTACGAAATTATTTTGGTTTTCAGTGGCTCACCAAGTTAGTGTTAGTTTATGACGGGAATCGGATTTATACAAGATTAATTCATACCAACTACTAGGTTCTCTTCATTTGTATTGGTCGTTTGAATCTTCGCATTGATGTCTAGGACTGTCGTTCGTCAGTCTCTTCGGCATATGTGCGTCCTGTGTGGATAGTCAAAGGTGTCTCCGAAGCATTGCTCGTGTACCATGGAACAACCGAGTAATCAATGCTGTTGTTAGGAAACGAGTACTAGGTAGAGATGGCAGGGCAATGGATGAGGTAGTGAAAATTTATCCGTTGAGGTGGTTGGGACATGTGTTACATATGCCCAACCACCGACTGCCTCGACCTGCTATGTTTTGTGGTGTAGGAATAGGCTGGAAGAATTGTAGAGGCAGCCAAACCAAAACATGGCAGAAATCCATGAAATCAGTAACAAGTGGACTGAGTCATGTTGGTAGATGTAGGAAACCTGGTTTGGGTCCGCGAGATGATAGTAACCGATTGTTGGAGACGTTGAGCGACATAGCTCAAAACCACTTGCAATGGTTCAGGTGCATTCATTCATTGTGTTCTCTCAAATCCTAACCTTCTGAATTCCTCATCACTTTTTCTTTTTAAGTTTATTTCACTAGAGTTTACTTTTCGAATAATATCTTTGAACCCTAATCACTCCAATTACTGCTAATACCTTTACTACCTCTACTACTACGGGATTTGAATTGACAATGAAATCTCTGTGCTAATGCGGTATGGCAACTTGAACTGATGTACTTGCGTATGAAGTTCTACATTGCTGTTGGTGATGCTGTGTGGATAGCCTCGATATTGCCACTAAGTCGCAAGGTCACAAATATAAGATGGATGGTGACTAGCAGTGGAAAACAAGTGTATTTCAAGCTGACGATTCCTGAATAAGACGAAACGCGAGGTCCAGATTCCACTGCTAGCCATTATCTATCTCTGTTTATAATAATTAGTTTTCTACTGATTTGATTTATGTCACTTTTATTGGTTCTTGACTAATTGTCTGATGTTTCGTGTTAGTGACAGATTAATTATGTGAAACAAGACAACCATCTATCAAAAACAGTACAAAAGATCGATCATAATCATATCAACTTACAATCAATGGAAAAATAAATTACAATATGCAATCTACATAAATCAGATTACTTAAAATTAGTTGTTTATGTACAAATTAGGAACTGGTGAGTAATCATAGTAACTCATATATTAGCACGTTAAGTTACATTGATTGAGCCATGTATTTCAGTATTTTTATTGGAAATAAGAAAATGTGCTTACCACATAACCAACAAACCATGAGAAAACCTTACGTTGAACTTTAACAATATATGCATTTAACCTCACTAGAGTTAAGTGGTGACGTGTCATTGAAAATGTAAAGTGTACAAGTGATACTCGGGTAAGTAATTCCCTACAAGAAATATTTTCCATCTGTTATTGGTTGTTTAAGAATACTAACTGACTATGAAGGTATTTTAAGTTTTCTAGTTCTGTTGAAAACTGCCTAACGGAAATCGGGCACCAAATACAAATGAGTCGTTACATGTAAATGTTACATTTAAATTATTCTGAGAGATTGAAACCTTAATAATTCTAATGTTTTGTCAAACAAATGATTTGAGTTTCTGCAAGTATAGAAGCTCGAATCAGTTTATTTGGCAAGTTACTGGAATTATTTAAATTTCAGTAGTTGAGATTAAATTAAATATGATTTGTAAATTTAATATTTTACTGAAAGTAATTCAAGATTTCACTACAACTTCTAAACTAAATCTTACTTTTCAAAGTATCTCTTAGCTAGTGCGACTTTACTCTTTATATTTTTGACAAACTAATACATGATGAACTACTCCCTGCATCAATACAACGATTTCTGTTAACTTGGGCACAATTTTGGCCTCCAACGTGCCTAAAGATAACGAAATATTCGTTGGTGAAATGACCAGCCCTTAGTAGACATTCGAATGCATGTTTTTGAACCTTATAACACACAGATTACATCTGATTGTGATCGAATAAAGTTTGATGTGGATATTAGAAAGTATCATTTGATCTTTCTATAGTCAATCACTAGGCAAATTACAAATTATCTATGAAATAAAATTTTCTAATGTTTAGTTAAATATGAAGACGAAAATATGTTACACAAATTCGTATCATTTTTTTCTCAAATATAATTGTAAAAACAGGGCAATGATAGTTTTTTTGGTAGTTTAATCAGCAATGTTTTATTTACTCTAGTAGTCAGTCACTCAGTTACAACGTAGAACTTCGTACATGCATGCATTTCTGCCATGTTTTGGTTTGGCCGCCCCTAGCTTTCTTCCAACCTATTCTTACACCACAAAACATAGCTGGTCGAGGCAGTCGGTGGTTGGGCATATGTAACACATGTTCCAACCACCTCAACTGATAAAGTTTCACTACTTCATACGTTGCCCTGCCATCTCTACCTAGTACTCGTTTCCTAATTATAGCATTGCTCACTCGGTTGTCCCAGGATATACGAGCAATGCTTCGGAGACACCTATGATTGAAAATAAGCAATTTCTGCGTAGTACACTCGTACTTTGGTTAACAAATGGAAATCTCGCCTGCGCCATAAGTGACCCAGGTTGGCAAAAACCAATCGAGCATTCTGTATCCGAGCTGAGTCACCAGGCCAGAATCACGAGATAAGTGAAGCGGTCTACACGCTCAACTACTTGACTCCCTATGAATAGTACAGCTACCTATGCAACGCAATCTTGAAGCAACATTTTGCATTTCGACGGGGAGAACCGCATCGCCAACTTGCTTGCATTGTTGCTTAAAGTAGTCAGAAGACTCTGCATTTTGTCAGCGTTTTCCCCAAGTAGAATTATATCATCAGCATGCGATTTCTCTGTTTCAAATCACCATCATCATCAACAGCAAATATATATATATATATAGTCGGTAACATGGGCTATTCACACTTTAATTATAATTCGACTTGTCATAGTAGTAAAGTACACTTTAGCATTTTATCACACAGAGAAATAATGGCATAGACACCGCTTAGCAGCGCCATATGTAAACACACATCTCTCATGGGATGACCGAATTACTTTTGTTACAATATCAACGAAACTAAAAATATTTTTTTATGGTTAATACAACGAAAAACTTTATTTCGGAATCAAAAAAAAATACATGACATGAATTATTTTTAGAAAAAAAACAAAACAAATAATAAGGTATTTGTTAAAATAGACTTATTTATCAGTAGATACAATTTACTTCCATTTCATAGGTCAACATCAAGTTCAAGTGATTGATATTGAGTGAAGTAGATAAAACAATAAGTAAAGATTAAAAAAAAAAGAGTTCATCATCAAGAGAGTGAAAGCACAAACACTGAATTCAAATTGAGTATTTGTTTTAATTTTACTTAGAGCATGGCGTTAAATGATGAATTAAATTAATCAAACTAATTATCAACATTTATATATCTTTAATTCAAATTAATGTTTCTAGTAACGATTTGTCAATTAAAACAAATAACACATACACATATTCAATGTACAATTATTGATGAAACAATTGATAGAACTATAATAAATCACTAAATGATGCCAAAGTTTCGGTTTAGTCAGTCATATTCAACATAGAGCCACATGAAAATTTACATCTACCCGAAATTTGAACATGATATCAGCATAGTGAGATAAAATTAGCAAGAAAAGTATCTGAGTAATCGAAGTAGTAATAATAGTATTAGTAGTATCAGCGGAAGTAAAAAACATGACTTCATATCATGGTATACAATTGAACTATTTTCAATGTCTTGTGATCACTCAAATGATCACGATTATTCATATCATTGTTTCAAACAATCTTTAAACAACCTATCAAAATATCCAAAGTTGATTCAGCTGTTTCATATTGAAATGAATGATTAATACTGACATGATAATCATTGTTATGATTACTTCTGTTAGAATTTTTTTGTCTTATGTCAGCAGCAGCAGTTCTTCCGCTTTATTGACAACAATTTTGCGTGCTTAGTGTAAACTAATTCACCTCAAAGTTTTCTGTTCTTTTGTAACACAGATTTGTATGATTGTCGTGAGTAATTTTTATTATTTTTTTTCTTTTCATTTCATTAAATTAAATTACTTTTTAATTAAACATGCTTTTTTTCAAAACTAGTGAGTTTAAAAAAAAAATAGTATTTAAAGATCATAAAATGAAATATTTTTACTTCATGTTAAAATGTTTTTTTCTAGTATCACCATAAAGGCGATCTGGACTTCGCAGATGACTTGGCTCTTCTATCGCACACTCAACAACAAATGCAAGAGAAGACGACCAGTGTAGCAGCAGTAGGTCTCAACATACATAAAGGAGAAGGCAAAATTCTCCGATGCAACACAACATGCACCAAACAAATCACTCTTGATGCAGATGCCTTGGAGGACGTTAACACCTTTACATATCTGGGCAGCATCATCGACAACCAAGGTGGATCCGATGCAGATGTGAGGGTGAGGATTGGCAAAGCAAGGGCTGGATTTATACAATCGAACAACATCTGGAACTCCAAACAAATTTCAATCAACACCAGAATCAGGATTTTCAATACAAATGTCAAGACAGTTGTACTATATGGAGCAGAAACTTGGATAACTACGAAAGCCATAATCCAGAGGATACAAGTGTTTATTAACAGCTGTCTACGCAAAATACTTCGGATTCGTTGGCCAGACACCATCAGCAACAACGAACTGTGGGAGAGAACAAACCAAATTCCAGTGGAGGAGGAAATCAGGAAAAAGCGGTGGAAGTGGATAGGACACACACTACGTAAAGCACCTAACTGCGTCACCAGACAAGCCCTCACATGGAACCCTCAATGCAAAAGGAAAAGAGGAAGGCCAAAGAATACATTACGCCGAGAAATAGAGAAAGATATAAGAGGAATGAACAAACATCGGAAAGAACTGGAAAGGGTAGCTCAGGACAGAGTTGGTTGGAGAAAACTGGTGGGCAGCCTATGTTCCATTGGGGGTAACAGGCGTAAGTAAGTAAAGTAAGTAAGTACCATAAAGGCAGTTCTCATTAATGAAAATGCAAGCAAGTGTTGTGTACCGCACCAACGTCATCATCATCAATATCGTTGATTGTTAGCTTTGTTAAACAATGTTATCAACTGCAGAGATTTCTATACTCTTTCAGATAGACACAAAAATAATATTTTGTTGACAGATAGAGTTTGAAAGTAAATGACCAGAAAATTACTAGTTTGCCACTGTGAAGGTTTATGTACTAAATGACTGCTTTAGATAATAGCAGCTCATATCAATGTGTTGAATATAACAAAATAATTACACTCAATAGAATATATGTATAAATTATATTAGCTGATTTCTAAAACGTGATTATATGTACAGCTATAATGAATCAGTGTAAAAATGAAGAATAGCTCAATGTTAGAAGAATAACTATTACTTTGATTTTAGTAAATGTCTGTGGTAACAACAACATTGAGTAACTACTGTCATCTGTTATTTCCTTATCAGTCAGTCAGTCAGTCAGTTACAACATAGAACTCAACTAATTCACTCCTTATCACTAGTTCAGGTGCCGATACAAGCCAATCTTGAAGCAATATTTTGCATTTCAAGAGCGAGAATCGCATCCTCAACATGCTGGCATTGTTGCTCAAGATGGTCAGAAGACTGCATTTTGTCAGCGTCTTCACCGAATAGAACCATGTCATCAGCATACTTTAAGTCAGAAAACATGTCTCCTGGTAGAAGGTCCATTCCTGAAAAGTCATACGAAGATAATTTTACCTCTCAAAGCATGTTCACGACAAATTTGAATAGGAACGAAGAGAGTGTCATTTCCTCATAGAAACATTGTAAGTCTATACTTAGTCAGAAATGAACCATTGTGTATATACAGAGAATAAATAAATGACAGGTTTTTCAGATCTATATACAACGACACGTGTATATGATAAAAAGTTACGCAACTAACTAACTAGCTGTTTCGCAATACTTGTTTGTTACAATTTCAATTTCAAAAAAACTCAAATACCTATGGAATAAATTAAAAAACATTACGAAGTTACAAATCAGTAAGTTGGTGATTTACTTTATCCTAAGAGAAGAGTTGTTGAGTTAATGAAATAATTACCACTGACTACCTTAATAATGAAGCTTAGTGTAAACACTCATATACTTTGATTACAGAGTTATGCTCGTTATCTTGAGGATTGGAATTGAGTGTATAAAGTCATTAAATTACAGCTTAACAGTACTAGTATAATAAAACTTCTGAGTGACCCATTTGCAATCCACAGTTTAGAATATAAAACTTTAAACTTTTATTAGTCAAATGTAAAAAAATATTCAATTGATACAACCTTCAAAACAGTATAATGGATATTATATTTTACTTCAGTAAAACATTAGTCGATAACTTTTCAAATATTTAATTGTATACAAACAATAAAACAGAGATTTTTTGTTAGTTAAACAAAAAATCAAAGATAGAATAGACTTAGGTGTTGTTTAAACTGCCTGATGGAATGCTGCCATTAGAACGGTGTTTAACAATTCTATTGTTTGAAAATAGTTCTCGATAACTACAGAAATTCTAAGAATTTACATCGATAATAATCATGATAACTATATAGTTAAGACCATGAAATAGTTCTATACTATCCACTTTAATGGTTATAGCAGTTAATTTATAATTACTGAATTGTGGGTTCGAACCCCACCTAACATTCTATTTTTTTACAGGAACTAAGTGGTTTCTTTAGATTTCTACATAAATCCAATGATATATAGCTTAAATAACTAAAACAAACTTAATAAATAAATTACAAACAGCTATTGAACTGTGCTGTATCATTAACAATTAATAACTTTCAGCTTTAATCACAAATTAAAATTATACTGCATAGTATATGTCATTGGTTAATTTAGAAATAAAGTATTATAATACATATTAGTTATTCATTTTCAAACAGAACTTCATTCACTAAAGTGATCACTTCTTGAAAACTAGAGACGATTGTCTTCTGTTCTACTGTAACTAAACATGAACATAAACGGATATTTTCACCATTCATTATTCGTTGAAGTTCCGGCCATACTAGTTTGAGGTTACAGTTTACACAGAGTATACATTCATCAAGATAAGTAAGAAGGTTCTATTAGTGATGTGATTAAAGTATTTTAACCAGCTTTGTTAAGATAATAAAGTTGAAAATAATTAATAGACATGATTAATTCAATTAAACTAATCGAAAATGGCAGACATTGTTATATTTAAACAGTTGAACAATAGAATGGAATCAAACTGACAATTCCATCTACGATCGACTACATTACATGAACACTAATTTTCATCGTGAAATATTTCACAAGCTTTATTTTAATGCTAGTCAATAACTAATCATATCTTAAATGAACAAAACAAATTATACACATCAAAGATAATGAAATACACTGGATCCTATGATTCTCAATAACAACATTTTCTCTATGGTTTGTAATAACCTATTAGACACATTCAGTGTTGTGGTATACATTACTCAAAACATCTAAAAAAGATATCCATTCATATTAACAAATGTCGCCGTATGATTTTGTTTAACTCATATGCCTATGATTATTCACTCGTTAAACATATTTTTGAACAGTAATCATGTATATATATTTATATATTGTATGAATAGGCAGCTTATATATATATATATATATATATATATATATATATATATATATATATATGTATGCACACAGACATGTTAATCACACTTATCAAGTGTTATTATGATTAATATATATGTAGTATGTGAAAGTGCTAGAGAAAAAATATTTATCGATCCTGTTGAATTTTTGTTTGCATACATTTGAATAAATCAGATAGAAAAACATTTTTGCAATCGTAACACATTAGTAAACTTCAAAACTTAACTTAAATAATTAATTATTTCTTGTTGATAGTTATTTTTAATAATAATAATAATAATTATTATTATTATTATGAAACTGTGTAGATTGTGTGAACTAAGCCGAATCCTTCATGATTCAGGATAAAATGTTGTAAGTACTTTATTTTGAAGGTTATTTTATCATAAGTGATTATCAATAGAAGGAAGACCTACTGAAAACTATGTAGGACCAGATAATTTATTTTAAGATCTCTTAGCAGCACGTTGTCACTAACTTAAGAAGGATTGACAAAAAAAAACCCAACTTTCGGCTTTCGAAATCGAACTCGATAAGTGATCTACTGTTGTGTGTTTGTTCATAATAGTCAGTCTTTAACAGTTAACAATCTAGCACGATATGTATCCGATACGACCAAATGAGTTGTGTTCTTTTTTCACAGCTTGATTGACTACAAACATCATGAATTCCTGTAGATCGTCTGGAAATTTACTTCTGAGTATGGAGACATCAATCAGTTTTTCAATGCTTTCTGAATTCTTAAGCCTCTTTGCATGTTGAAAGTAATCAACCATTGAAATATCTCTTTTTTTTTTAATCGTATTCAACTTATATTGCTAGTTTGTGAATGAATTCCAAATTACCATACATCAATAAACAAATTTTTTTGACACTCTTATGCAAAATACTTGGTCGGTAATTGTCGACTACCTGGTTGGGGTCCGCGAGATGATAATAACCGATGGTTAGAGACCTTGAATGACATGGCTCAAAATCGTTCGCAGTGGCGCCGGTGCATTTATTCTTTGTGTTCTCTCAAATCCTAATCTTCTGGATTCTTCAACACCTCTAGTTTCGACTCTCTAAACTTTTCTCACTGAATCATACCTCTTGAATAGTATCTTCTAATCCTAACCTCTCCGATTACTTCTAATCCCCTTACTACCTCTTCTACTATTGGATTTGAATTGACGATTACTTCTCTGTGCTGATGTGGTATGGCAACATGAACTGATGTACTTATGTACAATGTTCTATGTTGCATCTGACTGCCTGACTGACTGAAATACTTGGTGAAAAAATTACCAAATACTTTTGCACTAACTTACTAACATTTGATTATATCTGTAATCCATGACCTAGGGTAAATATGATTAGAAATAATGAACAAGTCCTAGAATCTGTGTATTTGAAAGTTAATGAAATATTTATTAGGCTATATTTATTAAACTATATGAATAATATGACTATTTACTATGTTGATTCTTCCTAAACGTTGAACAAATTGAATGTCATATAAATTTTCTCATTTTTAATTCCTAAAATAATAGTTTGCTAGTAGACGAAAGTAGAATATATATATATATATATATATATATATATATATATATATATATATATATATATATATATATATAAGCTTACTAAATTGTCTAGAATAGTTCATTACAGGTCTATAGAATATTGATAGATGCTATGTCTTTATCTCTATGCTTGATAAAAATTAAAATGTTTCTACTCAAAATACAAACAAATGACTCTATCAGAAGACTGACACCTAAATGTAGACTCTTAAAAGACAATGTATCATGTGAATAATCAAAGAAACAAGACTTTAGTAGCGATTGTAGCTATTGTAGAAAGATGAAACATAAACTGAAGTCCACAAAAATGATATTCTATATATTCTCACCTAACGGAAAATTTTTCATTTACACGTATTATGAAAGGAACAAGATCTACATCTACCATAGCTTAAAAGATAGTCTATACTATCCATAAATGAAATGAGTATTCGATAAAAATCAATTAAATTATAAAAACTTCAAAAAAAAGACAGAAAACATAGAATAATAAAACACATTTTAATATTTCGGTCTCTTTATAATTAACTAAAAACTAACACACTGAGATTGTATGTACCTATATATATATATATATATATATATATATATATATATATATATATATATATATATATATATATATATATATATATATATGTTCCAAATGCTTTTCATTCTCTTGGGAGAATTCTACTTTACTGAATAAAATCAGTGTGAATGTGCGAAAGGCAAAATGAAATGAGAAAAATTGTATACATATGTCTGGGATTTAAACTCAGTCTTTTACTTTCAGTAAATTACGAACAGACTGTAAATGACAAATTCGTTTGTTTTGTTTTTAATTTTTAGAAAGTGAAAAGTAAAAGTTAATACTTGTCAATAAAATATTCATTAGTAAGGGGTTGTAGAAATTGTTTACTCACAATGAAATCATGAACTGACCTAAGGTAAAAACGTTATGTCAAAAGATTGTAACATGTAGAAAGTACATCAGTTGGAAGCGATCATTTGCACTAAAATTCAATGTTAAGTAGGCTAATGCAGTAGCATTTTTACATTTTGCCTTTTATCAATAATTCTAACACAACACTATCACAAAATTTGTTTATTCTTATGGTATATTTAGTAATAAAGTAGTTCACACACCTAACAGTTTAAGAATCAAGCTTGTGGTTTTTCAATGAGTTACATGATTGCGAGTTATTTTTTTCAGAACTAATAAAGTTTATGAAGATTTCTGTTAGTTTTATTATATTATCTAGTAGAATACACTTATCGCTTTTGTGTATACAGAAAATGCTACTCCTGATTTTTGCTTTATTGATAATCTTGATTATATAGACCTATGTATTTGGATTTGACTATAAAGGCATATATATATCAAGGTTTATAAGTTAGTAATCAAGATATTTACTGCAAATAAAACTAGTTCTAAAACATCTTTACAGCTTTCAAATTATTATTTACTGTTGGTGTACGACAGACAGACAGACAGACAGATACAACGCAGAACTTCGTACATAAGTACATCAGTTCAAGTTGCCATACCACGTCAGCACAGAGACGTAACGTTGGTGTAAAATATCATCAAAGTTTACAATTTAGACTTGTAAAACTATGAAATTTTACACAATAAGGCGATGTAAAACTTCATGCAACCAACATTTGTGAACATTAGAACTATTTTATCTCCAAAAAATATCTTATGATTTCCTTACATAATTTGCTGACAGAAACTTATTCAGACAATAAAGTACTCAGAAGTTCATGAGGAATATGATTTTATATTAAAGTGTACATCTATACTGTTTCAGAGTATACTTAAAGCTGCAAAGTTAATTGGGTGGTAGTCTCTCCGATTAATAAATAACATTTAAAAATCCTCAATCACTTGTCAAATTGTCTAATTCCATGGTATGAGTAGTGGAGAAGTATAATTAAGTTAAGTAATAAATATTTAAGCAATCATATTAGCTGTAAGAAAAATATTTATAACTGCTTAATAATTTATAGGCACGATTCGTGCACTATTTTCAAAATTACCAAATAATGCATCTATGCAGCTAATCAGATGTATATTAAAGCTTGAATAGTCAAGATCAAATGATCGGAAACGACAGACTAGATAAGAATGATTACATGGAGGTGTGATTTTATATTTACTTTGGTGATTTTATAGACTTTGTTAACAACAACAGAACTACGTACTATGTTGTTTTTTAAGTTAAACTTGTTTGTCGAAAACACCTTAGTATTTATTGAAGGCATATTTTTTCAGTTACCAGAGACTTATAGTTCTAACTTCCCTGATTTCGTTTTTTCAGACTTGAGGATTGATAAGACTATTATGAAAATATCAAATAATACAAAATTTTAAAATTGAAATATTTCCAACAATAGGACTATATTTCGGTGAAGCTATGAGAGCTGGCTTTCCCATCAGTCTAACCAAACTTAGCCAACTTAATGGAAACATATTTGACATAAGTGAGAAAATTTATTACTCCTTTCTTTCCATGCTTCCTTTACTAAGGGAAGTTAACTAAGACAATAGAGTATTCTTTTAGACTTAAAAATGAAACATGGTCTGCGGAACGTTTAAGAATTTTAGATATATCACATCTGTATAGAGGAGAGAAAAGTAAAGCCTAGGGAAAAAAACTTCTCTTAAGTCAAAAATATATAAAGTGATCAATAGGTTGACTGGTAGAATTTCATAATACATGTATAGATCTCAGGATAGATAACATCCAGTGAAGAGGTAATAAAGTTTTTCTAGAGCTTTATTGCTCGTTTATTTTTAAACCAAACTGGTAGCAAAGAAATGTGCACTAAATTGTTTCGAACTCACATACTGGAAGTAAATTATTAAACAAACTAAAGTCTATTCAAGAGAATCTAAATCAAGATACCAAAAAGTGTTTAAGTACATATATGAGACAATAAATAAGTAATAGTAATATACGACTAACGGAACAGGCACTTCCCGCTAATTGTTGTAAGGAAACTTAGCCAACGTTTTGATATTAGATATTAAAATGCAATGTTAATATTAAGCAAAACGAATCGTCTGCCCAACCTCCTAAGCGCAATTTAGAACAAGTCATTACTGGTTCTTGCGAAATAAAGTATTACCAATTCAGTTTGACTAAGCCTGCATGCATAATTAACAGGATCTTTATTGTTTGTTTAGCCTTACCTCTTAAATATCTCTACAACATTTACCAACGGAGGCAATGTTTAGTAAGAAAAAGGGCAGAGACGATGTTTGGACTCTTTTATGATACTATGTATGGCAATTTTGGCATTAACGCTGATTATACAAAGCCTGGTAATAAATTGAGTCAGGGAGAAAAAACCGAAAGCATAACCACACAAGTCCTAAACGAATTCCTTGTAGCAATTATAATAGTGACATTCGCGTTAAGTATCTGAAGCGAATATATTTTCTGATCTCCTGACCATTCCCTAAAAGTGATTAAAGACTAAAAAGCTACAAGCTGGCTACCGCGTGTAGTAACAATAAGGAACTGTTAAACTAACATACGAAACATAATTACATAAACGTCATGACTCATAATAAGATAATTTTAGGTAAAACTCTATTATATCCAGTACTTTTAGCACGAGTTTACATGAACCGATGATTTTGTCTAATTTTTTTCGTCTCTAAATAAACAATCTTATTTCACATGTTTGAAAAATATCACATTTATGAGGCACATGACAAGTTGATGACATAATTTTCAAAATATCAAAAGTCAGAAGAAACCACTGTGACCTACCAGAGACTACACAACCGCGGAGACACCGAACGCGCAGCTGATTTTAAGGTCACGCAATACCGGCGCTGCTATTTAACTACCTTGAAATTGCATGATTTAAACAAAGTTTATTGTTTAATATACATGCATTAGTTTATGTACCAAAGTTTTCTAGGAAGAATAAAAGAATCATGTTTAATGTTTCAAAGGCGAAGTCTGTAAGGAATTAAGTTAATAATATCATCAAATCTATCATTTTGTGTGACAAATATTGGTACTATGTGATCCATATATTTCACTTATACAGATAGATGTTCTTCGAATATTATGCTTACAAAACCTAGACTAAAAGTATGAGATGATTCTTCCCCAACTGTACTATTAGGACTTACGCAGATACCTACCATCAAGTGGTTTATGTATTTTTAGTTCATAGTTCATGATTATAGCTATTGATACTAAATCAGTAGTTTGTGTTACTTCCAAGACCTATGAATCCGGTGATAATTTATCTTGAGTTTCACAAGTAACAACATCAATTACCATAACTAGATTTACATTACGGTTGTTGTTTGTATCTTGTACGCTATTAAATGTCACACTTTAATCGCAACACATCACGTTTATCGGTATAGTTGGACTAAAACTCAATAAACGTGACAGTGAACGACATTAATCTGCCAGTCAAAAGACAAAACATCTTCATTTCAGAGGAATTTACACGAGGCAGAAATAGATAAGTGATGATGTCTCCAACAATGAAGCGAGGTGAAGTGGGATGGAATTCTGAAGGTAAAGTTCTAAGAAAACCCAGTTTCAGAATTTCCGTCAAAACACTACCTTGCACGAGTGAAGAATGATACTATTTATATACCTTTAACAGCATTTAAGACGTCGATTTAGCCTAACTTGTTCATCTTGAAAAAGAAGACAGATTAATCACAACCTTTTGCTCACGTCATTCAAAACTATCGTCCAACACTCTGCTTCATGAAACCTTGATATTTATGTGAATAGAAAGAAGTCTCGAGCTATTATGAACCAGTTGATTTCTTCGCGCCCAATTCTTGTTCCAGCTGTTTTGTATTTTGTAATGGATAAACGTCTAGCCACTCGACTGAACTCACTCTAGTCAAGTAGCAGTTGTTTGTAAATATGTATGTCCCGTGATTCCAATGAATACATTCGTTTCAGGAAAGTAGAGTTTCTGGATAACTGCATCTATCAATCACCAGGCCAGGGATCAGTTAGAAGCACTGTGAATTATAATGAAAAGAAAATCCTAATGGTAGTATGAATAAGATTTCAGAACTAAGTAAATAAATGGCTAATTTAGTTTATTAATTGTGAGAGGACAGAAGTGTAACTAAGGGAGAGGAAGCAGATATAATAGACGAGATAGATTAACTGAGTGATCTGAGAAGATGGCAATAATAACAACTAGCCGGTCTCAAGACATCCATCAGGCGCAGCTTGTGAACAAAGGAGATAATAGTCAGTATGTGAGTACATGTTTATCAAGTCTCTTCCAAAAGCTGTCCACGAAGGGGGCTCTGATCACCTCGGCTGGGAGAGCATTCCAAGTCTCAGCCACCCTTAATGAGAAGTGTGCACGAACCTGAGTGTTCGCTATTTAATGCGCATTATATAGAGGATTCCCTCTACGGGAGTGATGATGGATCGGCAAGATGCTCACGTTGGGATAGTTTGGCGTGCTTATTGTGTTTTACATCATAATCAGATCACCTCTGATTCTTCTGTATATCGGGGAAAATAATTCCAAGTGCTGGAGTCTATCTTCGTAAGGTCTTTTCCTCAACCCTATCATCCATTTCGTCTCTCGTCTCCGCGCTCGATACAAGAGATTTTTGTCTCTTTTGGCGAGAGAGGTGTGTGCCGACGTTGTGAACCTCAAAATGTGACCGTGCATATGTCTTAAACAACATTAAGAATAATTGTGGGGTGATAGTTCCAAGTTTTCTTCGCATAAAGTAAAGAGTTGAATTAACCTTGGTTGCATCGCCACTAAAGTTCAAGCCGCTGTAGGGGCTTTCGGTGGTTATTAAACTGAGATCGCGCTCTAAGAAGACATTAGAGAGCGGACTTCCGTTGACGGTGTACATTGTTTGCATTATATGGGGTAGAATGTACATGACCTGACATTTCTGCTGGTTTAGTTTTAAGCTGTTGCCCAGTCTTCAGTCGGATCCTCTTCGCTTCCAATGGACCTCCATCGTCTGAATGGATCTGTGCCATGGAACTCAGGTTGCCTAGCTGGTCGTTAACGAATTTTAGGAAGAGATGTGGGCCTAAGATGGTCCCCTGTGAAACTGCATATGTTGAAACTCTCGTGAACACCATTTACCTTGATACGGAACTTTCTACTTTCAAAGTAGTTTCTGAGCCAAGATAGCGTGGGTCAGTAAGGCCTATTTCTGCAACCTTCAAAATTAGGCGTGCGTGGGGTACTGTGAGAAGGGTTTTCCTAATTCTAGAAGTATTATGTGCGTCGGTATCTATTGGTCCCAACGGAATATTAAACTGTCCAATGCTATCTGAATATTGGATACGCAAGTCTGGCCTTTTCGAAACTCATTTTAAGCTTCATGAAGTATTTTGTTCTTATTCATGTACTCCCTGATGTGTTCGTTCACTAGCTCTTCCATTACCTTTAATAGTATTGGTAGTAATGCGACTGATCTGTAACAGGTTGAGCCCTTCCTATTTCCTCCTTTGAAGATTGAAGACAGTAGCTTATTTCCATTAAGCTGGGAGTTGGTGTAACTCAAGTGAATGCATGAATAGTTCACATCTCTATGAACAGAGGGCTTCTGCACACACGTAGCCGATCCTGGGTTTATTACCTGACCTCTTTCATTAGGGGCTATATAGGCTTACGTATGAAGAGTCATGGAGTGCTAAGGGCAGCTTGGATGTAGCTAGACTGATTGAACTTTGCAATTGACCTGGTATGTCTAACTGTTCTCTTATCTCACACATAGCAACGAATTCAAGTGAATGTGGCCTGCATTGCAGAATCCACCTTAGCAACAGACCTCAATTAATGCAAGGAAAAAAATTAAGATCTTGAGATACAACCTGGTGAGCACCAAGGAAACCACGATTTACAGAGAAGCTCCAGATGATGCGGAAAGGTTTATAAACCCAAGCAATATCATTCTTAACTCCGCCAGTGGAACCTGAGGGGCTACTGCCGGTCCCAAGCCCGGATAAAAGAGGAGGGTTGGACATGGGGTTGGCGACCCTAATCCGTCAAAAACTAACTTGCCAAAAAACGCTAACCAGAAAAAATAATTCAAACCATTTTAACTCTGCCCTGGGAGTTGGAAGAAGAATTATGACGTCGTTAACTTGCAGAACTACCAAAGCCATCATCCAGAGGATACAAGTGTTTATTAACAGTTGTCTACGCAAAATACTTCGGATTCGTTGGCCAGACACCATCAGCAACAACGAACTGTGGGAGAGAACAAAGCAGATTCCAGTGGAGGAGGAAATCAGGAAGAAGCGGTGGAAGTGGATAGGACACACATTGCGGAAAGCACCTAACTGCGTCACGAGACAAGCTCTCACATGGAACCCTCAAGGCAAAAGGAAAAGAGGAAGGCCAAAGAATACATTACGCCGAGAAATAGAGAAAGATATGAGAGGAATGAACAAACATTGGACAGAACTGGAGAGGGAAGCCCAGGACAGAGTTGGTTGGAGAAAACTGGTGGGCGGCCTATGCTCCATTGGGAGTAACAGGCGTAAGTAAAAAAAGTAAGTAGTGATGAAAGCCGAGTTCCCTCGGAAGTCACGGGGCCGATGCCTCTTCTGACAACCAGAGCAACCATTTTTTTAGGTACATGGAACATTCGTACATTGTGGGAGACTGGAAGACTATTTCAAGTTGCGGCACAAATGAAAAGATACAACCTCGAGGTGCTTGGAATCAGTGAAACACATTGGACACAGGTAGGACAACTGAGACTTGCTTCAGGGGAACTGCTGTTATACTCTGGTCATGAAGAGGAAAACGCTTCACATACACAAGGAGTTGCACTGATGCTGTCCAAACATGCACAGAAGGCACTGATAGGATGGGAATCTCATGGGCCGAGGATCATTGAAGCATCCTTCAAAACAAAGAAACAGGACATTACAATGAATGTCATCCAATGTTATGCACCTACCAATGACTACAATGACGACACTAAAGATCAATTCTACGAAAGGCTGCAGTCAATCGTCGATAAATGTTCACCAAAGGATTTGACGATTCTTATGGGAGACCTGAATGCCAAGGTTGGAATGGACAACACTGGATATGAAGACATCATGGGACGACATGGACTGGGAGAAAGGAACGAAAACGGTGAGAGATTTGCAAACCTATGTGCCTTCAACAAACTGGTCATCGGTGGCACAATATTCTCGCACAAACGCATTCACAAAGCCACATGGATTTCACCGGACCACACTACTCTAAACCAAATTGACCATATCTGTATCAACAAAAAGTTCAGAAGGACCATGGAGGATGTGAGAACCAGGAGAGGAGCTGATATAGCTTCAGACCACCACTTGCTGATCGCCAAAATGAGACTGAAACTAAAGAAGCACTGGACAACGGGGCAGACAACATCACAGAAGTTTAATACGGCCTTTCTTCGGGATACTGTAAAACTCAACGAATTCAAGGTAGCCCTCACCAATAGGTTCCAGGCCTTTCAGGATGTACTCAATGGAGAGGAAGCAACATTGGAGAACAATTGGAAAGGGATTAAAGAGGCAATCACTTCAACATGTCAGGAGGTCCTTGGTCGCAAGAAGCACCATCACAAGGAATGGATCTCTGTTGATACTCTCGCAAAAATTGAAGAAAGGAGGAACAAGAAGGCAGCAGTGAATGTCAGCCGAACAAGAGCGGAGAAAGTTAAGGCGCAAGCCGAGTATACAGAAGCAAACAGGGAAGTGAAGAAGAGCATCAGAGCTGACAAACGAAAATATGTGGGTTATCTAGCAATGACGGCGGAAAAGGCTGCAAGAGAAGGAAACATGAGACAATTGTACGAAACAACAAAGAAGCTCGCCGGGAACTATCGTAAACCAGAACGACCAGTGAAAAACAAGGAAGGCAAAGTAATCAGCAACACTGACGAACAGCGAAATAGGTGGGTAGAGCACTTTAAGGAACTCCTAAATCGACCAGCTCCTCTGAAGACACCCAACATCGAAGCAGCATCCACGGACCTCCCAATTAATATTGGCGCACCTACGATTGAGGAGATCAGTATGGCCATCAGACAAATCAAGAGCGGCAAAGCAGCAGGACCAGACAACATTCCAGCAGAGGCAATGAAAGCAGATGTAGAAGCAACTGCGAAAATATTTCACATCCTCTTCAAGAAGATTTGGGATGAGGAACAAGTACCATCAGATTGGAAAGAAAGATACCTGATCAAAATACCAAAGAAAGGTGACCTGGGCAAGTGTGAGAACTACAGAGGCATCACTCTTCTTTCAATACCAGGCAAAGTCTTCAACAGAGTATTGTTAAACAGAATGAAGGACTTCGTAGACGCCCAACTTCGAGATCAACAGGCCGGATTTTGTAAGGATCGATCATGTACTGACCAAATTGCTACATTACGGATCATTGTGGAACAATCAATTGAATGGAACTCACCACTCTACATCAACTTCATCGACTACGAGAAAGCATTCGATAGCGTGGTGGATAGGAAAACACTGTGGAGGCTTTTTCGACACTACGGTGTACCTGAGAAAATAGTCAACATCATACGGAACTCTTATGATGAATTCAACTGCAAAATCGTGTACGGAGGACAGCTAACCGACTCTTTCGAGGTGAAGACCGGTGTCAGGCAAGGTTGCTTACTCTCACCCTTTCTCTTTCTCCTGGTCATCGACTGGATTATGAAGACGTCGACGTCTGGAGGGAAGCACGGTATCGACTGGACAGTTAGGACGCAGCTGGACGATCTGGACTTCGCGGATGACTTGGCTCTTCTATCGCACACGCAACAACAAATGCAAGAGAAGACGACCAGTGTAGCAGCAGATTCTGCAGCAGTAGGTCTCAACATAAATAAAGGAAAAAGCAAAATTCTCCGATGCAACACAACATGCACCGACCAAATCACTCTTGATGGAGATGCTTTCGAGGACGTTAACAACTTTACATATCTGGGCAGCATCATCGACAACCAACGTGGATCCGATGCAGATGTGAGGGTGAGGATTGGCAAAGCAAGGGCTGCATTTCTACAGTTGAAAAATATCTGGAACTCCAAACAACTTTCAATCAAAACCGAAATAAGGATTTTCAATACAAATGTGAAGACAGTTCTACTGTATGGAGCGGAAACATGGAGAACTACCAAAGCCATCATTCAGAAGATACAAGTGTTTATTAACAGTTGTCTACGCAAAATACTTCGTATTCGTTGGCCAGACACCATCAGCAACAACGAACTGTGGGAGAGAACAAAGCAGATTCCAGTGGAGGAGGAAATCAGGAAGAAGCGGTGGAAGTGGATAGGACATACACTACGAAAAGCACCTAACTGCGTCACGAGACAAGCCCTCACATGGAACCCTCAAGGCAAAAGGAAAAGAGGAAGGCCAAGGAACACACTACGCCGAGAAATAGAGAAAGATATGAGAGGAATGAACAAACATTGGACAGAACTGGAGAGAGAAGCCCAGGACAGAGTTGGTTGGAGTAGGCTGGTGGGCGGTCTATGCTCCATTGGGAGTAACAGGCGTAAGTAAGTAAGTAAGTAAGTAAGTAATATCATTCTTAAAAAGAGGGGATCCGTTGCTAGCATTAACAAAACAAGGGCAAAATTTCTAAAACTGAAGAACATCTAGAACTCGAAAAACTGACTGTTTACAACAAAGCCAAAATTTTTGATATAAACGTGAAGAAAGTTCTCTTGTATGAAGCTGAAATCAGACACCTACGGCAATCACACTTCAAATAGTTGGTATTTGTCTACAGGTTTTTACCTCGCAAGTTATTCATGTCTCATCGCGTTGATTTGTCTCAGTAAACTTCTGTATTTCGCTTTGCTTGACTTTTTCGCCCTCTAATCTCATTTTTATTTGCATGAACAATCGTCTGAAACAAATCCATCCAGCTGAATCCATACTTGGCTTCCCATTACCGCTGTTGTACAAACGTACTTCTTCTAAGTTAACGAAGACTGGGTGAAAGATTGCTTTGCATACCCACTTGTTCATCCAAATCGGGTTCAGATCACCTGACAGCATATTAAGTATATAAAAGTGGTGTGTACCAGATATGTTAGAAATATATTATTAGGGTTTTTTAATAGGTGAAAAAGTTCATCCAATTTCAGTGTGAACCTGAATATTGTGGTGGACTAAAATCTATATTAACTCTCAAGTTGCTTGAGAGTTAAATCCCAGGTTACATAATCCAAGTAATCCAAAAACCTGCACGAGCGATTTTGCAGTCAACAAACGGATATCAAGTTAAGGACTATTTATTCAATTTTAAACTCCAAAAATAGAGTATCTGAAGATTACTCCTAGTTAGTTTAGTCTTAAAAAATCTTGAAGAAATGTTTCTCTGCAACTCTCACCAATCAAAGAACAGAGATGTATTCATTAATTTAGACCATATTAATGGTGGTATTCTGTTTGATAGATAGATTTGAGAAAATCTCCCAGTCGATTACTCTGAGCGTCAATGTCAGTATGTTTATGATGCTTTCATCTTTATCTAAAATAAGAGTATTTCTTATTTTATACTACTTGACACTGCACGTACATTCCAGCTTTTCTTTCTTGAATTATTTGACAGACAGGGTCATTGGAATAGTAACAAATTGTCTTTACCAGTCTACATTTATTGTTGTTGCTCTTGTTTGGACATGTATGCTTGAGGATTGGTTACATACTAATCACATATTTATTCTATAAACTTTGTTGTTAGTAACTTTAATAATTCGTTGACTCATTCATTTTCCTACAGGTATGTACGTTTTAATGATGCTCATTCACTTCTTGGCATTCGCACTTCATTTCGTTTTCGATTGGTATGCCTGTGGTTTCGTGATCAGTGTGGTGCAATAATAAGCGCTAACAACGCTTCGTATTCGTCTTCTGAATTGTACACATTTGGTATCATCCAGCAACGGTTATCAAGAGGAGCACATTACGACGTTTAGGAATATGTTAAATATCCACTGACACAATGTGATGTTTGAATGAACTAGTGACTTCTTGGTTGTTGTTGAATGCTTGATTTCGAATTCTAAATACAGTACATTCGTTCATGCTCATCTCGTAGTTCTGGATCCACTTACGTATTTCTGGGATTACCAGTTTATCCTAAAATACAAATACTTCTAATTATCATATTGGCGTCGCAATGGAGCTTGTAATGGAACAGTTAGATATTCATTCAACTTCTGAAGCTTTTGAGGATTATTTGGAAAGGTTTGAAATCTGGAGTATGACCAAGAAAGATGTTAAAGATGATAAAATTGTGGCTCATTTCCTGACATTCATCTGAAGAGAAGCGTACAGCTTATTAAAAACTTTGGCATATTCAGAAAAACCTATCATACTTACCTATGCAATGCTTAAGGAGTTATTATTGAATCATGTAAAGTGCCCTAGTTTTGAATGCCGTGAAAGGGCGAAATTTCATAAGATGATTCGTTAACATGACCCAAAGGTTAAGGAATTTGACGTGCCCTCGCTGACTCTCTTCCAGTTACGGAAAACAATCCACTTTCGGGATACTTTATCACCTCCGAAGCTATAAAAAGTTGTCTCCATTCATTGGTTGACAATCTGAACACATTTTCGGGAATACGGAACCATTCCAAGTCAGAACCATTGCACGGTAGGTCTAGCTTTCTCATTCAACTGCTTCGGCAGCATACATACATCCACTCACTCACAAACACAGGACTTGTGGACAAGTTACTGGATACACGCAAAGTTACTTACTAATACGGTCAAAGGTAAAGTTGCGATTTTGGAGTAATTTCAGGCTCTATTCCTTGTAGTTTTATTCTATACTACTAAATTTCTTCTTTCCTAAACCCCTTTTTTTGTGTATCTCGTATCCTAATTTTGTGTATCTCATATTTTAATCTAACTCCGCCAGTAGAACCTTCGGGGCTACTGCCGGTCCCAAGCCCGGGTAAAGCAGGAGGGTTGGACATGGGGTTGGCGACCCCATTCCGTCAAAAACTAACTTGCCAAAAAAACGCTAACCAGAAAAAAATAATTCAAACCATATTTTAATCTCGGTATTCTCCTCCTAATCTCCCAGGCATCATGTCAAGTAATAAGGTCTCTAGTACACTTTACACTGTAACAACTAGGAAAACTTATAGAGGCATAAACCCCGGGGTCGATAGCGCATCGAAAATTCCAATATCGTGCGAACGGGCTGCTAAAAAACCCAAAAGGTCAGTCGATAGTACGCCCCTCAGTGTCCACACTTTAGACCACTCAACTCAGACACCACAGAGGAAGCAAGACACCACCCCTATTCCTAAAAAGACCAGTAAGTTAGTTAAGAATAGGAGGAAAAGACGCTCCAAGGCTCGGTCGACACAGAAACAGCATAAGGACGACTGTTTTGCCTGCTCATCACCAGTCAAAACCAGCGACCATGCTTTCGAATGCAATTTCTGCAGTACATGGGTACATTGTCACTGCGACAATACAGTACCTAAAGAGTACTACGGTTTCATGCTAAGTCACCCCTGCCCATGGTTCTGGTACATCTGCCCTCAGTGCAGAGTTTCTGAGGCACTGACAAAGCCACAGGTCTCACATAAAACCAGCCCTCAAGTCCAAACGACCAAAGCAAAATCGCCTGGCACTAAACCGGTAAAACAAGTGACCAAGGCTGCCACAACCCTGCCTAACACACCGACAAAATTGCCGGTTGTTGTTAACCCCCCAGTAGCTACCAGCTACAGGCAACAATGGGTAACCGTGAAGAAGGGAAAGGAAAACACCCCAATTCACAAGCAGCCTCCACCCAAGACCAGGGACAACAGATCTAACTCCCTCATCTTATTTAATGTCCCAGTGTCGGAAGGAAGCTTGCTAGAAGGTAGGGCTGCCTTCGACAAAGAGCAATGGGATAAATTCTGCTCCACCCTCGGAATGTGCGAGGTCCCAGCTAAATTATGTCACCTTTTCAAAGGCCAGAACGTTTCGAAAGGAAAACCCCCTCCAATCAGGGTAACTCTTGACTCAGCACGACTAGCTGAAGACATCATCCTTTCGTCCCAAAGACCATCGGTCAAATTGTCCTCGCTGATTCGTATTGTTGGGGATGTTTGTTACGGGAGAAACGAAGACATTTTGCTGATTAAAACCTTCATGTATAAAAATCATTAATTTCACTGTTTTTTGGGTATATTTGTTTTACTTAACTTATGAACTTGTTTGAATTTTTTTTTCGGACATATTGGACTCCCGTTTCTCTTTGTTGTTCGTTGCAGTTTTTTGCTCCAAGAGATAATAAATTAGAAGAACTTTTGTTACGTCCAGTTTCTTGCTCGTTGATCTTTAGAAGCACTGTTGGTCGTCTATTTGTAATAAATTATTTTGGTGGAATTTGTGATTTGGAATAAACTTTGGTATCTACTTTGGAGTTTCGTTCTTGGTATAGAAATTTGGGACCTTGAATTACAAATAGACGACAACAGTGCTTCTAAAGATCAACGAGCAAGAAACTGGACGTAACAATGTTAGATCCCCAAAATTCGCTTGATAATGCCGTATTTTGGTTTTCACGTTTCGCCAGCATGGGCTGATCAGATGACCTTGAGATTTCAATTCCCACCAGCAAAATCAATGGCTGTGATTGGCTGCAGTGTATTTTAGTATGCTATTTTCTTAACTGTCTCAAGGACGTTGTTATGTTGTATAAATAAACGAGAGTTGTATGCTTGGTTGTTGTGTGATTGCTGGGTGTTTGTAGAATATACTTTCTACGCTTACCAAGACCTCTGTTTTACCGTTGGATTCAAGGTAGCCTCCCTGGAAGCTGGTAAACTCGTAATAGCCTCAAGCATACTAAGTGATGAACATATCAGTGGCGACGGGGCTCACAATTCACAATGTCAATTAATCTTGAACAGTTAGAATCTTTACTGGAACGTCAAGGTAAACGATATGAACAGTTCCAGGAACGTATGTTGGAGCTGTTAATGAAACAAATGAATTTGAATCACAGAGGTTTTGCCGATGATTCATATAATCCGCATACAGACTCGATAGTTAATTCCATTCATGAATTTCATTTTGATGGCCTTGCTGGCGTGACTTTCGAGTCTTGGTTTAAGAAGTATGAGGATTTGTTCAAGGTCGACCTCAACAATCTTGATGACGCCACCAAAGTCAGAATCCTTTTGAGAAAGCTCGGCACAATCGAACACGAACGTTATAGTAATTTCATCCTCCCAAAGAACCCACGAGATTTCTCTTTTGATGCTACAATTGATACGCTGTCGCAAATCTTCTCTGAACAGTCATCTCTCTTTATTATTCGTTATCAATGCCTCGAAATAATCAAGTCAAATGAAGATGACTGGGTAAAGCATGCTGGCTTAGTAAATCGTGAATGCGAACGATTTAAATTATCATCAATGACGGGAGATCAGTTTAAGTGCCTTGTGTTTGTGTGCAGCTTACAATCTTCCGACGATGCTGATATAAGAACCAGAATCCTAAGTAAAATTGAACAGTGCCCAAACATCTCGCTTCAAGAAATAACTGCAGAGTGCCAGAGATTAGTAAACTTGAAGCATGATACCTCCATGGTCGAAAACAATGGCCTCTCATCATACGTGCATTCCATTAGTGAAAAGAAAAATTCCAATTCGGCCCAAAAACCCAAAATGAATCCACCTTCTGCTTGCTGGCACTGCGGTTCATGGCACTGTGTACGGAACTGCCCATTTAGGCAGCATAGATGCAGGAAGTGTAAAGTCATCGGTCATAAAGATGGCTTTTGCCTACAGAAAAAGCCAAAGCGATTCAGAAGTGCTAAGAAGCCTGTTCCTAGATCCAGTACCAATGCATTGAGCCTAATATCTTCCTGCCAAAGCTCATCACCAGGTGAGAGGAAATTTATTACTCTTAATATTAACGGGCATTTGTGTAGAATGCAAATAGATACTGCATCTGATGTCACTATCCTCTCACGCAAAAATTGGACCAAATTGGGCAGCCCAAGCCTGCAGCACACAACACAAAAGCCTCGTACAGCATGTGGTAATTATCTTCGTCTGTTAGGACAATTGGAATGTAAAGTTGCTTTCCGAGATTCGTCGTTTACTGGGGTATGCTATATAACGCCAGCTGATCTAAATTTACTTGGTTTAGATTGGTTCGACCAGCTAAAATTGGCTGATGTCCCGCTAAATACCATATGCAACCTGGTATCACAACGACATGACCCAGAAGCGTATACGAAGAAGCTGATGACAGAGTTTTCAACCATTTTTGAACCTGGATTAGGTCGGTGCACTGCTATGAAAGCAACACTTCGGTTGAAACATGGGGCTAAGCCTGCTTTTCGTCCAAAGAGACCTGTGCCGTATGCTACATTAGCAACAGTAGATGAAGAGCTGGATCGCCTTCAACGACAAGGAGTTATTACTCCCGTTTCTTACTCCAGTTGGGCAGCACCTATAGTCGTTATCAAGAAGGCCAACGGCACGATACGTATATGTGCTGACTTCTCTACAGGTCTCAACGCAGCTCTAGAACAGCATCATTATCCTCTGCCAGTCCCAGCAGATCTGTTCACTATGCTGAATGGAGGAAAGTTCTTCGCAAAGCTTGACCTAGCTGATGCTTATTTGCAAGTGGAAGTCGATGAAGCATCTAAAGAGCTGCTTACTATCAACACTCATCGTGGTTTGTTCCAGTATAACCGTCTACCTTTTGGAGTTAAGACTGCCCCATCTATCTTCCAACAACTAATGGATACTATCCTGTCAGATATCGCAGGGGTTGCAGCTTATCTCGATGATATCTTGATTGTTGCGAAGACGTTAGAACAGCTACGGGAACGCACGACATTGGTACTACAACGCATCAGTGACAATGGTTTCCGGTTACGCCCAGAAAAATGCCAGTTTCTATTGCAGTCGGTAAAGTATTTGGGATTCATCTTTGAAGCCGACGGTCGCAGACCGGATCCTGAAAACATCCGAGCTATCAAACTGATGCCCACTCCCACTAATGTTTCCGAATTACGATCTTTTCTCGGTTTAATCAGTTATTATTCAGCTTTTGTTCCCTCGATGCATGATATTCGCGCTCCATTGAATTGTCTACTGCAGAAGCATAGCACATGGAACTGGAATAAAGAGTGTGACGCGGCTTTTGGTAAACTCAAGTCTATAATTAGCTCGGAATTGTTATTAACACACTACGATCCATCCATACCGATCATCGTAGCAGCAGACGCTTCAGCATATGGCCTAGGTGCTGTTATTTCACATCAATTTCCAGACGCGTCAGAAAAAGCCGTTATGCATGCATCCCGTACACTGACCCCAGCAGAAAAGAAGTATAGCCAGATAGAGAAAGAAGCTCTTGCCCTTGTGTTTGCTGTTCGCCGTTTCCATAAGTTTCTGTACGGTCGGAGATTCACGCTTCTCACAGATCACAAGCCTCTGTTAGCAATATTTGGTTCAAAGTCTGGCATTCCAGCCCATTCTGCAAATCGTCTTCAGCGATGGGCCTTGGTACTTTTGGGGTATGATTTCGAAATCCAATATCGACGTACTCTACAATTCGGTCAAGCAGACGCTTTGTCACGACTCATTAATGATCAAGTGGCGGCTGAGGAAAACATGGTGATCGCATCCCTGTCAGTAGAAGACCACGCAGAATGTGATCTGACAACCGCAGTTCGCGCATTACCGGTGTCTGCAACAGACATACAAAATGCTTCTGGAAACGACCCCATCATCAAGATGACGATGAAATATGTCACTAACGGTTGGCCTTCGAAAAAGTTTGAAGGTGACATGAAGTAACTGTATCAGCGGCGGCAGTCACTATGCATCGTCAACGATTGTCTGATGTTTGGTGAAAGAGTAGTGGTGCCAGAATCCCTTCGTGCATAAGTGCTGAGACAGTTCCATCTTGGTCATCCTGGGATTAAACGAATGAAGTCCATAGCCAGGAGTTATGCATACTGGCCTCACATGGATCAACATGTCACAGCGTTGGTTGAAAAATGCACCCGGTGTCAGCAGGCGGCAAAGATGAATGCCAAAATTCCGCCGGCTTCATGGCCCAAACCTGAGAATCCTTGGTCCAGGATACATGTCGACTTCGCTGGCCCAATAAATGGAACTATGTATTTAATTGTCGTCGACGCCTTTTCTAAATGGCCGGAAATCAGCCCCGTTATGCCGCCCACTACAACTAAGACTATACAGCTCCTAACTGAAATTTTCTCACGAAATGGCATACCAGATGTGATCGTATCCGACAATGGCTCTCAATTCACCTCTTCCCAATTCCAGAATTTCTGTCAACGGCCAGCTATTAAACACTTACGCTCGCCACCATACCACCCGCAATCGAATGGGCAGGCGGAAAGGTTTGTGGATACGTTTAAAAGAGCACTGCTCAAGTCAAAAGGGGAGGGGACGCCAGCCGAAACGTTAAAAAATTTCTTGTACGTCTATCGGACAACACCAAATGAATCGTTACCGGAGCAAAAGTCCCCAGCTGAAATCCTGATGGGAAGAAGATTGAAAACGATTCACAGCCTGATGCATCCGACCAATGCACCCTCATCAGTAGAGACAAAGCAGCAAAGACAATCCGCTTACGAGGTGGGATGCCCTGTGTTTGCCCGCGACTACAGAACGAACCATGGTCCTTGGGTAGAAGCGAGAGTGGTCAGAAGGGTTGGTCGAGTTATGTACGAAGTAGAGGTAGGAGGTGATAAACGGTCACGTCATCGCAATCAGATACGCAGACGGCTAGCCCCAGATCGCTCATCAAGAGCTGAAAGCCTTCCCCTTGACATCTTGCTTGATACCTTCAACCTACCGAGAGCCCCGCCACGAGAAGAAACTCAGCAGCAAGCTGTTCTTCGTTCCCGAAGGTATCCCCTCAGACAGCGGCGAACAATAGTCAAGATGCAAGTCGACCCCAGGAGAACAAGCTATTAAAAAGGGGAGGAGTGTTGGGGATGTTAGATCCCCAAAATTCGCTTGATAATGCCGTATTTTGGTTTTCACGTTTCGCCAGCATGGGCTGATCAGATGACCTTGAGATTTCAATTCCCACCAGCAAAATCAATGGCTGTGATTGGCTGCAGTGTATTTTAGTATGCTATTTTCTTAACTGTCTCAAGGACGTTGTTATGTTGTATAAATAAACGAGAGTTGTATGCTTGGTTGTTGTGTGATTGCTGGGTGTTTGTAGAATATACTTTCTACGCTTACCAAGACTTCTGTTTTACCGTTTGGATTCAAGGTAGCCTCCCTGG